>OZ022266.1:37617253-37934753 GCA_963978885.1 Nemotelus pantherinus
CCCCAAACACCTTTCTACCGCAGTAACTTTAGATGAAGTCACCGAAATTAAAGTAAACTTAGATTCTATTATTACTTAGGGTGTATTAGTTTTAAGTAGGAAAAGCAAGTAGTGGTAGAATACACACTCAAAATCTGCACAAATCCTCTACTGCTCTTCGAACATTAGTGTTTCTAGCGGTTCTGATGCGCTAGGGTTTTTTTTTTTAAATGGGATTCAAATATTTTCTTCAGCCACTTACTACAAATCAACATTTGATACGAGAGTGATACTGGGTAAAGTGTTCAGTAGCCAGCGCCGCTCCAGTAGTCAGCCTTTCCATTTAAAATTACTTAATTATAAAGGTATGTATCCATATGTTGCATTTTCGCGTATCGTATCGCCGTTGCGTATCAGTGGATACGTCAAACGTATCTTCGTTCCGTATCAAAATATGATACAAAGAAACGCAACGAACTCGATCGGTCACTTGGCGGTTTCTTGCCGTCGCATCAAAGGAATGATACGATACGAAGTGGAGTCATGTGTGGACACGTTGCGTTGTATACTATAGATTAGTGAATAAAAGTGTTGCAGCTGCGTGTCGAGTTTTTTGCAACGGATCGTATTGATGATACATGGAATATTCAGTAGTGTGGACACCGTATCCGTTTAGTGAATGATACGCAACAGGGATACGATACGGAAGAAATGCATATGGATACCTACCTTTAGAACTGCAGAGCCAAATCAGTTAATCGTTATTCTGCCAGGAAGTCAGATTTTTCCCAGTTTGAATTTTGTGCTAAATGCTTGACTACTGGATACTTTACCCTAACTCGATTCACCATTATCCGAAAATACTCAATTTCCCTTGGTACATTGGCTGATCAGATTTCACAAGAATATGGCTTCACACTTCATTAATACTAAAATACATTCGCACGGAACTTCAACTGATTTCAAAATTTTCTCCGACATAAATTTTGCTCGATTCTTTAGCAAACGCCAAAAAAAAATCTTTCAGGGGCTCAAAATGAATAAAATCCATAGATTAAATTCTAGGTATGTGACTAAACTAGTCATCTGCTAGAGAATAATAAAATTTCAAATGCATTCTTGTTTCCATACGTGCCGCTGCATCTAACGCATGTTTTTGATGTCACTGTTCCATGGGTCCTATAGATAATTCATGCATTCATAAAAATGCAGCTGAAGTGTTTGTGTGTAAAATCCACTTTGAGGAGTGGGTGCGTCACGATCAATGGCATCTTAGCATATGTTGAAGCGACAGTGCATGTGTGATTGTATGGACCAGAAGAGAATAAGATAAAGAAGCTGAAAATTACACCTTACCATAGTTGATTTCTAATGGAGTGTAAACTCACATACGCATCGACCTCTCCGAAGATAATCAAATTAGTACTAGTTTTTTTGATGGAAAATTGTCTCAACTGTTTTGATTGCGTGCATGATACGGACAAAAAAGTCTTAATCCTCTTAGTATTTTACGGTATTGAGACATCATATTATTCCAGGCAAAGTCAGAGGTCACAATAAAATTTCGAGTTGAATGATAAGGGTCTTAGCACATCATTGTAATGAAGGAAAGCAGTTGCGTTTGTGACTTCGATGTGAGAAGATGAAGATTTTTTCAGTGTTTGTTTTTAGTTTAGTGCTGGTAAATAGTGTCGATTTGATTCAATCGTTCAGTATTTTTACGAAGGCTACAGACGCTTTCAAGAGTTTTCTTAATTTGGAACTAATAACTGTAGACCGGCGGAGTTTTGACGAAGAAGAATTAAAGCTTAGAGATAGCGTAACGGAAGATGCTACACTTCTCGCTGTGAATATTCAAATAGTAATGCTAAAAGAAATCAAAGAGTTTACGGTGTGATATTTTTCAGCCGGATCTTATTCAAAAGTATGGGTATCCACAAGAGACTCATTATGTGACCACAGAAGATGACTACATATTGCAGCTTCATAGGATACCGAAGCCAGATCAACAGCCTGTACTCTTGATGCATGGCTTGTTAGACACGTCAGCCACATGGATATTAATGGGTCCAAAGCAAGGACTGGGTGAGTTCATATTTTTATGCAAAATCTAGAAAATTCTTAAATTTGTTACAAAAATCTCTCTTGAGCAACAACAAAATTCCAAGCACAGATTTGAATCAGCAGACTTTGTTGTATTTTTAAAGATTCTGACCAAAACCTATGTTGGGGAACCCCGTTGAAAATTGCTTTCAGTCATAAAAAAAAAATCGGTTGACTTCCTAGAGGAGATAAGATTATCTCTAGACTATTATGTACGACCTATTTGCGTTTGACATTTTCTGTTTTTAAATATTGCTAAGTAAGATTAGTCAAACAACCAAGGCATTGGAAATACTTTAACAGAATCTTATCTAACTTTTAATTTAACGTATTGAAAAATGAATTCTATAAGCAAAATATTATTTTGAAGTATATATATAACAGTTAGCACTTTGGCCGTCTATGATTTATTTTTACAAATACTTGGAATTAATCGGAGTATGATTGCGTATTATTATTTCACATTTTAAAATACTAAGTTAAGTTACCAATCCAGCAACGATTTACGGAAAACGATTATAAAAATTATTTCATGTGGTTTTTCTAATTAGTCTTTTCATAGCGACTTACCAGCTGATCTCTGTGGTCTCTGCTTATTTATACGTGGTTACTTACTTAAACGATTTAGAAGGATAGTTCCTGTGGAATATATTTTTTCTGAAAGTGAAGAGAACTATCAGGACCGAAAAGTAATCAATTTTTATTCCTGTATTGAAAAACATTCCTGTATTGAAATCAATCTTAAATACTTACCAACAAAATCATTTCAAAAATTTTTCGACAGCAGAAGGACAGTTGTTTGATTTCCTTTCTTAAAAAGTCCTTCGGTTTTCAGTTAAAAACTGTCCAAAGTGCGTTTTCACTTCTCCAACATTATAATATTTTTTACGTTTAAATGTATCTCTAACGGTCTGAAAAGGTGATCATCTGACGGGGTGAGATCCGGTGAGTAGTTTAGGTTAGGTTGAACCGGCTGGCGCAAAGCTACACATAGACCTACTGGTCCATAGTGATACCAGATAAATGAACCACGAGAAAGAAAGTTCAGTTCAAGCGGCCATCAAAGGCCCCGGACTTTTTCACGAACTGAAAGATGTCCTTCAGCCTTCATTCCACCGCGTGCGAGAGATCCACCAGCCAGGGCTCACCGAAGTATTGCAGTCTGGTTTTCCCCAGTGCCGGGCAGTGACACAGGAGATACTGGATTGTTTCTGAGACCCCCGGCTCTTGACACATCTTACAGGCATCGCTCGTTAGGAGACCCGTTTTCATTGCATGCAAAACAATGGCCAATAATGATGCCAACCAATCGTTTGCAGTCAGTCCGCGTTTACTCGAGGAGGTATTTAGTCGATAAGAGATTGTATGACCCCCACATGATTTTGGTTACCCTCCAGGTCTGAGCTGCAGCCCCATCTGCACGTCGCACCTTGCACCATTTTGGATTCGATTGAGTACTTAATCGTTTCGATTGGAGTAAGGATGTCAACCGATATCAAAAGGGGAACACTAGCCCCATACTTGGCTAACGCATCTGCCGTTTCATTTCGATCAATGCCCTTGTGACCGGGATCCCAGAAAATTCTGACTCTTCTGCTGTTATCCCGTCTGTTCAGGGCCTGAATGCAATCGAGTAGACACTTCGATTTGTATATGTTTTATCTTCAGTGATTTTACCGCCGCTTGACTGTCCGGTGAGTAGTGTGGCTCCAATTATTTTTGCAGCGTGTGGCTTGCCGTTATTGTGCCGAAGGATCCTTTTTAAATTGATGACAACAGATAGTTAATAGTGAGTAATTCCAGAAAAAATCCCACCACACATAAACAAGAACATTCTTTATTGTGGGGGATGGTCGAGTGGTTGGAATAGGTACTTTTCCAGAAGAAAACCGTTGTTTATTTCGTACTTACTCGCTTAATTCTCATCTACAGCCACAATTCGCCAAGCAGGGGGCGCAGATGGTACGACGATGATCGATCGCCGTCTCAATTAATTCATGAGAAACCCAAATACCTCGCCTGTACAATAATCCTCTGCGACGAAGATGATGCTGAACTGTCGACCATGAGCAGCCAATTTTCAATGATTATTCCTCAATTGTTTGACGAGGATCTGAATCCTTTAAGACAACACAAATTAATTTTCAATTTCATCTTGGCGTATTTGAGATTCCTATTTTCATTTTAAACGTTTTTAAACTAGCGATGACACTTCTTTAGCTTCAGATATATAATAAATATATAATAATATGTATGTAAATAATATAATTTTTGCCACTGCTTCGTTTTCCATCATTCCTTAATCCAACAAAAACAGCATTCAATGACGTGTGCTTGAGCTATTTTGGCTATGATATTTTTCCTTCTGATAGAAAAAAAACTATTTTAGATTAAATATAATATTTTCAACCATGGCTTTTACGTAATGACTAAACTTACGTGTTTTCGGGACTGTGTTTCGACACAAACTAATTGTGACTGAGCGAGCACAATCAAGAAATTTTGAATACATTTTGATCCTAATATAAACAAAATTTCTATTCGTTGAATTAGGACCTTTGAGGTTTTTTTGAAAATTTCCCCTTCTCTTATTGTCTATCTCTTTGAAATAAGGAAACATAATATGAAAATAATGTTTTTTATATTTTCAAGTTCATTCATTGTGTATAAATTAAAAAAAAAAATTCCTTAGGGTTAGTGTTTTGTAACATTAATTACGGCCTTGATTGTTTTTGACAAATTTCCAATACATCGTTCACTCGTTTCTTTAATCTCTTCGTTGTTTTTCTGTATATCTTCAATATTTTGTATCGGGATATCTAGGGTATGGCTACGGAGGAACAAACTAAGGATTTTAAAAAACTTCAGATGCTTTTTATAGGATTAAGGTCGAGAGAATTTCCTGGTCCAGATAAAACTGCAATATTACAGAGTGATAACAGATTTTTTACGCACAGGGTGCGATTGTAAGTTGCACCACCTTAATTAAATGTGTAAGCTGTTTCATTAAGCTTTAAGTAGTTAAATTATGGGATTACAAGATCAAGTTCTGATCATAATACTGGATACTGTCCATAGTTCATTTAACGAAGAAGATCTGTCTATGTCCATCCCCTCAGATGCAGCATCATATCATTATTGCTGGTGGATGTTTCATACTTTTCACGACGCAATCTCCATTGTATTTCTTCGATGGTATCCTTCGAACGTGTTGAATTTTAATTACTTACCGCTTTTGCTAATCAGTTAAGACGCAACTTTTATGAGTTCTTACAAACTGAAGTCTGGCTTGTTATATTTCAGCTATCAATTCATGCTTTTTTACTGGTCTTTCCCTTCATCCAATGGAATGTAACTGTATTCGCATTGATGCGTTTCAATTGTTAATTGTGACGAGATATACAGCGTCAAAAGCGGCAGCTCTGATTTCAACCCTGTATGAATAAACTTCCCGGACTTCCTTTGCGCCCAACAAAGAGCTGCTCCTGGTGGAAACAATAAATATAGAAAATGTAAAGATGTGTGTGTGTGGATAAAAATTCAGCAAAAAATTGTCTTCTAGGTAAGAGAGAATATTTCTATCGAGAAATAGCGAAATGATGTAAGTTTTTTGTTGATTGGAGACGGTTTTTATAGGACTTTTTGATAATTCTACTATCAGTTCGAGACGTTGTTTTTCGCTTTCCGCCACAATTCCGCCGTTTATTGCTGACGTGGCCTTGATGTTCGCAGACAAATTAATTATCACTCTTTTTCCAAAACCTTTTGGAAATATTTCCGACGCATTCGCCCGAAGTCTCAGTCCGTTCCAACTAATCCAAGTCCAGGAAGTTAATTCATGATTAGCATCGAACAGGGTTGCAATCAGAGCTGCCGCTTTTGAAGCTGCATGTCTGGCGTCATTCGAATTTAACATGCCTGCAGATCATCGCAAGTTGACCAGTTGTCGTGATTTTGTATTTCTACTGATTTTCGAACAACATTAATATTAGACGCATTTCCCCAAAAGCGCATATTTCTTTATATACAGGGCTATCCATTTCATACTTGAAAAATTAAACTATAAAAAATAAAACACAAAATATTCGGAAAGTGATGTAATTTTTATTTCATTGGTAAAATTGATACTTGCCATTATATGTGAAACACAATATCGTTCAAATGTTTTCCACGGGATTTCTTACAGGATTCAATCCTCTTGAGGAAATTTTCAGTGACTTTCTGGCACATTTCGGGCAATATCTCGGCCAGAGCATATAGACTAATAAACACGGAAAGCGCGATATATTCCGATAGGAGAGAAGGGTATCATGTGGAGGGTTTCCGTATCAGCTGGTGCCTGATTACGTATCAGCTGGTGCGTGAGGCCACGTTAAATAAGTACGTTTTTCCATTTGCAAAAGTGAAAGAAGCATATTCTCGGCTCTGACACGAGATTTTAGTATAGGTGATCAGCTGGAGCCTGAAAAGAGTCTGTAGATACGTTTTTCCATATGCGAAAGTAGAGAAGCATATTCTCGGTCCTGATACATCAAAAGAGAGAAAGTGCTGTTGTGCGTATGATCCCATCAAGAAATAGTAAGCGCAGCGAAATTTCGCTGGCAACAAACAACAATGTCTGTTGCGGATAACATAAACGTATCGAGGATGTTGTTTTTATTCTCCAAATGGTATCGGAAATAGAATTCCAGGTCAATTATCTTGTTGTTGACCATTAGAGACTGGGTTCTAAAAAAATTAACATTGCATAAAACGCCAATCGTTAAAAAGGTGTTTTTGCAAAGTATATGTATATTGCCTAGTGGGAATGCAAGAACGTATCTTATCGTAGCATTGCCGCTGGCGAGGTATTTTTTGTCTTGTTTCAATTTTCGAAATCGGGTGCTGCTGCCTATTTTTCCCAATTTTTGGGGTAATGTCGTAATTTATAACTCAAATCAAGCGCTTTCCTTGCTATTTACCAGTCTATACGCTCTGTCTCGGCCATGACTTCACGAACATTGGCTTTCAGTTCATCCAGAGTTTGGGGATTGTTCACATAAACACGATCTTTCTCTCAAAAAAAAAATCCAGAGGCGTTAAATCGCAGGATCTTGGAAGCCAATTCACATCAGCCAATCGTGAAATTACACGTCCTGAAAATATCTCTTGCATTTTGTTGCGTTACGTGACTTGTTGCCCCATCCTGCTGAAACTGCATATCATCAAAATCATAATCTTTGATTTCCGTCCAAAAACAATTGATTAATATGCGGCCATCGCACTCAGAATTGACGGTGATGGTTCGTCCTTGATTGTTTTAAAAAAAATACGGGAGCTGTCTCTCTACGATCGCTTTTGGATTTTCTGAGCCCCATATTCTACAGTTCTGCTTATAAAAGTATCCACAAAGCGAGAAATGGGCCTCATCACTAAAGCAAAATCAATTTAATAATTTTAATAATGTTAACGCATTGTTCTACTGTTAAACGATTCGTATTCTAAAATGTATAAATATATATATATATATATATATATATATATCAGCAAAAAGATTAAGGGAGATAATCTCTTGAGTGGCTGATCTGATATAGCTGAAATTTTAGGAGGACATAAATGTATGTAAGGAGTAGGTCGATGATTTATTAAAATTAAGATATTTTTCACTCTTTGGCGGCAGCGGGCATTTTATCGAATTTTCAGGTACCCCTTTATTTCTATGCAGAGTACATTTTTGTTAAAAAATAGTATTAGGAATGAAAACATAATATGTTTTATGCTTTTTCATGATAAAGAATTGGAAATTTTGAACTTTGTGTTTGCGCGGAGTGCCTAAAAGTATGCAAGGATTTTTGTCAAATTTTGATTTATCATAACTTCTGAGAAAAACATTGGGTTATCGTGGAATTAGCAGAGCGTATTAATGTACGTTAAAACTATACACACATGGGTTTTCGAAACTGTGCGGGCAACCTTGTAGCTACGGCAGGCACGTGAAAAAAAAACCTTCAAATCATCGACCCTCGTGAAATTTTTTTGCTTTTTTTCAGAAAATTAAAATAATTGATAAACGTTAACCTTTGTGCACCTTGTCAATTTGAAGTATGAAAAATTCCGCGTTGCACAAGAACGGCAACCCAGCACCAAATTACATCTATTTTCAGCAGTCGAAACTTCTGTTCACGAGAACTGACGACCCAATAATCTGATCATTGTGAAATTTCCAGGACAGGTTTGTTTTAGCTAAGACCAAGTTTGATAGAAATGCTTTTGAAATGCAGGCAACCCTGTGGCAGTAGTGCCATCTTGAAAAATCACTGCGAAAAAAACCTACTTTTTAGCCTTCGATTCACCCCTCTAAACTCCAGCGCAGTTATTCAATTGAAACGAAATTCACAGAGTGGATTTAACTCAATGTGAAACAGATTTGGTATATTTTTAGCTATGGTGCTAACACAGGCTTGCCAGTACCCGACATTTTCGTAAATGATTCCATTACGTATTCATAAGCAAAGCGTTTACAATAAAATGAGCAGCCAATGTTTGGTTTAATGGCTGAAACTTTCGATGATATCCTCGGCGGAAAACTAAATTGAAAGGATATGTTGATTTATTGCGACTTATTGCGTTGGAATAATGTTGGCAGCACTGAATATTTTCATTTTCATCATTTGTGTCATAGGTGATGCTGCCAAAAAATAATAAAAAGAAATGGTTGATATGATACTGCAAAGAGGTGTATTACGCCTTTCCACCTTTTTAAGTTACTCAAAGACAATTTATTCGAAAATCAGGTTTCTAACGGCTCTGTTGCGCTAGATTTTTGCTTCATCACTTCACTTTTAATTGACGGCAACATTCGCACAGGGTTTTATATAAGATGGAAAGGTGTGGCTGATAATCATATTACTTCCAACGAAATAGTTTTGAAAAACATTCTCAGATATGTTATCATTTATAGACCTATTTGAATTTAAAGATCCATTTTTGCTTTAGAAACTATATAGTATATTTCAATTTCTTGATAGATATTTGATATTTCAAGGATAATTTGCCATCTTCTTTAGTGTCAATCGGGTTGATTTAATAATGATTCAATTATTAATTGATTTGTATTTGGTTTGTATTTGACCGTTTGCTCTTGACTAACAGGTTATTTACTATCGGACCTAGGATATGATGTGTGGATGGGGAATGTACGTGGAAATCGATATTCAAACAAGCATAAACATATGAATGCAAGCACAAGCAGAAAATTCTGGGAATTTTCTTTGAATGATATCGGATACTACGACATTCCTGCCTTGATTGACCATATATTGAAAGAAACTGGCTACACAAAGCTGCATTACATTGGACACTCACAGGTTTGAAACATTTTTAACACTTTAAATTGCAAAACGTTTTCCTTTTGCGTTGACTTGTAACATTTTTTTTGCATAGGGAAATGCGGTATGTTTTATTATGTGCTCGGAGCGACCGGAGTATGCCGAAAAAATTATATCAATGCACGCTCTTGCGCCAATTGCGTTTTTCAATGAAATCCGAAGCGCTGTTATCAAAAGCATGGTTTTGAGCCTGGAATTCCTTAGAGTACGTCAGATGAATCAGTTTTTACAATTCAATCAAAATTTTTTTCATGTTCCCTGAACCATGTAGATATTAGTTGCAACATTGCGAATAGACGAATTCCTTCCAAACTCGGAGTTTTTAACCAAAAGCACGCGCATCATGTGTCGGGACGAGGCATTTACTCAGGCCGTTTGCTCTAATATGCTTTTCCTAATTGCCGGATACAATACAGGGCAATTGAACAGGGTAAGCAAGCGCCTCAGCCTTGAAGCACTTCAGGCAATAACCATAAAAATAGGCATTACGCCAGTTTCGTACGATTCATCACAATTTTTATATCCTTGTTTCAGACAATGTTGCCAGTTGCTCTGAGCCATACTCCCTCGGGCGCTTCCGTTAAACAGATGATTCATTTCGCACAGCTCATCAAATCCGGTCATTTCCGAAAATACGATTATGGTCCTTTCCGCAACGACATGCGATATGGCTCCGTGGAACCACCCGATTATAATTTGCAAAATGTTAAAATGCCCACAGCGCTCTACTATTCGGACAACGATTGGTTGCTGGACGTACACGCTGTTGATAAGCTAGCTAAGTTATTGCCCAATGTCATCGACAAATTTCTGGTTCCGCTGAGCGAGTTTAATCATTTGGATTTTTGCTGGGCGACCGATGCCAAAAAGCTAGTGTATGCAAGGCTATTAGATAATATGCAAATCGTCGAATCGAATGGAAATATGTTTGTTTGAATGCTAAGCAAGGGCAAAAATATGTTTAAACGAATAACAAATTGATTCATACATATGTATTTTTAGTAGTAAGACCAATAACCGATAATTTTTATTTATTTATGCAATTAATTACTATGAATTTTCTTCGACGAAGTAAATAAAAAGAAAATGAGTAAATGTTTGTTTTATATCATTGCCTGCTGCCTGACAAAACGTGGTTATTGTATTATATTCCATATAGTGTATTCTATGTTAATTAATAATAAGAACAAATAGGTTGTGTGAAAATTCTTTATGTTGCGATTCGAGTTTAAATCAGTGCGATATTGATCATTTGCATCTACTCGTATTAAGCCTTGAAAAAAAAAACTGAATGAAATAAGACAAGCCTATAATTTTTCGAAAGTAAATGCTAGGCTACATTGGTGCATGCGGTGTATAAATAGTCCAATAAATATAGTGCAAAAATCACCAAACTAGAAATATAGGTATTGAGCAAAGCTACCAGATGAGTTCTTCTGAGACATTTAAATGCCTCACCAAAATAGCATAGAAACCTATAGAATGTTTTCATTGCAATACCTTTCCAAGTTTCATGATAGTGGTATTTTCAACATTTCGAGGCCGCAAGGTGACCTTGTTAACTACTATGAGCAAAGAGGAGGTCATATACAGTAAAGTGCTGACTAATTCGACATGTAACGCTGAGCGAATCTCATGCTTCTTGCGGAAATTTATGGCAAAATTCGACATTTCTTAGCAAGACTCATTAATGGGTAATTCCATAGAAAATCGACCAATTTCCAGATAATTTTTGAACCCACTTCCTTGGAATTTAGAAATATTTTGGTATCCAGAAGGGCTGTTGTGCTAATTATCGGAAATTAAATATTTTTGGAAAATATGGTATATTTGTGGAATTATGACCTCTTGAAGTTTTTGAGAAACGTCGGTTCGTCTTGCATCCAAAAAATTGTATAAAACCTTCGACTTTACGTAGAGCCTTCAAATAGGGCTTGTTGGAAAGGGTAAGGCATAGATATCCTAGAAAAAAATAGTGCGAGAAACATCCTGGCCAAAAACGATAATAAGGATAATTACCTTGAATATTTCAAAATGCACAGTTTCGATTTTCTTAATTTTTTTATATATTGTAAACAGTTATATAAACTACAAACGTGTACAAACTAATACAAATTACAAAGAAGAGCTTATAAAAGTACAGTCGTAAGAAATTGGTATACTATGGCCGATAAAGAAAATTTATAGAAAATGGTACCGAAACAAGGTAAAGCTTACAAAATATGGTACGAAACAATTTTATGTTTTAAAAACAGATTTAAAAACTGTTTTGCAATCTTATTCAAAGTCCGCAGTAATTTAGTTTCTAACGAAGAACGATCTGTATAAGTCCATTGCTTATAACTAATACCACTGGCGCAATTTCCGTCAAATTTTTTTTCACATGTACTTAGAATAACGGCTGGCAGCTACCAAAATACCAATCGCTTTCTGGATGAGAGCATATCATCAGCGATAAAAAGTCCTTATAATAAGCCAAGCTTATATCGGAACCCTTTGTTAGAAAATTTATTTTTGATCCTTTAATCATGAATTTAACGTTTTGATGTATAACGCATACACAGACAGAATGTGTTGCCGATGCTTCCGCTAATCTGAAGTACTTAGGCAGTCTCCTGATTACATTGCTGCAGTAGAATGATTTTTTGAGACCAGCGGCATGTGGATCCATACTTCTACGGCTTTTCGGGGAAGTATATAATCGTCTAATTTTTTAATCATATATGGGGTTGCGTCAGGAAACTCGGACATTTCTTTGGAACGTGACCAATTCGTCGACAAAAGTGATAAAAGTTAACACTTTTCTTTTCTGCAGCTTCTGAGCCCTCTCCTTTGATATTATTTGCTATAGATAATGCATTATTTGTTTTTGTTTCTTCTGTGGGTCGTTCTTACTTTATTTTAAATACATTTTTGTGCAGTACACTGGTAAAGTTTTTTTTAGCTTTCTTCTTAGAATGTCCATTTTACAATTTTTTTTGTCTACATGAACCCACGACTTTCCTTAGCTTCAACTACCTCCGATCTACACCCTGAAAGCAACTTCTTGGAATCAAAGTAAACTACAGACATTGCAATTAACCCTAATTTTAAGTTGTAAAAATATTGAAAAAAAGACAAACAAAGAAAGTACTTAAAAATATATGTACAGTATAATATGTGCGAGAAACCCTAGATGTGGGGAAAATCCAAAATAATCCTAATTTTTCATGCCGCTAGTAAATGAAAAGGAATCTGCTTTCTTTATTTTTGTTTTATGATTGCTTACAAATGAATTTTCTCAATTATTGCAACATTTTATTTTTTAGTGTTAGGTCTGTAAGTTGCAGAAAAAAATGGAAGTACTATTCTTTTTAAAGAATAAAAATCATAAACAAGAATTACCCATAACTCAGGAATACAAGACCTTGATTTTGTAAAAAACCGTAAAGCCACCATCAAGCTATTTCATATCATACATATATTGTAAATTTCACCTTGTGTCGGTACAATTTTCTTTAAATTTTCTTTGGTCGTTATATGGTAGTATTTCGTTCCATTAGAAATTTCTCACAGCTGTACTTTTACGAGCTCCACTTGGAAATTTTGCACATTTTTAGCTTGCATAACTGTTTACAATATATAAAAAAAAATTAAGAAAATCGAAGATGTGCATTTCGAAATATTCAAGGATAAAAGACACTGTAATTATCCTTTTTATCCTATATTCGAAGGGTCTACGCAAAGTAGAAGATTTGATACAATTTTTTGAATGCAACACGAACCGACGTTTCTCAAAAACTACAAAAGGCCATATTACCGCAAATATTGGATATTTGGTGCACATAACTCAACTACTTATATTCACAGTGATAATTTCATTGAAATCTGATGATAACGATCAAAGACCGTTGGTCGATTTTCTGTGGAATGACCATAATAAGAATGGATAAAGTCCAAGAAATTGTGCAGTCGGAGGGATTGCTTCTGGTGTTTCTGCCGCCATATTCTCCTATGCTGAACCCAATTGAATAAGTATTTTCAAAAGTGAAAGGCTTTGTGCAGGAAATTCTAGGCAATGACTATCAGGAGCATTTCTTGCCTAATTTAATTGCAGCAGGCGTCAATAACATCACACCAACAGACTGCACAAGCTACTTCCTGGACATGATGCTCCAACTCAAATCTACTGCGGCTGAACATGAGTTACCTTATAGTACTAATACACTTTAGAAGGCAAAAATATGACCATTTTTCAAGAAATGTTTTCTCAGACATTTTCTTAAATATTAACCTGAATCTTTTTTATGATATTATTTGATATTTGAAAAATACAAAAAGAATTTTTGTTTTATTTGATTATTTATTTTTCCCTTTTATACAGGGCGCTGAAATCATGTTCTGAAAAAAATCGTTACTCCACGGCGGACAGATAATCTATGAATTGGTAGGTTTGAAACAAAAAATTTCAACAGGGTTTTAAAAACTAAGGTCTCTTACATTGTAATTTACCACGGTTTTTAAAAACCAAAAATCAAAAAAGAAATGGCGGACTTGTGAAAAAAAATATCAAAAATCGAACCTTTTTTTCCTAATTTCTTTAACGCCAAAAATTTGTTTTTGATTTTCTTTGTCATATTCTGGTATATTACGATGCAAGATACTCTAACAAATAAAACGCCATAAAGTTTTTCAAAATTGGTTCGGTGAATCCGGAGATTATCTGTCCGCCGTTTTAAAAAGCCTTGTTTCGATAAAAACGTGTTTAAAGTTTTTTTTCATTTTCTTTATTAGAAGTTGCATGCGCTCAAAGTCAATATTTATATATTAAAGTTTCGAATTTGGAAAAAATATTTCAGGAGGTCATTTTTGAAGTTATATTGAGTCGAAAAATGCAATAACAAAAAATCGATTTTTTTAAATCTATAAAGTGTACTAGTACCTTAATCCGGGCCGCATTGGACCTTCTTGACGCCCCTGGGCAATCGTGAACTTGACTAAAATCCAACAACAACGAATTCAACATTTTTTTCATAATTGTTTTTATATTTTAGAATATATTATACTAATACGATAGCTAGAAACTAACCATTTAAATAAAATTCAAATTTGGTTGTAAGAAACGAGCCATATAATATAAAATAATAATACAAACACGATTATCAGAAACTAGCAAAATAATTTTTGGTTTTTTCAGAGAGCCAAAATTTTTTCTATTAGGTAAATACTTATATTTGTTACACAAATACTCGCCTAACTTTTCTATTATCGAATTGCGTGATTAGGTTTTCGAAGTCGAGCGAAGCTACTCAATTTCAATACACAAAATTGTTGAGCTGTTAAGGCGGTTTGCAACTTGAAAATCATGAAGAATATCAAAAAAACAGTTTATGGAATTAAAAAATTCTACAACTCTTTCTGCACATTTTGCAACTTGTCCCGTTTCAAAATTTCAATTAAAAGTATTTAATTTTTAATTTGTATTTTAAAACGTTTGAAGCGATTAGAAGAAATATGGTTCTTTCAAACGCTGATAATAGCTTTAGGACATAGACAACAGCTTCAAGAATCAGTAGTCTACATTTAAAAAAATCGATTGAGCCATTCCCAAGTTCTGTGTTTCTAAAAACACCCTGTTTATAGGTGGCCGTAGGCAAATAGCGGACCCCCTTTAGGCGATCTTTCGTCATCGTGGAGCGTAAATAGTTTATTTTTTTAAGAAGTGCATAATTGATTTAGCTTTTACTGATTTTCTAAGATTAGAATTATGTTTTTGCGGTAATACTTGAAAGTCTTAGATAATGTGAAACTTTTCGAAAATGTCCGCCCTTCTACTGCTCCCAAATATTTATAAATGAGAGCATAGCAATTAATATTATTTGTAGTAAAATTAAGCATAAGTTTGATTAGATGAAGCAACTAATCGTATTAATACCAATAGCGATATCAAAATTAAATTATGAATTGGAAAAATATAGTGTTTACTTATTTTTTTGCTACTACTTTTGCCATTTTAATTTTGCAATCACTCACATTAATCGTTTCTTAATTTTATCTTTGTTCATTTGGTACACTCGAAGCATTAAATTGATTTGCAAAAGTATTAAATTGAACTGGAAAAGTACAATACTCATCGATATTTTTGAACCCATTCCTGAGAGAGCATCAGAGGCAATGGCCTCAAAGTCCTAATCGGCAAAAAACATGATTTTTCGGGAAATTTCATCCAAGTTGGAAATGTTCTTGATGCCAGTTCTGAGAGTTTCAAATTTTAATGCTAATGTTTTAATTCAAAGACAATTTTTCTTCCAATAATGCATCAAAATATACTTTTAGTGCACGAAGTTAAGCAAAATGAAAATTGGAAGAGGAGGCCAGAGCTAACCAAATTATATTTACCTTTTGTATTCAAATTAATTTGTTTTACACTTCCACTCACGTTTTAATCATGCGGAATGGCTTAAAATGTTCAAAACATTTCAACGTATAATAAACCGCTAAAATCTGAGAATCTAGGTTTTTTTTAATTTTTTTGCGAAACTTCCTCAAGTGAATGAAATGGATTAGTTTAAACGAAACGTTTCATGCGTTCGGAAAAAAATATTCTTATTTTTTGCCATCTCCCCTGGAGTGTTTCGAAATGTTGGGATGAACAATCAATTTCACGATGTTAATTACTTCGACAAAATGGAATCACTCAAAGTTTGTGTTGATATGAATTACTAGCGTTTTCGTTCACGACTAAAGAGCAACAAAATTCATAGCGTTGTCCCGCTGCTACTTTGCAGCACCGTTTTTGAATTGTAATAGAAACCAAACTGCCCAAATAAAATCGCCTGCACTAATATTTACATTTTCAGCCTTAATTAAAATTTTTTAATTAAAGTTTTCTGGGTCGATTGTGAAGTTTATTCGCCAAGCAAAATCCTGATTTATATAAAAACTTCACTCGTTTTCGCCGAAAGAGGACATTGTTGAATGATTGGATAGCCAAATTGTATGCGCTGGGCGTAAATCATTGCATGGTATTTGTAATGAAGACTGGGTAGGAAATTTTGAAAGCTTCCAGGCATGGAGTAGCCTCTTCACAAAAAGTAATTAATTGTTATGCCGGGTTTCCACCAAAGAGACAAAACAAAAAACACGGACAAAACATGTTTTTCTGAACAAAAACACGAATGTTTTGTAAAAACTGAACAGTTTCGCGAGCATTTTTGTCTCTGAAAACTGTTTTAGTAAACAAAACACCTTTTTTGTCCGTGTTTCTTGTTTTGTCTCTTTGGTGGAAACCCGGCATTATGGTACTGCTAAAACAGCTATTTCGATTTCTCAGCCGCAAGTTCATTGGGCGAAATAGACGGCGGTTTGTTTGTTTGTCAGTTTGTTTGACCTTCCACAAAAGAGTCCGTTTGTCTGCAGCTGATAGGTTGAAGCGGCTACACTCCGCATAGTATTGTAGTCATGTACATACGTACGGACTCGTTCATCTATGGAGAAGCGTTTGTTTGGAGCTAGACAAGGCCGAATCCAGGAAGACTACGAGTACATTCGCAACGAAAATTCAGAATCGTATTTGGTTTTCGAAGTTATTGCATTTCATGCTTCAGATATGTTCTCTTCATCAGTCTGGAGTCGCAAGCTTGAAGGAATGTTTTAATGAAAAATTCGTTATGCTCGAAACGGAATATTTGCAAATAATAGTAAGCATTTGCATTTATATAAAAAAACGGCTTAAGGAAGTAAGAAGTAAACTTCATCCAATACAATATGTGATATCTTCACTGGCATTTGAAGATTATAAGAAATTGCACGAACAATGTGTGGGTTCTGCTGTACAAAATACAAGCGTTATCTTCTTCGAAGAATTTTAAAATTTCCATAGACCTCCTGCATGCAATAAAGTCAGCCACTCAAGAACTCTCTTCTCACGTTTTTACGTGATTTGGATTGCGAAGGACACTTAGGCAAATCCCAAATAATGGCACTGATTGTAATCGAACGCCATTAAGTACATTGCACGATTCCTCAGAAATAAACTTTACTAAAGCCTGCTGGTCAATAACTTTACCCGATATTATCCCTTGAGGCCCGTAAGATATCCATCCCGAGGTAGCACGCGATTTGCTCGTTAAATATACTCCCCAGCCAATTTCACAGTCGAGTCTTGATTAATCACTGACTTTTATGACATACTTTGATGGCAGCCCCTTGCAAGGAAGTCTCAGAATTTTCCGGACAGGCGACGGCAGTCCTTAGTATAATCAACTTACTGACAGTTTGGTGCACTCTACTGAAAGTGGGTAGATTACGTGCTCGTAGTAATTAGCTGCAAAATTTATTTCAGTTCTTCGAAGGAACTTTCTATGTCAGTTCCGTGCTGATTGTCTCGTAATAAAGTCAGTGGGAATGGGACAGAATGCAGGAATGCTTTTGGCTGCATGTCGGAATTCAATTCAAACCATCGACTTTATTCATCCAAATACAGTAGTCAACATATATGCTTGGTTAGACATGTGTTTTGTTTATTATATGAGACGTGAGCTAGAAAGGATAGAGATGGATAAACTGTCATAAAAATGATTTCTCAGACGTGAGGCTATATTTTGAACCCTTAAAAAAAATTATTAACTCATTTGAACCATCTCTGTGAATGTGAAAGTAATCAACCAAAAGCGGTCATAATTTAGACTGCAAGTTTTTTAAGAATGGCACATCTTTTAGAAACCTAATAATATACCAGTAAATATAGGCTTGTCAAATAAGTCCAAGTGGAAATTTATCGACGGAAATATGTTTATAGTGAGATGAGGAAGATAAAGTGGAAAGTTCATTACGAAATCTTGTTTTCAGTTTTTCTTAAATATCTTGCTAACTATTGATTTTACATGAATTTATGACACCATCAAATTTGTTCAGCATAAAAGCTGCACAAAAGCCTCATACATAAAATTCATGTACAATAAGTAGTTTCCAAGTTATGAGAAACTATTGAGCACAGCACATCATCCCTTACCGTTTGCATATAGTGCTGTATACATGCTATACTATGCAATTGAGCGTATAAAGTCCGTGTAATGCACTCAAACCCACAACTCTTTCTCCCTGAGGTGTAGTTGGAGTGAAGGTATGCTCAATATTTATTTATTTATTTATTTATTTATTTATTTATTTATTTGGTACGTATTCAATACAACAGGCAAGACTGCCCAATTACAGATTGGATACCACAAACAAAATAAAATAACAAGAACTAAATGATAATATATAAATATAAGTATATAAAATAATTAAAGTTAAAATAAAATAAAGTAATAAAAAATAAAAGTAAAAAATTAAGTTAAGTAAAAAAGAAAGAGAAACAAAAAATCCATTACAAACACGAATGTCCAATTCTACAATAATCGACCTAATAAAAAATAGTAAGTAAATGAGTAAATATAAATATAAGTATGTAAAAAAAAACAAATAATTAAAGTGGTAAATTAAATAAAGTAAAATTAAGTAGAAAAAAAAGAAGAAAATTAAGAAAATAGAAAATAAAACTAATTAGAAAAATATATAACTATATATAAAAATAAAACTATACAAAAAATTCAAGTAATAAATAAGAAAGTAAAGTTAAGTAGAGCAAAAAAGAAAAGAAAGATCCATTATAAACAAGAAAATTAAACTAATTAAATGGGATCAAAAATTTTACTACGAACCATATTTTTGAAAATGGCAATAGATTGTGGAAGAGGACCAAGTTGAAGACTATTGTGAGTACGTAAGAGTCGCAAAACGGGAGAGTAGAAGAAAGTGTCAGTACGAGCATACGGCACTTCAAATAAAATAGAGGACCTGATTGGCCTTACGGAGTCCCGCTCAATCAACAAATAATCACCGTAGTGCATTCCAGAGTAATCTCGTGGGTCCATGTGTACCTGAAAATATTTATAAGTAAGGTCTGATAAACTATTAAGAAATAAGATAAGCACACATAAGTAAATAACAGCCTCAATAGACTAGAATGGAATGGGGCACAATAAAGTTATTTCTACTACCTGTAGCGATTTAGAAAGTATGGGGGATGCTAAGAGGCACCTTAACTGAACCGAGCTCTAGAGAGGGCCTGCTAAGAGGCAACTCAACCAAAAAAAAAAGAAACAGTGCCCCGGGAGCCTGTTCCTCCGAAATAGCCGTGAAGGCCCATCGTCCGCATTAGTGGAGCACCCTTTATTTCAACCCCGACGGATGCTGGGGTACCGCTTTGCTAGCTTTACGCGGATGGGGTGGATCAATAGAAAATGGGGACGCTACGAAAAAAAGGTGGACGCTACGTATATTTCATCCGTCATGACAATGTACTAGCCATACTAGCCGCGATTCACGAAAGGGGAAGGGACTTTTGGCCGTAAAGAACCAGAAGCAGCTCTCAGGCATGGGCTGTAAGCCAGGCCCAGCCAAGACATGTCAATGCACGTTACGAGCATCTGAATAAAAGAGGAACTGAAAAAAAAAACAAGGAAAATCTATATGGATGAAAAATGTATATTTAGTTGGCCTGAGGAGAGGCGGACAGCCTCCGGCCCCTACTGCTAATGAGGCCATGACCGCCGACTTTGCGGGGTCACTCTGCGCTCTGACTTCGGCCAAAAAATAAACAAAAGCAAAAGAAAAACAAAGTGGTCGAAGACCCTCCCTTTAAATTTCCTTGAAACTATCTGAGAATAAATCACATATCTCATTAGAAGAAGAAGAAGTGATATTATTGAGGAACATGGACGATGGATAACCAACAGTTTTTCGCTTCTCATTAACAAAATCAAAGAATACTTTCGTGTCACGGATTATATTTTCCCTGGTTGTCGTAATGTAATTGTGATAAACCTCACGAGACTTTGCTACAAACTGCTTCACAGCTTCATTATATTATTCTTGAATAGCAGAACTAACGTCAATATTGTTGTTAATCACTCTTTAAATCAGTTTTTCCTTTTCTGCAAAGTATTCACTGTTAACTCATCTTTGAAAACTAATGAGTATCAAACAAAAAATGTAAAAACTTCAAAGATACGTAACACACTATATATTTATCAAACAACGGTATTATGAGGTGAGCGCTAATGAACTGAACTCTAAGCAAGGACAAAGATTTGAAATAATATCGTCGGTGTTTTTCTATAAAAAACACGCGTCGTGGATTCTATATTCACCGCGTTTACGAAATAAGACATTTATTTTTCTAAAAATAATCACACTTTTTTTTAAACTATAACTGTTCGTAATCGTCTACAGACTTTATTTATTGCACTTCTAACAATATACCAGTAAATTTACTCACTTTCAAACTAACGCGCCAGGAAACACTTAATTCGTTTTTCGACAGATTCGATCTGCAAGAATTGTTGTATAAGGCTGACTTTGCTTGGGTAAGGTAGATTGTTATTGGAAGCTTCTAGGCAATTTTCAATTTCTCTCTCCGTATGCAAATCTGTTTGGGTCTTGGCTTCTGGAAGGTTCTTATCCACGTTTATCTATCGAATGTTTTCGTTCTATAAGAAACATGTATGATATAGGGCGAGAAGATATTTATTGAAGTTTCTCGTTATTTCTGGCACTCAAGTATGCTTTATTTGGTGTGCATGCAATAATATCCTTATTTCACATGTGCGTGCATGTCTCCTACGAGTGAACAATACATTTTATCTGTTAACAAGGCTAATTGCAATAATTCTAACACAAATTAAAAATAGTTTGGTACATATATGTAATTTCTTATATGTGCCCTTCTGATCCCCACTTGGTCTTTTCAGTGTGCGCATCGTGATGTGTATTCGCAGATTTATTTGGTAGATTCCACGCCCTCTCCTTCTTTATATTTTACAAATCCGAATTTTCTTCCAGGCTGCCTTTCTCTGCCTTTCATATTCTTCATCGTGTTTCGGCGTCTATGAGGAATATTCCGATGCCCTCTGTGTTAAAAAGTATTATTTTTTTTATATTGACACTATTTGGAAAACTCTGTTTTGGAAAACTTAGCCTGGCATATAAACAAAATAGTTTTGCCTTCGTTGTGCGATCGTAAGTAAAAGTTGTAAATGGCAGCCATTTTAGTGATTTTTCCGGTGAAAAATGTCGGAAAATCAAGTACTTAGGCAAAACCAAAACTGGTGTTTCATGGTTGGACATGTTTTAGAATTTTTGAACCTTCAGTGGGCGCAGAGTGCTTAAGAGTACCTACATAGCTTCTGACAGAAACAGCAAATCATTACAAAATTCGCAGGACATGTTATTATTTACCAGAAATAGTCTCGAAAGACGTCAGCTTAGTGTACTGGCATGCTAAGAAAATTTGGATTAGAGTCAATTTACGGCATTAAAGTACCATGCGGATTTGTGAAGAGAAATAAATTCATTCATGTCCGCAATCAAAGCGAAAGTTTAATGTAGTTTTGATTTCATCGGCATTCAATTGGATTTTGTATGATGTTCCTATCGTTGTCCGTGATCTCTTACCAAACCACTATTTCAATAACTTGATTCTTTTTAACATTTCTTACTTTCAATCCGTGCACTTCAAACTCGCTCCTAGCCATCTAACGAAAGCGAACTGAACTGAACTGTGCGTAGACACATTAATTACACTATTTTCTAAGCGTGGAATCATTTAGTGCGATAAGAAAAAGAAGAAATATATGTATACCAACGATATGCCTAGGTTTCTGAACAAAGAAGTTCCATTGATGAGAAGATAATCATTTTCACGCCTCGCGAGCAGTAAATGTAACCGAAGGCTTTTCGTGACATTTGGTCACGTTTCAGCATTGTCGTCTTTTGTTTCGACTTCCAATCACCTCGGGGTCATTTGGTCGAAAGTGTGCGCGTACATATGTATGTATGTATGTACTTGGAGCTCATAGATGAGTTTCTGATTCCATTGAAACAATGACAATATAGTCCAGCTGCCAGTAATTAGTACCCAGAAGACTTGCACCAATAACTTCGTGTTCAATGATGCGAACGAAGGTACTATCTTCCCAATGAGAATAACCCATTAAGATAGTGTAAAGGTTCGTGAAGTGAAAATGCACTTAATGAGACGTCAACAGGCACCGGAAGGGATTGGACGCACTACAATAAACATAATTTCATGGATCATTAATATTCTAGCACTAGAAGTGCCATGGTTTTCATGCAACATTGTAACTTATTAATTGTTTTGTGACTTAATCAAATGATAATGAATTGTGTTTACGTAATGTTGTATAAAATGAACGGTATATCTGAAAAAAACATTATCCGATGTAAAACTTTCGAAGATAATCATAGACAAATTCTTGATTTAATCTACAGTTTTAGTGTGTAGGAGCTTATATTATTACTATATTGCTTATATTCTTGAGAATTGTCAAATAATGTTTTGACTAAAATAAATAATTTTTAAGAGCTCTTTATCTAGCTACAGAGCACAGAATTATTAATATCTTATTGCACAAAACATATCCTTATTCAAAAATTGATCCTACTTCTTGTTTCCATTTGTCAATATGTAATTAGGGACATAGTGGATCAATTTCGCGGATATACATTTGAACCTACCTATAGGACATGGGCCGCACCTGTGCGTGCTGTCTAAAGCGTGTGGCACAATTCACTGTACTGTGCGGATGCGACACAGCAAAATTACGCGGCAAAGGACACTTGTAATGCCAGTATAAATTTTCCATAGGAAAGCACAGACAGTTGTACGAATGAATCCAGTTCCAAGGGTGAAACATGCGAAAGCAAAGGACTTAAATAGCAACCGATTACATGTTGTTATACATATTGTAGACATTCCTTTACAGAAAGTATACTTTCGTACTCTGTGTTCACCCTCTCTAAGTGATATTAATGTTTTTTCCTCACCTTCCCTGTAAATGCACTGTTGTTATATCTCGAAAATGCCATTTCTGTAAAGTCTTGAGATGTTTCGACGCGAAATTAATTACTGTCGCCCCATCACGTAGCTGAGGCCCCTGTTTTCCATCATTTTCAATGCAGCTACAAGGGTGTTTTCAGCAACGAAAATCTAATCTAAAACATTGAAGTCTTTGTCTATATTTTTTATGAATGTAGGTGTGCGAGCCTGGAAAGTGTTTGTGTGAATGTTTCCATGGATACATAGCAAACAAAATGAGTAAATGCCTTCATTTACTCAAAATGAAACACAGGATGCTGCTCTTCATCTTCCTACTGAAAATATGATATCGATTTGATGTATTTCAAATGAGAATAGTGAATTTTAATTTTTGTTTTAAATTTCAAGTAAAGTTAAATTCTTTTTAAGTAGTTATTTAATTTTGCGAAAAAAATGCCGATTATGGAATAGTTTTGAAAAAACAAATTCCTGTATTCCTGTGAGTAATCAACGAACAATGGTAGTACAATTAGTGTACTTCATTCAACTCTGGCATACATTTTATATTCGAATCATAGCGGTTTCCATGAAAATGTGAAAATTATCCACAAATAAAGTCGGAAACCACCAGGAAATTATATTCCAGTTCATCGGCATGCATATTTACACGCACCTAAATATAATTATGTGTGCATATACGTGCGGGAGCCCGAACAGCAGGTTTGTGGGGATGGGAGGTATGATGGGAGGTATGATGCCGCGACAAATGGCGTGACCTCAACATCAACGAGAAAATCAATTCTGCACCCTGCTATTATCTTGTACAGTCACGTACGGATGATATTATTCATTCAATTCACAGGGTCGTGCGGAGGCAATTATTTTGCATGTTTTAGGTGAAAACAACAAATTTTCACCAATTCGTATAACTCGTAGCAAAGGCAATAATTGCACTTGAACCTTGCCTTGAATTAATTTATTATGATGGATTTTGTAGTCAGATTATCCGGAAATTTTGAATGCATATGGATATGGGTGCTGATGAAGGACGATAAATGCTATTAAATGTTTACAAGTGTGTTATCAGGAAATTGGATTACAGCTATGTAATTCGTTTGTGACTTGCAGAAAATATTTGACTCCTGCGGTAATAGTCTATAGCAACGGGCTTGATTAAATGATCTTGGTGATCTTTTTGTGGTTTGATATAGTTGCAGAGGTGATCTTCTCCTGATCACAGATTGTTCGTTACGAAGTCATTACTCTAAGTAGCACAGAATTGTTGATAGCAATTTATTTTTCCTTGGCATCTCAGAATTATTCGAAGCCACACCAACCACACAGATTGTAGTGATTTTAAGCTGGAGAGATTGATAGGATCAACTAGACCAAAATCCACGTGAGAGCCTGCCACAGGAGTGATAGGAGGTAAAAACGAGGTAAAAAAGAGCAAGATACACGAAATCCCTTAGTTCATGTTAACGGAGCATCCTTCTGTCCACACCTAACAGATAGTGATTTACCGCTGTGCTGAATCTACGCGCCCAATGTGGGTTCTTGAAAATAACGTTGGTTGAAAAAACTCTATGAAAAGCCGAGACGCGACGAAGCGGGTTCGCTAATAAGGGGCTCATAATTATATACTTCCTTTATTTTACTCCGGCCTTCTAATAAACCGGCTTTAACGCTTGGACTCATGTGTAAACTCACCTACAGAGGTGAAATGATCTGCGTGTTATATGTGGTGGCTATGTAACTCGCAGTGCTAGTAGGCTGAGCTGGTCACATTGCCAAGCAATGGATTAAAGTTAGAGCCTCAGCGGGTTTCAGTTCTGCCAGATAAGCTAAGGAATGTATAAAAATTAGAGTGGTAAGCAAGCAAGAAGGAACGAACTCAAATAAGCCTTCGATGAATTTTTACTATTGATGATTATCTAGATTTATAGTCCAAATAAATCCACATCTTATACACGAAATAAGTTAAGTATACAGTAAATTGAAGATCTCAGGATCAAAAACACTCGCAAAACAAAGTTATATTCGTGTTTATGTTTACTTATCGCTACTCTCCATTCGCATCATCCATAAACGTTTCCACTTTTCAGCCTGTGTATCAAAACATTTCCTGCGAATCTATCTAATTTCAAAAAGACGAATCGACACTAACGGCTCTCCCTTGAATTTATAGCCGCCGCAAAGCAAATAACTTTCCGCATCGACATCCTGTTGAATTCGATTACAGTTGGAATTCGATTTAAAACATCCTCTAAATGTGCCGGAGACACTCACCGCAATGAAAATATCTGCCGTAGCTAGGAACGGGAACAATAACGAATGACCAAAGAATGAATTCATTGCGTCCGTTGGGAACTGCGATAGGTTGTTTCCCTCCCGCCATCAAGCTCGCCGTGGAAATCCTATTAGTCCTGAAATGATAAGAGACGAAAAGACCAATTTAAACATTATTTAATGCAAAGGCTCTTCTGCATTTCAAATAGCGCTGGAGCAGATAGCACGGAGCTATGCAGCGGCACAGCCGGCATTGCCAGCGTTGGAATAAATATAAAAATGATGGTCTATGCTAATTTATTCGCGTACCATGGACACAGTGAAGTAAGAGTGGGGGAGGGGGCTTGTGCTTGAAAAATTATTTTGAAATTTTCTTTTGAGGAGTGAAATATACACCCGTGCAACAGAAAGAAAGCCAGGAATTGTTTTGGGAGTATTGATTGTGACATTCCGCAATATTTTAGGTATTTTATTAGTTTTGTATATTTTGCATTTTGCATGCAACTATTTTTTAAAAAAATATTTCAAACTTCAATAAGCATTTGAGTCGTATTTATAGCTACAAGCCACTTGTTTCCAATATAGAACTAATATGATCTGGTACGTGTAGCTCAATTATATACAAATGAGAGTAAATGGCTGAATGATTAGGTAACATGCCATAACTATACACTTTCAGCCAAGCAGAAATATCAACTTATTCTGTTCAAGAGCTCTACTTTGTGAAGAACCTAAATGCATCTTGGTTTGCTAACATTCTCACATATTTGAAGTTTGTTGAGTGTACTTAAGAGAAATTGTAATCGAGTTGGACAGGTTATAAATGAAGACTTCATTTGTATTCTCTCAGATATTTATTTGCCATGGTTTCATTCAACTAAGATGAGAAATTTCATTGTAATTTTAGAAGTGGCCTTTTCGAGCTAGTTCTGCTCATCCATTATTTTGAACTTTCAAACATATCCGTTAAACCATCGACTCACGTGCAACAATTATTCGGTTTCGATCTAAAATAATGCAACCAATGTTGAGCTGAGTTGGAGCATTAAGGATGCTTTGCTCGCTGTATACCTTTGAGTAACTCTGTACCTTTGAAACGCTTTCAATGGATCAAACCAGATTTAATTAATCTCGAGGATTTAAAAATTAAGGCTTGAAAAGTGTACTATTCGTCGCGTGTTAAGGAGGACTATGAAGCTTATGAGGAATTACGAAATAGATTCGTATCTGAAACCTTATCTGCCTACTCCAACTACATGGGGCCATCCTAAACCTTTTTGGAATTATGTAAATTCGAAAAGGTATCATGACGGATATCCTTGTTCTATTATCTCTGACAGCATGGTCATTAATAACTCGCAAGCTATCAGTAACTTGTTCGCAGATTAATTCCAATCTGCGTATGCCACTATCCTAAAGCATATATCTCATCTTGAGAATAGTTTACATCCTAGTCCTGATGGATTACCGACCATAGTCCTTAACCGTTGTGCCGATCCCCTTTCACCCCAGTTGGCTCACATTTTTAATCTATCCATTTCTTCTGGCATTTTTCCAAACTTGTGGAAATATTCGTCTATAGCTCCAATTCAAAAAAGGCAGTATAAATGTCGTGCACAATTATAGACCAGTCGCCAAATTACCATGCGTTGCCAAGTTCTTTGAAGCTATAGTTGCCGAGGTGCTATCTTTCCACTTTAAGGCAACGTAGCACCTCCAAATTTTTAAAAAATCGATTTTTGTTTTTTGATTGAATATGTTAGAATGAAGGTTTTAAAACATGATTTTAATAATATAAAATTGAAATTCTAAAATAAAAAAAATTTTATGAGTATATATAGCGAAGCGCCCCAATATCATTTTTTCTATGATTTTCGTTCACTTCGCTATATCGCTACACCGACTTAAGCCAAAGTGTAGACAAAGATAAATGAGTCATCTCCTTTAAAAGAAGCAAAAAATAAGCTAGCCTTGGCAAAAAAAAAATAAAAAAATAGCTGTAAAAGATGTTTCTAAAAAAAAGTGTAGAATCTCCAAAATAAGGTCCGAAAAAAGTTCACCTCACACCAAAATTAATGAAAAATTTAGCCACGTATTATGGCCTAACTATACGACAAAATCCTGATTCAGTTGAAAATATGCGCAAGGAAATTTGGGCAGCATATTACCACAAAATTTCAACTGATGAGAACCCTCAACACTGTTATTGTCCTGTTGGAGAAACGACTTGGTGTAACTGGCGCAAGGCGGAGGCAGCGGGTTATAATGCATTAAACAATTTCAAGCATCCTCCACCTTTAGATGATGAGGTACAAGAAATTTTAAAGCCTATTTATGATGACTTATCATCAGAAGATTTATTAAAGCGTTGCTTGGGCAATTTTGCGCAGAATAATAACGAAAGCTACAATTTTTGTGTTTGGAATTTGGCCCCCAAACATACTTTTTGTGGGAAAAACGTACTAAATATGGCTGCAAATATTTCTGTATGTACATTTAATGAAGGATTTATGGCTATCTTGAAAATAATGCAAGTCATGGGAATTACAATTGGCCAATGTGCGCTAGAACATGCAGAGCATAGAGATGCTGCAAGAATTAACCAGGCGGAAAAACACTCGACTGAGGCATCTAAAGAGGCCAGAACTGCTCCAAGGGAGCAAAAATCTTTAGAAGAGGAGGAGTATGAGCAAGAAGAAGGTGTATTGTATGGTCCAAGCATCGCAGATTAATTTTCGATAAGATTTATTGCAAAAAATATTGAATTTTAACTTTAAACGCGATTTTCTCGAAACAACGTTTTTCAAGTTGGCGTGCATGATTAAGAAAAACAATATTATCCAATCGTTTTGAAATTTTAACACGTTAATCTGCACATATTAATGCTCAGAATGAACTACGGATGAAAAAATCGGCATTAAACTTTTTTAGTTATAGCCGATTTTTGGGGAAAAAAAACCTCGATTTTCGAAAAACGCCGCCATTTTGTTATTTTTCAATCAAATTTTTTTTTTTTTAGTTCATTCCAAGGCCGCTTTAATGTTGGTTAAAACCCCGTTTTTGTTTTTTTTTTCAGACTTTCCTGAGGGCAGTTATCATGCACGCCAGGTTTTTTTGGTGTATTTTTCAAAAAATTGTAACAGGCGACAGGGGGCCACAAAACATTTTTAACAATTTTGTTTATGTAGTCTAAGACATATAAAGTATGTGTAAAAAGTTTCATTAAGATATGTTTTTTAATTCAATTAAAAACAAGCCTTTGAAAATAACATTTTTTTTTCAACTTGAAGGTGCTATGTCGCCTTAAGGCATTTATCTCGTCTTGCCAGCATGGCTTTATTAAAGGCAAACCTACCACTACAAATCTTTTAGAACTTGCAAGTCTAGTCTTCCCTGCGATTGAAGAAGGTAAAGAAGTTGACTGCATTAACACCGACCTCACGAAGGCTTTCGATAAGCTGGATCATAATATTTTTATATGTAAATTTGCATATTCTTGAATTTTCTAATAATTTTATTGACTGGATTGAATCCTATCTTACAGATCGCAAACAGAATGGTGAGTTTCGTGGCACTCTATACACTGACATAATCTCCACTTCGGGTGTGCCACAAGGTAGCACCCTCAGTCCGATTCTTTTCGCTATTTATACTAACGATCTTATCACCTTTGCTTCTAGATCCTCCATTCTACTCTACGCTGATGACGCAAAGATTTTCAATATAATATCATCACTTGACGATTGAACAATCCTGCAATGCAATGCGTCAAATTTTTTTAATTGGTGCGCGAAACCATCTTTCACTAAATGTTGACAGATGCTGAGTTATCTCTTTCAATTATTTCAATTACTTTTTAAATGACACTCTATTGACCCGTTCCAATAAAGTTCGTGATTTAAATGTTCTGTTAAACTCTCCTTATACTTTTAATGACCACATTGACTCTTTAATAATAAAAACCAACTGTGCACTGGGCTTCTTAAAAAAACGGTCTAAAGAATTTAATGACATCCGGATGACAAAAATCCTATTCTGCTCTCTGATTTGCCTGATCCTCGAATATGGGTGCTTGATGTGGTCTCCATATTACAAGGAGCATATATATATCGCATTGAATCTTTTCAAAAGAGATTGTTATTTTTTGTTTTCAGTTCTTTCCGCTGGTCTGGTCCTTTTCGCTTGCCTCCTTATGAAAACCGCTTGCAGTTATTAACCATGGAAACTCTTGAAACGACGTTAAAATTTCAAAGCTCTATTTGCTGCGAAGTTGTTCAATGGAAACGTGAACTCGGAGTTTTTATTATCAAAACTGAGCTTTCGTGTTTGTCATGGTGACCGTAGACTTCATAGCGCCTTATCCATCCCATTTCATCCCAACGGGAAAAATAATGCGTACGGATATATTCGGTAAGCATTTCGCGTAATGCGTGGAAGCATTACCGAACCATTGCATGTTTATTTCTTTTTAACATTGCATGTCCTAAGCTGGGAAGATTTATACAAAGGGAAACTTATGCTTTGAGCTTTCTAGTTTTATGTATAAGAACGTTTTTGAAAGTACGATATCGTATTCTCACATTTGCGTTATCTAGGGTGAATACGAATTGAAGGTGAATACGATCGTACCTCTGCATGTGTGGTTATTGCATGCTGGAAATTCCAATAGCGTATTCTCGCAGCTACTAGGGGGAATTGGTTCTGTAGTTTTTCATACATTTCACTTACCCGTGATGATTTGAAATGCTCCGAAATTTTCATCTTTCCGCTTTATATAGCACACTAACCATAGCCAATGTATGCTCGCAAGTTCTTTCCCCTTATTTCTGCGAGTGATTTTCATTGGCCAGTCATGGACTTTTGGATAACCCCTTGCAAGCACATTACATTTTCTTTACCAAAAATTGTAGCGAAATGAAGATGGGAATGGCCTTAGCACAACTTAGAACCAGACCGAAGTCCAGAACCAAGAGTGCTAAGGTCTAAAGTGGAATGGCTAATGCCATTCAAGAGGCAAAACAAAAAAAAAAGAATTGCCCCGAGAGCAGGGTGCCCTAGAAATGGCCGTGAAGGCCTCTTGTCCGCATTAGCGGAGCACCCTTTAACCAACCCCGACGGATGCTGGGGTGCCGCTTTGCTAGCTCGCTGCGGCTGGGGTGGGTTCATAAAAAAAATGGGGATGGTTTGCTCTCAAGAAACGGGATGCTACGTATTATTTCATCCGTCATAATACAGTAGCCGCAAACTGGTATATAAAAATACCCAAGGACCAAAAGGGGGCATAGCTCCGTAAAGGAAACCACCCAGGCTCTGCAACATGGGCTGACTAAGCAGACCCAGTGCTCGTGACAACGCACGGAGCCAGAAAATTAAAATTCTACAAAAGGGAAAAAGGAAAACGTGCTACCTCTCTTTACTAGGAACCCGGGTGAGGCAGACAGCCCCGGGCCCCCGATGTTAGTGGAGCCCTGACCCCGATGGTCTGGGGTCCTCCACCCTCTGATACTGGCCCCATATCAAAAATTCAAAGATCTAATCAAAAACCAAAAAAAAATGCTGAAACTAACTGTTGGGCCAGTATCCCTCCCTTGTAGTTAGCAAAGTAAAAAAAATGCTGAAAATCACGAGAAACTAATCATTATAGGCCAGCCAGGCCATGCGCGGACCCTGAAAGAGAAGAAGAACTTCTCGGGCTTCCGCCCAATAAGAAGGCCAAATGTTTAGGCTTTACAAATTCATAATTTTTTTATTTTTTTACCACGTAAGAAACAATCCAGAAAATCTTTTCGAAGTGAGAAGATATTCTTACATTCCTGAGCCATTCCAATACTAATTCTCAAAAATTATGATCCGTTACCGCGCTCACGGTTGTACATTCAGGATAAGTATTAATAAACTGGATTTTGTACGTTAAGCTACACTCAATTATGTCGTTTGCCGTATAATTTCGGAGTTAATAATACCAAAGGAGAACAAGGTCTCTGCTCACTTATACTATTATAAGAAATAATATAAGAAATAATACACTCTTTTTTTCCAATAATCACATAGAGGAAAATAAACTATCTGTTTAGTTTTACATTATTAACATAAATTTTTCCCCCATTTTTGTGTTTTTATGTTTTTTTTTTTGTTTTTCTCTTTTCCTTTTCTTTTTTTTTCAAGTAATATATGCAAATCAGTTTTATGAATCGCCCAAAAATCAAGAAGACTACGTAACTATTGCTATACGGGCATGCGTACGCAAGGGTAAAGACGAGGAAGAAGAGCTTGGGAGCTCTTACCTAAAACCCTACTTATTTTGGCCAGAATAATAAGGTATTTAGTTGTTGTGGTAGTTGCTACCTTTCCTCTTTCCTAAGTATTCCCAATATTGTAGATCAAAAGAGAAAACCAAAAATACCATATACTTTGTGACTTACTTATTCTAATATGGGCGTGCACAGTAAATACTTGACTAATGCGAACAAAAACCTAATTAGAATAACAACAATAGGACATATATATCAGAAATAGCGAGAATGCAGAAAAAAAAACCGCTGCATGTGGTTGTGGTAATTTCAAATCAGAAGTCTTGTCAATCAAATCAACACTAGGTTTTTGTTCGTTCCATTAAATCACGTCCTGAATAACTTACAATTTATTTATGCCTCAACAATAATTTAATTCTTAGTTATGGAATTTGTATTTCTCATAGTTCAACAGTTCCGCTTACAAGGTTTAATTTTAATATCCACGGCACTGAATGCCATTCTAGATCTTGTATACACTAGAGCTTTGCTTATTTCTTCACTTTCTTTTCTTACCACCGCCACTGCTGTCACTCGCTCCGAAAAACTTTCTTGTCGTGCTTTGTTGGAGCCATCGATAACTCGGAATCCGGCATCTTGAAGGGCTGTTTTAATGCCGTGGGTAGCCAGGCAATAGATAAGTCCACTGGTTCTTTCAGTGTCTGTATGACATCTCCTGCACTTGAAGAGGTTTATATGCTATTGCACTCCATGCAACTCCGTCGCAGTCACAAAATACGACACCGCCTGAATTCCAAAAAAAGAAATCTGAGTTTTACCTGATGTGACGGCTCAAGAAAATATTGGGAGCTGGTGGTGATAGAAGCATCCGATCAATCTTATGAATATGGTAAACAATCCTGCAATGATTACTCAGAGCACTTTATCCGTCGCAACTGAGGTTTAAATATCCACCTCGCACTCGTTGATTTCACTTCGCTTCGTTCAAAATACACTTGAACGTCGACAGACACTTCAAATAATCGCAAAACACACTAGAGGGACCAAGGTCTCGATATTTAATGGGGAATCTAAACGTCACACCACTGTCTGCAAAATTTTCAAACCAGTGAGAAATGCACTATTCATTTGAAATTGCCCTTTCATTTCATCTTTTGTTTTTTTCTTTTTGTTTTTCAGGGATTGTTGTTTACACGGAATGGGAAACAAAAACCTACGAAACCGAGTCCGTGTCACTTTAGCTGCGACTTCTTTACGCGCGAGCTCCGATTTTCCTCGTTGTCGTGAATTTGAATTTGGCTATTTCGCACGCACACCAAAAATCACGGTAGATTTTCCCTTTGAAACGACGAACAACCAGGTCTGGGAACCCATCTGGCCTCGCCCAAGATCCCATCAACGACCTTCTCGTCGTCACGACTTTTCAAAAGCCCTCTCGTCACCACCACGATGTAACAATGACTGTCCCGAATTGCCGTTTCAATTTCAAGACGAGCGCAGAAAATCCCGTTAGATTTTTGCTCGCCTTGAGATTGAAACAACAAAGTCACTGAGGACTTGCGGGATTTTATTTTTCCAAATCGAACGATGTTTAAACCCGTTCCGATTTGGGAATAATTGTAGCGATTTCGAGCACGGGACAGTGTGCGTCGAAATAAAGGGTCCAGTAATTTCACTTGAAATTACTGGATGCTACAACACAGATCTTTCCACAAGGGCAAGTGCGTGGAAAGAGCTGAAGGATGGATATAGTATGGGAATGACAATGACGTGAACAAGTGATCTTGTCTTTTACTATCCTATCCTTTATAGAAAAAACGTGAACACGGTGAACAGGAAAAAGAGTAATTTTAATGCAGCGAAATATCGTGAACAAACGTATACTATATTAATTGTTTAAGTATCTTCGCAAGAGGAAATAGTGAACTTGGTGAACATATTCCAAGATACGGAGGGAGGATAAGGAAGAAGAAGAAATTGAGGAATTGAGGTGCGTGAACTAGTGGACTAGATCACCTCGGGGCTTCTTCTTGTGCTGCAACCTCCTCAAGAGCTCCTCAATAGTCCAAAAGGTGTTTTCCACCCTTTGGAACTTATTCCACAGGCCAGGGAACTTCAACGGGAAAATGTCGAAGTTGTGGGAATTAGAATAAATTGTTTGAGGAGATGCTTTTGAAGGGATTTTAGGGGTAGTGCTCTTCTGGAGCGTAATCTGCAGTCCCTTCAAAGCAGAACTACGCTGACTGGAACGTCGTCCGTGTAGGACCTTCTTCCAGAAGAGACGAAGCCGAAGAGTGGAGCGCTTAGGTTTGCGAGTGTTTGGGAGAACAGTTTTAACGATCTGGTTCTTCTTTTCAGGTGGTGGCACAAGGGCGGGTGTTGGTGAAAACTCCACCCTATGAATGGAAGTGCGTGTGACCGCAGTGGGGTGGGTATGGTTGCGATGCCATGGATCAATCGATGCTGTTTCGTCTTCCACGACCTCGAGCTCTACAACGCCTTGATATCCGCTCTGGTGCATCTCCCGCTCAAAATCCTCCTCTCGAAGAACGGCTTGCCGAAGTAGTCGTACCGAAGGCAGATCAAGGAAGAGAATGCGGCGTTGCACTTCAGGCAGCAGGTTGCGGCGAAGGATTCCCACCAGCTCGCCATCCTCCATTGGTCGAACCATGCGGTCGACTAGCCGAAGCACCTCGGAGTGGAAGGTGTCGAATGGCTCGCCAGGTTGTTGGTAACGATCTCTTACCATCTCCGCGAGCTCGAAGTCGCTGAAGCGATCTCCAAAACTATCCCGCAAAGCATCGCAGAGATGGTTCCACTCAACACCTCCATTGTCACGATGATGCCTCCAGAACCAATCGGCCGCAGGCCCGACAAACAGAAGATGTGCGTGCCGGCAGAGAAGATGGAAGTCTCCCCCAAGTGTCCGACGCGTCAGAGACTCTACTCGAAACAAAAAAGATTCGAGGGGCAACGAATCCTCAAGGCCGGAAAAGGAGATATCCCAGCTGTGGATCACGTCTGGGACCCAATCCGCGATGGGTGCTGTCCAATAAGATGAAGAGCCGCTCGAAAATCGGTCATAATTCCTTCCTGAATACATGTTGCCAAGGGCAAGATATGTGACGGAAAATGAAATAAAAAAACCTAGAGAACGTTTAATTAGGTACTGAATCTAAACAACAACGGGGAAAATGTAATTACTGATAATAATTGGGCGAAACTTTGGGAAACTGAACTTGAATGAACAATACAAAAATAATTGATAAGATTTTAAGATTATAAGTTTTCATGAAATTTAACTGGCCTAATTATTGGGCTAGACCCGATCAGAACCCCCTCATCAGGTCCGCTGGCTGGCTGGCTGAATTGAAACAAATGACTTAATGAAATAAGTTCCGTTAAACAAATTAAAGTTTGCATTATGAAAAAAATTACGTTTAAGTTGGGTCGCATCCAGAATGGAAACGCCCAATGAGGTCTGTCCGCCTCCCCCGAAATTCTCAAGAAAAGAGAGGAGCTGGGAGATAAAAACAAAAGTTGCAGTTGTCCAACACATGACAATCCCTCAAAGTACCGGTCGAACTGACGGGACGCAATAGTGGCAACACGCCAACCACACGTAATCCGAACATCAGTTCGAACCAGACCCGAAGAAATTGCCCTATGAAAGACAACTCCAAGTCAAACGTTGGCGTAGCTTCTAACATAAAGAGGTGCAGGGGCCCTTTGGACAACTCGGACTGGAGAATGACGTAAAACGACCAAACCCAGTAAAATCCAGAGTAATCCTCCAGGTTGCACCCGGAGCCTAAAGCTCAAAAAGACAACACATAAGAAGCTAACGCCAAAGGTATGCTAATAAGGATTGATTCTAAAAGGATAGGATTGGGAAGGATGTTTGCGGCTAGTAAGGAAAGAGCGAGCGATGCAGGTCTTAATTCAAGGGGTTTGTTCTCTCGAACGAAGTATATCGAATCGCAAAGGAGGCGATTCTAAGACCTGCTAGTGAGAATGGAAATTTTGGGATTTAAGACGTAAAGTCTTGAGGGGAGTATGAGTCGAAACTCATAAGTATTTTCTCACTGTGGTGTGGGTTGCCCAAAACAAGTTTCGGGCCCCACGTTGGGCGCCATTTTGTAGCGAAAGTAAATGATGGGATTTGGCCTTAGCACAACTTAGAACCAGACCGAAGTCCAGAACCAAGAGTGCTAAGGTCAGAAAAGTGGAGTGGCTGCTGCCATTCAAGAGGCAAAACAAAAAAAAAAGAATTGCCCCGAGAGCAGGGTGCCCTAGAAATGGCCGTGAAGGCCTCTTGTCCGCATTAGCGGAGCACCCTTTAACCAACCCCGACGGATGCTGGGGTGCCGCTTTGCTAGCTCGCTGCGGCTGGGGTGGGTTCATAAAAAAAATGGGGATGGTTTGCTCTCAAGAAACGGGATGCTACGTATTATTTCATCCGTCATAATACAGTAGCCGCAAACTGGTATATAAAAATACCCAAGGACCAAAAGGGGGCATAGCTCCGTAAAGGAAACCACCCAGGCTCTGCAACATGGGCTGACTAAGCAGACCCAGTGCTCGTGACAACGCACGGAGCCAGAAAATTAAAATTCTACAAAAGGGAAAAAGGAAAACGTGCTACCTCTCTTTACTAGGAACCCGGGTGAGGCAGACAGCCCCGGGCCCCCGATGTTAGTGGAGCCCTGACCCCGATGGTCTGGGGTCCTCCACCCTCTGATACTGGCCCCATATCAAAAATTCAAAGATCTAATCAAAAACCAAAAAAAAATGCTGAAACTAACTGTTGGGCCAGTATCCCTCCCTTGTAGTTAGCAAAGTAAAAAAAATGCTGAAAATCACGAGAAACTAATCATTATAGGCCAGCCAGGCCATGCGCGGACCCTGAAAGAGAAGAAGAACTTCTCGGGCTTCCGCCCAATAAGAAGGCCAAATGTTTAGGCTTTACAAATTCATAATTTTTTTATTTTTTTACCACGTAAGAAACAATCCAGAAAATCTTTTCGAAGTGAGAAGATATTCTTACATTCCTGAGCCATTCCAATACTAATTCTCAAAAATTATGATCCGTTACCGCGCTCACGGTTGTACATTCAGGATAAGTATTAATAAACTGGATTTTGTACGTTAAGCTACACTCAATTATGTCGTTTGCCGTATAATTTCGGAGTTAATAATACCAAAGGAGAACAAGGTCTCTGCTCACTTATACTATTATAAGAAATAATATAAGAAATAATACACTCTTTTTTTCCAATAATCACATAGAGGAAAATAAACTATCTGTTTAGTTTTACATTATTAACATAAATTTTTCCCCCATTTTTGTGTTTTTATGTTTTTTTTTTGTTTTTCTCTTTTCCTTTTCTTTTTTTTTCAAGTAATATATGCAAATCAGTTTTATGAATCGCCCAAAAATCAAGAAGACTACGTAACTATTGCTATACGGGCATGCGTACGCAAGGGTAAAGACGAGGAAGAAGAGCTTGGGAGCTCTTACCTAAAACCCTACTTATTTTGGCCAGAATAATAAGGTATTTAGTTGTTGTGGTAGTTGCTACCTTTCCTCTTTCCTAAGTATTCCCAATATTGTAGATCAAAAGAGAAAACCAAAAATACCATATACTTTGTGACTTACTTATTCTAATATGGGCGTGCACAGTAAATACTTGACTAATGCGAACAAAAACCTAATTAGAATAACAACAATAGGACATATATATCAGAAATAGCGAGAATGCAGAAAAAAAAACCGCTGCATGTGGTTGTGGTAATTTCAAATCAGAAGTCTTGTCAATCAAATCAACACTAGGTTTTTGTTCGTTCCATTAAATCACGTCCTGAATAACTTACAATTTATTTATGCCTCAACAATAATTTAATTCTTAGTTATGGAATTTGTATTTCTCATAGTTCAACAGTTCCGCTTACAAGGTTTAATTTTAATATCCACGGCACTGAATGCCATTCTAGATCTTGTATACACTAGAGCTTTGCTTATTTCTTCACTTTCTTTTCTTACCACCGCCACTGCTGTCACTCGCTCCGAAAAACTTTCTTGTCGTGCTTTGTTGGAGCCATCGATAACTCGGAATCCGGCATCTTGAAGGGCTGTTTTAATGCCGTGGGTAGCCAGGCAATAGATAAGTCCACTGGTTCTTTCAGTGTCTGTATGACATCTCCTGCACTTGAAGAGGTTTATATGCTATTGCACTCCATGCAACTCCGTCGCAGTCACAAAATACGACACCGCCTGAATTCCAAAAAAAGAAATCTGAGTTTTACCTGATGTGACGGCTCAAGAAAATATTGGGAGCTGGTGGTGATAGAAGCATCCGATCAATCTTATGAATATGGTAAACAATCCTGCAATGATTACTCAGAGCACTTTATCCGTCGCAACTGAGGTTTAAATATCCACCTCGCACTCGTTGATTTCACTTCGCTTCGTTCAAAATACACTTGAACGTCGACAGACACTTCAAATAATCGCAAAACACACTAGAGGGACCAAGGTCTCGATATTTAATGGGGAATCTAAACGTCACACCACTGTCTGCAAAATTTTCAAACCAGTGAGAAATGCACTATTCATTTGAAATTGCCCTTTCATTTCATCTTTTGTTTTTTTCTTTTTGTTTTTCAGGGATTGTTGTTTACACGGAATGGGAAACAAAAACCTACGAAACCGAGTCCGTGTCACTTTAGCTGCGACTTCTTTACGCGCGAGCTCCGATTTTCCTCGTTGTCGTGAATTTGAATTTGGCTATTTCGCACGCACACCAAAAATCACGGTAGATTTTCCCTTTGAAACGACGAACAACCAGGTCTGGGAACCCATCTGGCCTCGCCCAAGATCCCATCAACGACCTTCTCGTCGTCACGACTTTTCAAAAGCCCTCTCGTCACCACCACGATGTAACAATGACTGTCCCGAATTGCCGTTTCAATTTCAAGACGAGCGCAGAAAATCCCGTTAGATTTTTGCTCGCCTTGAGATTGAAACAACAAAGTCACTGAGGACTTGCGGGATTTTATTTTTCCAAATCGAACGATGTTTAAACCCGTTCCGATTTGGGAATAATTGTAGCGATTTCGAGCACGGGACAGTGTGCGTCGAAATAAAGGGTCCAGTAATTTCACTTGAAATTACTGGATGCTACAAAATGTTTTCTTCATATATTCCGTCCGGAATGCATTACAGCGATTCCCGTTGGGATAAGACCAATTGGATTAAATGAACCAGCCTGCGCAATAGCCCGAAGCTTTAACTCAGCGGATCAAATGTTCGACTTTAACCATACTATTGAAATTTTCAAGTGTCGGCCTATCCGACCGTTTAATTGTTTTTAATAATTTTATAAATGTATTTTTTGTAGTAATCATTTTTATGGTGAAACTGTGATTGAGTAAATAAAAAAAATTATATGAAATAATATGTAATAGCATACAAGAAATATACATATGGCATCATCAAGACAGTATTGAAAAAATACATAATTACCATCAAAAAATTATAAGAAATCCCAAAGAATAGAAACTTTAATACCTAAAATTAGTTGATTTTAGCAAAATTACGCAACATTGCACAAATTACTGAACAAATTAGGGGATCCAGTGTTTAAGCACACAATAGAATGAACCTCTATACTATAGCTGCTGGTGTTTGGATTACAAGTTCAATCAGTAAAATGCCATCCACATTACATTCTACCGCAAGTATACTGCAGCCGCGAATGTAGAAATTAAAACTAAAGCCATAGCTAGAATGCTCCCAGCATCATTAATTATAGTAATTTTTACTTTTTCGTTGCATTTCTATTTCATTTTCAAACCCAGAAATCAATACGATTTTTCATGCAATAAATTGAAATTAAGTTATATCTCTATAGTTTTTCGGATCAAGTCGTATTTAATTAAAGTTAATTTTCGCAGAAACTAAAACGACGCTTGCAGCACTGAATAAAATTAAAGTGTGTCCCCAGCAATATTGAATTCAAAAGAATGACATTTATGGAACATCCTCATACAAAAAGTCTACATAGGAGGGGGATCTAAGGAAACTCGAAACAGCTTAGGAGTGGCGCGCAGCCATGAAAATTTCATTTCATTACCAGTTTGATTACTTAATTTTATTACTCTACCTGTAATCAAATCCATTTGAAATGAAGACTCAGTTCTCGAGGAGGCAAATTAACTTGGTTGAGTTGAAATTTAATTTGCCTACCAAGTTAATCAGTTTAGTTAATTTTCACAGGCTGCTCTGTGAAGATGTCATATTATGAATTATTTTTGGCAGACAGTGCTGCTTTGATGTCTCTAGCTTTGTCGGCTTTGATGACAGATATATGTACGAAATGAGTTGCAAAGTTAACTCAAAATGTATCGATTACATTTTGACTCAGCAAGTTTTTGTTTAATTTAAAAATTAAGTCACTTATATGTTAGCCATTGTATATACCTACAATGTAACATGAAAATTTATGAGAAACCAACTAAATAACTGTCGAAATGATATATAGGTATATACTTAGATAGGAAGCATGATAGAAAAGTAAGCTAATTTCTGATGTCGAGATGTTTTGTTACTTGGTTTTCGTTACACGAAGTGCTTTAAGCTGACTTTCCTGAGTCCCGCTCAGAGGAATAGCGAGGCGTTACTTAAATTATTTCGTACACGTGTTATTTGTTTATGAAAGGGAAACTGTTTATGAAACAGTCTTCACAGACTTGACTCCCCAGTACCGACTAAGTATAATTAGAATAATTTTGTTTCTTTAAGGGGGAAAATACATGTAACTGCTAATAAAAAATCTATTATTTTTTATAACATCAAAATGTTTGAAATGCTCTTAACATATACCAAAAAAAGTTTTGAAGCGTTATTCGTATTAGTTCTCGAGTTATAGGTAGCGCGACGTTCCCCAGGTCGGTGGAGCTTTAAAACTTTAAACGCGTTTTTCTCAAAGTAGTACTTTTTCAACTTCCGTACAAAATATCTCAAAAAATGTTAACGGATCCGGCTCAAATTTAGACCACATCTACAAAAAAGTATTATCTCCTCGTTGAACCTAAATGTTATTGTAATTTCGGAAAAATAATTTGTTTATTAATGTTTAAAGCGAGATTTTTTTGAAAAATAATCGATTTTTTTGTTTAATCTAAAATTAATGTAAAAATTTTTTTTTTTTATCAATTTTATTGGTTAACCTATGAATTATATCTTTCATAAGCATTTTTTTTTTCTCTGAATGTTGCAAGTTCCCCGGAAAAGGCGTTAAGTTGTACGAGGCAGTTTTTGATGTGTTTTTTTTGTCACCGCCATTTTGTGTTGAAAAATTATTAAAAAAATATTTTCATTTACTGTGAGACATGTACTTTAAGGATTTAATATTAAACAGTTTCTGAATGAACAATATATGTATTTTAAATCAATCTGAAATTAGCATTTTTTTTTATTTTTCATGTATTTCCCCCCTTAAACGTAAAGTTACCGTTCAAACCAAACGTGTGAGCTTCTTATTTAACAGTGACGTGCTGTGAGATTGCCTGGTCGGCCCTAAAGCCCATTTGAAATAAACATAAATGGGCTGATTTGCATAGTGATGATAACTATTGCAAAAGCATTTATTTTAAGTTGTTTTAAGCCTACTGAAAGAAGTGAGAAATTTTACGCGATTTTGTTGCAAATAAATTTAGAATACAAACATTTGTAAATTTTACCTTAAGCTGACGTTTCCGAAGGTAAAAATAAAAAGTAATTCATGCACACCAAAATAAATAATATATTTTGTTTATTTGTATTCTGAATTAATGAGTGTTTTCTGAAATAAATCTTCTTCAATAACGTTATCAAAAAATTAGTTTCTCTTTGTATTTTTATCAGAAAATACATCTTAACTGTAGTTTTAGCTAAGTGGAGAAGGTAAGTGAACACTGCTGATGTTACATCACGGGAATGTAAGAAGTCCCACATAAATCATAGGAGTCATCAATTATGTAAATCTATAATTAAATGCAAAGCAGTCACACCGTCAAATAATGCAATGGAATTTGTTTTTATACGGTAATGACCTTGTGATGATGATTCAGTGTTTATCCTACGATTAAAGGCGATTATGTTGAACATTTTAGACAGGTACTTTTGTATGATATGTATCTTAAAATAATTTATAATTCTAAACATACTGCTCGCCAAGCACCAATGGTCTTCCAAAGTGTCCCGGTGGGTTATCCCTTGGTGTGGTTATACCTCTGACTTGTCGCACAATGAACCAGAGCCACCTAAAACCTGGCCAAAATTGTAAATAATAAGAAATTAAATACGCAACTCATGAAAATCATTTTTATTAGTTTAAAAAAAAACTAAAAGGCTCAAAACATCCATAAATCCATAAACATTAGGTTTATATGGTAATTTAGGTACGAACAATTTTGAAAATCACTTAATCACTCTTTTCGTGTCATTTCAAATGACTTAATTGGGTCTTCATATGGATTCAAAAGAGAGAGAACTTCAGGAGGAAAGGGGCCTTTATTCTGGCGTTGAATAAATTTTCCGCGAAGTGCCGATATTACAGGGTCTGTGATGCCACTAACAGTCTATTGAAAACATCAGTCATTGTGGCTTCTCGAGACATTTGTCTTGCATTGTACTCTCGATACTCTTTTAGATGTTTATTTTGTGCTTCCTGCATTTCTTCCGACATTTGGCCGATAGGAGGTATGGGAACCGTTATTATATCTCTTCCATGGAAAAGTACTTTGTGTACAGATGCGGGCATATAATACCATGGATATAAATTAACGTGTAGCTTGGCCGTTTCTTTCGTATAGCTTTCAAATGCATTCCGATTCACTGGAAACCCACTGGATGGCGTTCCCAAAATTATTCTGAAACTCAAAATCAGGTTTTGATTTATGTCCGTAATATCAGCAGAGACCTCTGAATTTCGCAAAAATTTTCTGGCCGTATTGCTATAATTTGTTGTTCCTGATCCCAGTTTTGGCTGGTCTACTATCAAACCTAGTCTTTCCCTAAACTGCACTTTAATAGCTTTTTTTCGAGAAGATACTTGTGCTTTTGCCGCTACTCCTTTGACCTGTTATGATTTTATTGTGAGACGATACGAAATATGCAGAAGGCATTCAAAAAAACGTATCCAGGCATGAAGGCTAGAAAGGCCAGATTGAAATGTTGAAATGTCAACTGGTTTAGCAGCGATTTCATCTACATTTTTCATGAGCTTAGGAGTAGCTCCACATATGTAGCAGGTTTGAGTCGAGTCTGTATTTGTAATCGAGTTACAAATTTAACCATCAATTATAGTTAGGATGAGATTGTGAGCAATAGTAATATGCTTTCCCTCTACTTCTACGCTAGTAGGCTCAAGTTCTCTCACTTGGTCTTCTAAATACAGCTTTTCACATTTTTCTGCCTCAGGAGTTTCTTTTTTAAACTGAACTCTAATAGGACGACAGAACTGAGTTGATGATGGATGTGGATTTTGCCACAGTACAGTTTTAAAAGAGGTTAAAAATATATTGGCATCGGAGAACCCTTCTTCAGTAGCTCTTTGTTTGTTCTCTGAATGAACACTGCTGCCATCGAAACCCCATTTAGATAAAAGGATTTTATATTGAATGAGGGGGCTATCTATTTCTGTTAACACTGGGGACTGTACTTCCACTATTCGTGCAGCAGTGTCATCCAACACATTTTGAAGCTTTACTTCAGCTGCTGATTAAGTAATGCTTATGGATAACCGATAACATTTTGCTTTGGATTGCAATATTTTATTATAGCTCGGATAAATATTTACTCCCAAATTCATTGTTCCACTCCCCACTAGGTTGTATTGGTGTTCAGTGTAATTGCCCTCAAGAAATAAAGCGACTGCTTTGTCTAACGTGTAAGTTAATGTTGGATTTTTTGAAGCATAAATCCAAGCATTGCGTATTTTACTTGGCCTTCCTGGGGAAATCTTCATTTCAGACGACAGTTTAGCCGCATCAACATTTCCTGATTCCCTTTGTATCATTTTCGAAGCATAAAGTAGCATTTCGGCTGTAGTTTCTGTATCTTTACGCAAATTTTCTTCGCCTTTTTGATCTCTCGCTGCTATCATTAAATTCGATTTCTGGCCTACCAGCATAAGTGGCGGATGCCTGAGGCTTAGTTTAAACCAGGGCTGTGGAGTCGGAGTCGTGCTCCTGTATATTTGGACAGCCAATCAGCGTTATTTGACAGAAACCTATCAACAGTTCTATTGGATTTGTCAAATTTTCTAAAAACTTCACTACAAAAGCGTGAAACGTCCTTTTGAAGTAACTTAAATTTTTCTTCATAATCATCTACTTTAGTTTTTTTCCAATAAATATTCAAAAATATAGGATATTTGTCCTCTACGTCCATTTCCACTTTTCATTTGAATTACATCAACAAGTTCTTTTCGGGAAATTTGGAATTCCATATTGAAAAAATTCATAAAAGTATCTCTTATTAAAACAAAAATTAAATAATAAATGAACTCAACACCCTTCAAATGTGTTTAAAAAATAACAGTGCTTTGTTTAAAATATATTTTTTAGCTAAAGAGAAATAAAGTGACAAATGCGTTTGGATGCAGTCGCTGTTATAAGTACGTGCACTTTTATTAATAAATGGAATATAACTCGAAAGCGGGCAAATACGGGCAATTTTTTCTTAAAACACAAAAATGTAGATCAAATCAGCTCTAAATTGAGATATTTATCTATGCCGGGACTCATCAGGACTTTTTGTAAAGATTAACTAAATAAAAATGTACGCTACTTTTAATTCAATATTTTGTATCACGATTCTGTAAATGCATATTACATAAAATAAATACAATCGTTGATTAAAAGAGAGGATATTATGTAAGCTTAAATAAAATAATATATTATCTGCGTTGTATTCAAAATCCTAGTAAATTTAATTCAACAATCATCAATATAAACAACTGGAAATACAAGTAAAGTGACATGAGTTAACTTTGAATGTCAATACACAAATGAGGGACTATCATAGATAAGCAATACAACCATAAAAAGAAACAGGAACGTATTCCAATAAACTTTAGTGCCCATTTTCGCAGTTTGAATCCTCACTTTTGCAATGCTTTGACAAGGTCCTGTTGTAGGGTCTGCACTTTCTTGATCGTATCTCTGCCGGTTAAAACATCATTGTAAATTTAAAGCGGTCGTCTAGTGTGAAGGCCGTTTTTTAACGCTTTTTTGGGGAATTTTTTTTGACAAACAATTGAAATAAAATAGTTCATAAATTATATATCATTTTTATTACTATTTAGACAAACTTTGTGCATTTTTTGAAGTAAATTTATACAAAATAGTCGGAGATACACCGACCAAGAAGAACACATATATAAAAAGAGGTGTTCGGCTGCTCAGCTTATCTGAAATCAAAACTGAGACTTGAGATTCCAAAGTGAAGTAAAATTAAGTAAGAATTCCAAAAACTAATTTTGTTTTACGCTTTAGAAAAATAAAATCAATTTTTTGTGTTTTTTTGGGTTTGTTTAGCTTGTAAAATGAAAAAAAATGAACCAATCTTAATTATTTTAGTTAATTTTGTAGTTATTTGTCTACTTAAAATGATGTATGAATTTGAGCAGAAACAATTAAATAGTTTTTGGGATATCATGGCAGCAGTTTGAAAAAATCGTGTTTTGAGAAAAACGCGTTTGAAAGTTGTTGTACATAATTCATGATAAAAAATTCGTCTCACGATCAATCTGCTATGCCTGGACCATAGAGTGCACCTTCTTCTTCTTCAAAGAAGTCATGCAAGGCCGTTTTCTTTTCTCTGTTGGAAATGCGGGCTTGTTTGGCGAAATCGCTCAAGCGTCTCTCTGAGCGGTCGATGCGAGAATCGTTACGTTGATGAACGAAGGCTTGGGCATTTAGGCCAATATTTACTCCCATGACTTCCATCACCTTTAAGATAGGTTCGAATCCTTCGTTGAAGATTAGCACAGCAAGAAATGTGGCGATTTCGATGACTTTTGCGCCAGAATGAAGATGCTTCGGAGCGAAAGTCCAGATTATTGAGTTTGTGAACAGTTCTAGGTACCCGTTAGTTGACAATTAGTACTGTGTACAATAAGTACAATTTAGTTATACAAAAGAGCCAGGTAAGGAGCTGGGCTCGAAAATATTCGATGCGAAAGTAAGCGTATAGCTCCTACGGTTTACGAAAACCTCCTACAGTAACACTGTATACTTCCTACGGTTTACGGCTGTAACTTTTTAACGGCTTCAAATTTCGAAAAATTCTTTCACCCACGTCTTCTATACATGTTTTAGATGTTATTTATGAAAAAACAAAAAATCGATTTTTATTTTCTGACACACTAGAAGACTGCCTTAAAGCTGATCTAGCTGAATAAGATGTAAAAAGAATTATTATGATTAATTAAATTGCTTTTGAGTAGTCTGTTCCAAAACATAAATATATATAACTTTTAAATGGAAGCGATTTATGCCGGAAGTTCAAATTTCTATCTATTTTCGGGCTCTTTGCTTTCTCTCTGGTTGATTTAAGTATGTTATCAAAACGATTTATTAAGGTATATTGCTGCAGTATAAGCTAAGATAACCTTGTTACCAACTCCAGCAGTTTCGTTTAGGGAGCAGTCTTTTTATTTTGTTAGTGATTTTTTTTTTTGGTATTTTGATTGAATCAATAATGCATACGGCTGTGGAGTTTATGCAAACTTGGCCAAATATAGAGTAGGGTAAAAAAGTTTAGGGTAAGTAAATGTTCGCAAAGTAATAAAAATACAAATAAGAAACGAAATTTTCAAAACATAAAATAATAAATGCAAAAATAAATACGTTGTCCAATTTTGGTTTTCAGTCACTGTATTTGAACTCAACAACATGTTTTCACATACTTAAGATTACTTATATGAGATCGAGACGAAATTTTTGCGAAAGCTTAAAAAGCTTGTTGGAGAAAAATAAATTTTACTATATGTATTGTCAAAATAGTTCGTATATTCTCGATTATTAGTCAGATGCGAAGCTTAAATCTGTGCAGTTTTAGTAGCTACATCGATCACGAATACCTCCTAGAATTTTCAGTGCGCGAAAGTTGTGCGACAAATTTATGTGGGATAGTTGACTCGATTTGTCGGCCAATATACACATATAGAAAATAGTTTGTTGCAATTTTTCTAAAGATGCCAAAACAAAGCTATTTCGCTACCGAGCCGATTGGAGATAAGCTTGTGACAGAGATTCCCGGTGTGGGTGAAGTAATTGGTAAACAGTTGACGGACGCTGGTTTTACGCAGGTAAAAATACTAGTCTCATACTAATAAATTTGATTATTTAGCGATTGGACTGGAAATCATCATCTGCATTAATGTAGAATTATAATCTTTCATCTATGTTTGGCATGCATTATAATATTTGCTTATACATCAATCCAGCAAGATTAATCAATCATCACCTATGAATTCCATTTCGAATGCGTAAGCAATATCAAATTAATTTGTGACATCAATGTTTGATTTACATTGCAGGCATCAACTGTATTGGGTCAGTATTTGCTTTTGAAAAGAAAAAGAGATCGATTCGAGAAATGGTTTAAAGAAGTTTGTGACGCGACTCCCAAAGAAACGAAAAGCTGTTTCGATTCCCTGGACCAGTGGTGCCTACGCTTTTTATACTGAATTTAATTATGCAAACGCGAAAAGTCAACACACAACGATTGTGTCATACTTCAATTGTGATAAGCATTACGAAACTGTATTTATTCGTTATTTAGAAGAGAATGATTTGAAATGTTAATCATGTAATTTTATTAAACTTGTATCGACTTATCTGACTTTTTTGTGCACTAGCTAATCGTGGGCGGGCAGGAGTAACAGTGTGGAGAATATGAAACGAACTACAATAGATAATAATTTAGATGTACGCAAGCGGCTGCTAATAATGATGATGATACTAGATAATTTTTACTAAAGTTCGAAGAACATTAGTATTAAAATCGATTCGATTCGATTCGATATATATATATATATATATATATATATATATATATATATATATATATATATATATATATATATATATATATATATATATATATATATATATCATCAAAAAATTTCAGTGAGATAATCTCGGGAACGCGCCATCCGATTGAGCTGAAACTTTCAGGATATATTGGTGTATATGCAGAATAGGCCCAGGTCTCACTAAATGTCAATTGTTGTTAACCCTTTGGAGCCGGCGGCCATTTTAGTGATATTTTTAATATACCTATTATTCCGTACATAAATAATTTTTGCAAAAATAAAGTTGACGAAATAAATTTCGAACGCGTTTTAAAAGCGAATCGGATAATGTTTTGAAATTTTTTAACCCCATGTGTGCGCTAGGTGCCTAAAAAGAGAACGGGCAAGTTTGAAAATTTTTAAATTAGGATAACTTTTGACAGAGCTATTCAATTATTACGAAATTTACAGGGTATATTGATATTATTTAGTTGTGAATTTGTCTAGCTTTTAATAAGCGTGCTGGCAACCCTGTAGCTAGGACAGGCACTGAAAGTGAAAACCTCCAAATGATCGTCTCTCTTGAAAAAATGCCGCTTTTTCAAAAAAAGCCACTCCTATGGGAATCTTATGCTTTGTTTACATAACCAAAGTAAAAAATTTGATATGGTATAACGGGCACGCTTGGTAACCCTTGCCCAATTTACCTATATTTTTAGCATCAAAAACTTCTGTTCACGGAAACTTACGATCCAATGAGCAGAATTAATTGAAATTTACAGAATGTATTGGTCTTAAATAGGACCAGGTCTGATAGAAGTTGTTTTGAAATGCGGGTGATTCTGTGCCAGTGGTGCCATCTTGAAAAATCACTAGAAAAGATAACTGCCTTTAGCCCTATAAATTCTTATTCAATTGTTCGATTTTGACGAAATTCACACAGTAACTGAACCTTACTTTAAACCGCGTTTAATAGAAATTTGATTGAAAAATTCGGTTGGAGCTGCCAGCTATGATAATTTTGGTGTCTTAAATTTGAAAAAATAAAAATTTAGAAGTGAAAACATTCAAACCATCGAATATCCTAAAAAATGTCCGTTTCTTACAATAAAACCAATCTGTATACAAATCTTATGTTTTATCTACACGTTCAAAGTAAAACTTTGGAAATTTCATGTCGAGCAAGAACTGTAACCCTTTCCCAGTTAACCTATATTTTTAGCATTAAAAACTTCTGTTCATGGGAACTCACGAATCAATAATCAGATACAATTGAAACTTACAGAATGCATGGGACTTAAATAGGACCAGGTCTTATAGAAGCGATTTTGAATTGTGGGTAACTCTGTGCCAGTGGTGCCATCTTGAAAAATTACGAAGAAAAAAAACTGCTTTTTGCCATATGAAACGTGAATAAGTAACCAGATTTTCATGAAATTGACACAGTAGCTGAACCTTAGGTTAGGTTAGGTTAGTAAAGAGGGCTGCCGGGAAACGCGGCTTGCATTAGGCCACCAGTTTGGGCCCATTTGCCACCCTCCGCTGGCTTTTTAGAGCTGCCAAGTGACCGCTTCGCCAAACTGGATCAGCTGACTCAGCGTGACGGTACCAGCCACCTCTGCCAACCCTTGAAAGTGGTATGCACCAAAAATTTTGAGGCGTTTATTATTGAGGGCCGGACAATCGCAGAGAGTATGCTCGATGGTGTCCTCTTCCATCTCGCACCTCTTGCATAAACTGCTGGATGTCAGTCCCATTTTCTTCGCATGAGATGCGGTAAGGCAGTGCCCTGTGAGCAAGCCGACCGTGGTTCTCAAGCAATTCCTGCTGAGCTTGAGCAGTTTCCTGCTTTTGCTTGGATCAGGTGATGGCCATAATGTCCTGGCCACCCTGCAGTCCAGCCTGTTTTCCCATTCGGACTTTAGTTTGGCCCATATGGCGGCATCAAGTTTGTTTGTGGCGTCCGCGATTGACCGAGGTACAGTGATGCAGGGGCAGTTGCTAGCTCCTGAACCTTTCCTCGCCAATTCATCAGCTTTTTCGTTGCCTATGACCCCACTATGCCCTGGCACCCACATAATCCGGATAGGAATATGCCTTGCCTTTTCATTGAGAGCCACTCTGCAAGCGTTAACAGTTTTTGAAGAACATCTGTAAGACGCAAGAGCGAGAATGGCTGCTTTACTGTCGACGCAAATGGTCATTGGTCTGGTTGATATTCCGCTAATGGACTCAACTGCCATGCGTATAGCATGTAATTCAGACTGAAAGACGGTAGCATGGTCCGACAGTCTACACCACAGGTTAAGGCTCAAATCCGTAGAAAACACGCCCGAGCCAACTCCTGTGTCCGTCTTTGACCCGTCCGTGTAAATCCAGGCGCCCCTATCGGTGGTAGCTTCCTTTTTCTTCCAGTCTGTTCTTGTGGGTATCTTGACCTGGAAATTCCTGCCAAGATGTATTATTTTGCTCATGTGGTCCGTGTCTTCTGCAACGAGTCCAAATCTTTTGCGGCATTCTATAAGAATACCGCTGTGGCCCCACTGATCTGAATCGTTCCACATGCCAGAACTTTTAGCGCGTATCGCCGCTAAGCTTGCGCTTCTAAAGATGAATCGATCTAGGGGCATGAGTCCCAAAATCATTTCCAACCCAGCCGTTGGGGCGGTTCTTAAAGCGCCCGTAATACATATGCAAACTAATCTTTGCAGTGTTGTTAGCTCCTTGATATTAGTTTTTCTCTCCGCTGCTTTCCACCACACGACCGCTCCATACACCAAAATCGGCCTGACTACACATGTGAATATGTAATAGGCCGCCCTAGGTTTAAGACCCCAGGTATTGGAGTAGGCGGACCGGCAAGCGAAAAGTGCTGCGCGGGCCTTACCAATTCTGTGCTTCACGTTAGCCCCCCAGTTCAGTTTCCTGTCTAGTATAAGGCCCAAATATTTAACACTATCAGCAAGCTCCAATGTTATTCCGTTGAGGTTAGGCGTGGCAATAGCCGGTACCCTGTGTTTCTTTGTGAAGAGCATAAGTTCGGTTTTTGTCGGGTTTGCCCTAAGACCGACTTTTCTGGCCCAGATTTGAATATGGTCCAGCGCCGATTGCATAAGGTCCGACAAAGTTTGTGGGAACGCACCCCTCACAAGTACCACAATGTCATCGGCATACGCCACTACCTCAAAGCCACTGGCCCTTAACTTCTCCAGTATTTCGTTGACTGTCAGGATCCAGAAAAGGGGAGATATAATCCCTCCTTGTGGTGTTCCGGTACCGACTGTTCTTTCCGCTTTGGCCTCCAAAAAGGTAGCCTCAATCCGCCTGCTCTTGAGCAAGTCAGATGCCCAGGTCGCCAGGGTTTTATCATCAAGGCATCAATGATACTCGCGACAGTGACATTATTGAAGGCCCCCTCAATGTCTAAGAAGGCTGCCAACGTGAATTCCTTCTGCCGTAAGGATTTTTCTATTGTACGGACAACTTTGTGTAATGCCGTATCTACTGATCTGCCCGCTAGATACGCGTGTTGATCAACACAGATTCTCGCGACATCAATCGAGCTTTTGATGTGCAGATCAACAAGCCTCTCTAGTGTTTTGAGCAGAAACGATGTTAAGCTGATTGGTCTAAAGTCCTTCACGTAATGATGATTCAACCTACCAGGTTTCGGAATGAAGACCACTCTAGCTTTTGTCCATTGCTCGGGTACTACCCCGAGGCGGAGGCATGCGGTAAAAATACGCTGCAGAATGGGAATGATGGCCTTATCTGCTTTTTGAAGCATGATAGGTGATATCTCATCAATCCCTGTAGCTTTGTAAGGTCGGAATGTGCCAATAGCCCATTCAATCTTGACCTCGTCCACTACTTCCTTGATCAGCCGCTCAGACGCCCGGTGGGTTCCACGAAGTACGTCACTACGCGGTGTCACGCAGGCTGATTCTGGAAAGTGAGTTTCCAGTAGCAAGTCCAGGCACTCTTTCGGGTCCTCCACCCAATCCCCGTTTTCCCTTCGCAAAAGCGTAGGTACGCCGGGGGTTACGCTTAGAACCTTCCTGATTCTGGCAGCCTCTGTACCTCCTTCAATGTTCTCACAGAATTCCCTCCATGAGTCGCGCTTGGCTTGTCTAATCTTCTTTTTGAAAAGCTACAGCTCTTGTTTGTAACGATCCCAGTCAGCCACGTTTCCGGAACGCCTTGCGGTGTTAAACGCCCTTCGTGTGCGACCTCTAGCCTCTGTGAGTTCGCCATTCCACCACAAGGTAGCGTTCTTCCTTACGGGCTTTTCCGGACACACGTCTTTGAAATCTGACACTAAGATTCCCGTTAATCGGTTCACCTGCTCGTTCAGCCGTCCTGGACTCGTCAGTTCCAGATCGTCTAGTGCTCTGAGGTGTCTATTTGTTTTCCTTGAGTAAACTTCCCATTGTGCTGTTCTCGGGTTCCGTACTTTTTTAGGTGAAATAACAGAACAACCGATATTCCAGCATAGCCACTGGTGGTCCGAGAGCGATGGCAGGTTATAAACCTGCCAGCTGTGGACACTTTTCATTATGCTTGGAGTTGCCAGGGTAATATCAATTACCTCAGCCCTGTTCTTAGTTATAAATGTAGGTTTGTTACCCATGTTGAGGATGTTGAGGTTGGTTGACGTTAGAAATTCTAGCAAACTCCTACCTCTCTCGTTTATGTTGGTGCTACCCCATATTTCGTGGTGAGCATTTGCGTCACAGCCGATAACAGCATCCGTTGTCATAGCCGCTACTGCCAATCTTCTCAGTCCGGGCGTGATGGGATCCATGTCGTATGGTAGATAGACCGCCGACAACAGGCACCGTTTCGTGCCGCTACCAGCGATCCCCCACTCCACACACACTGTGGTTGTATCCCCATCACAAAGCTGCGGAATCAAGATTGCTTTCACCTCTTTTTTGGCGACAATACAAGTCCTTGTCTTGTCCCTTCCTTTTAGCTGGAACACACTGAGGCTGGTGCCGAATCCACAAGCCCCATTCTTGTACAGAAGCGGCTCCTGTATCAGTGCGATGTCAGCGTGCCCCCGACTGAGATGCCGAAGCAGATTGGCCGTCGCCCCTCTACTGTGGTGCAGATTTGCTTGGACCACTCGCACTTCGGCTACCCTCAGTCACCTTCTCCGCTCCAACTTTCAAGGTGATCCTCTTCAGACCGAAGTGAATCAACCCGTTGTTGGCCCGTACTTGATCCGCGGACTCCCGATCGATACCCAGCACAAGCACTAACTTAGCCGCACCAGTTAAGTCAGGCTCCGCAGATTGGTTAGTTAGTTTAACAGCCTGGAATAATCTCCAGCCTGAAACTTTCAGATCGGGGTTCTGTCTTTTTAACAGAGACAGAGCCTCCGAAGCGTTCGAGTGGGGCACCGCCACCTTCGCTGTAATTAGCTTGGGCACGGATGTCTCCTCCACTACGTCCAAACCTGGATGGTCTGCAGAAATCTTCAGGACGGTAGACCGAAGCCATTCCGTCGAGAAGACGTCACTACAGGTCACCGCAATGTGGCCGCGAACAATGTTACAGCCTTCAAAGCGAGGTGACCCTTCTTCCGTTGACATGGCAAACCTGAGGAGTTCCTCGGTGATCCGTTTAAGAATCACCTTGGCCACGTCATCTTCAAGTCTCCATTCCAGGGGTTCCTGCTTGTCAACGACGGCCAGCTTAAGGTGACTGGCCGCTACGTCCCTAAAGGAACGAACTGCCGTCTCCTGTCGTGGCCTCTTCGTCGATTTACCTCTCGGCGAGGTTAACTCCTCTGAGCGTTGGCGTTTACTTGCAGCCGCTGCAGCAGGTTTCACTTGGGCAACCTCGGGTTTCCCTTTGGATTCCAGCGTCACCGTGCTACTGGCCGCTCGTTTTGCCTCTCTCCTTCTGAAGCGTTGGGCATTCCGCTTCCTCCCTTTGGTGGGATCAGCTGCCGCCACCTTCACAGTAGACTGCAGATCTTTGGAGGCACCACCTCCAGTCTTGGTCACAGCTCTGCTGAGTGGCTTAGCCGCCGCTTCCTTCCCGGTGACCTGCAAGCCTTTCAGCTTGCCGCCTCCGTTCTTGGTCACAGCTCTGCCAGAAGCCGACTCAACCGCCGCTTCCGTTGTACTGGCCAGTGAATCTCCAGACCCGCCGCCAGACTGCTGAGTAGCTGCTCTGCTGACGGGTACCGCTACGTCCATCGGACTCACAGTAGATCCCGCGGCGGGTTCCCCATCTAGCTTCAGGGCCCGCAATCTTTCGATCGTCTGACCCTGAGCCGTTTCGCTTCCCGACGTTGGTGATCGTGTCACCTTTGAACTCCTTTTGAAGGGGTCCTTTTCTGGTGACTTCCCTCCAGTAGTACTGGCGGGAAGTTTGAGTTTTTTCAGGTCTTTATTTTGATCCATAGATTATATTTTTTATAATTTCAGGTTCGGGTTTCACGTTCTCGGACCACAGCCGAGGCAATCGCCAGCAATTTTGCCTCCCGCTACACCCCGCCCCCATAGGAACAACGTATTGCTCCGACCGTCCTTCCCCCTCTTCGGATCGCGAGGCAGACTCCCCCACGACCATCCGAGGGTTCTGTAGGCTTTCACAGTACGCTGAACCTGCGAACCTTGCTGCCGAGGCAACCAAGGTGTCTCCCCTAGTCTAACAGTTCGCTACTCTGTAGACCGCGGTTCGCCAGGTTCCAGAACCGGGCAAAGTGAAGTGTTGGATCCAGAACCCCGCAGGTGAACCTTCACCTCAGTCACCAGCCCAGACCTGTCCCCAGGCCTCCGTGTCACCCCTGCGGAGAGAAACAAGGGCGCCCCTCTGCCGGTTACGGGCGAGGCCTCCGTTTACACAGCCCATACAGCTGGCTGCTGTACGGGCGTGCGGCAGAACCAAAAATTTTTTACGGGAGAGGGATCTCTCACCAACCTTACTTAGAAGGGACTAGCCTGATCCAATTAGCCAATCCTCCCTTCCGGGGGAATTGTTACCAGCGGCCACCGCGAGGAGGTTATGGATCACACTTTCACCAGACCGAACAGTTGCGGCACGTGTATATTTGCGTATACTACATGTTTTTCCCCCTATTCGGCTGGCAACCGACCGCCCTTACTGAACCTTACTCTAAACCTTGTTTGGTAGAAATTTGGTTGAAAAATTCGATTGGTGCTGCCAGCTATGGTAATTTTTGTGGTTTTGGTTTTGAAAATTTGCTCAAGAAAATAAAACGTTTTGCCCTATAACTTCCAGTGTAGTCATGAAATCAATACGAATTTCATACAAATAATGGAACCTACTATAGACATTATTCCGGCCATATTTGGTTGGAAAGCCACGATAGGGTTGCCAGCTATTGTTGGTTTTGTGTTTAATTGCAATATCTTTATTAAGCGGTTTTTTCGTAGAATTTTCAAATGGTAATGATATTGTAGTGACAATAAACAGCAAATATTAAGTTTTCAATTATATGCAGGTAACCCTAAATTTCTTTATACTCCTATAACTTCGAATGTAATATAACAACGTGAAGCAGATGTGATATATTCTTGGCTTTGATACTGGCAAAAGGTTGCCAGCACGAGTCGGTTGTGCTACTTTTGTATCAATAAATGCTTACAGTCAGTATTCATACCGGAAACATTTACAATGAAAATAAATAACCAATGTTTCAATTCCCAAAGTTCTGCAAAATTTTCGGATCGCAGCCCCAAACACCAGCTTCAGTTACAGTGCTGCAGGCACTGAGCATTTTCTTCATTGATGTTATATGAGATTCTGCTTTCAAAATTTTGTGAAATAAGCAACTGATGACGAATATAATTAAACCGTGTTTTGCTCTCGTAAACAGTGAAATTCATGCCAGTGGTACTATCTGAAACCTTTCCAACATATGAGCTATAATGCATTCTTGAGACCAAAGTAAAACGTGGCGTTTGAAACAGTTTGACCATAATAAGCAGCTCATGTGGTGGAATATGCACTCAAAACCTGCACGATTCTTTTACTGTTTTTCGAACATTAGTGTTTCTAGCGGTTTGGGTGCGCTAGAGTTTTTACTAATTTTTTTTGACTTATTTTCTTTCTTGGATTGATTTAATGATATGTTCATTTGAGGTGATTTCTTATTGAGGCAAACGTCGCATTCCACAAAGCAATATCATGTTTCTTTGATGATACTTTCAAAATACTGCAAAACATGTGTCAAGATGTTAATATAAAAAGATAATTATGCACTTTTTCTTAAGAATTCGAGGAAATAAAACTACAGTTCAAAAAGCTTCATTGGCACAATTCCATATCTAACGGTTCTAGTGTTATTTCATTTTTTTCTGAAAATTCATGATTTTGAACACTGTATAACGGATATAAAGAATTTCAACAATTTTTCTTAATACTTTCTTCACATTTATTTTACGGTTAAGAAAATTGTTCAGCTTCGAGATGCTCTTTGGAAATAGCTTCATGGTCGCAGACCCGCATAAAATGCATGACTTCCACATTTGGAACGTTATTTTAGATAGTTTAGCGTTGGGAAAAATTTCTTGATTCGTCATTTTCTTTTCTCTTCTTTACTATCAAACTTATTTTTTGTAATATTTTTTAAAGCTATTAACAGCTTGAAGGTTGCTATGGAACCAAGCCAACTATTCAATGAATATTTTTTTAAAAAAATCAGCGGTGGTTGCTCTGGGCGTTTAAAATTTAAACATTCGAATTCCTTACGTAGCCTTTTTGTTTTTTAGTGCCACAACAGCGTTTCGCGTTTGTTTCATATAAATTAATTGTGAGATGTCGAAAAGCAAGAAAATTACATTTAGTGTAGCATTCAAGTTTTCTTATTCAGTATAAGTAGAAAGTGGTTGGTCTCTGTGGCAGCCATTGCATCATGGCGCGTGAAGTCGGGTTCGAGGCGCAGGTAATTGAAAATGAAACGCAACGAAGTCGAGACATAGAAACCATTTTGTATGAAGGGTACGTTGTGGGTGAAGACGGCGAAAGCGATATGGCTACTTATGAAATATATCCAGCAAATGCTGATTTGATAGTACCCGATTCTACATTTCCCTCGGATGAAATCGTTCTCCAAACAAACGACGTGTTGCAGGAACATGAAGAAATTTCAGACGATTCCGGTGAGTGCATAGTAAATAGACTTGATAAACATCTAAATTAGGGATATTCTCTAGATACAGGAGCACCGAACGTTTTAGAACGTTCTGAACAATCGTCGGGTCAACCAAAGTGCAGCAGCTCGAAACAAAAAGACACCTCCAGAGTAAGGCGATGGGAACAAAAGCAAGTGAAGATAAAGACGATGGAAGGTGAATTCGCCGTTTCAGTTTGGGCGGCAAATGAAGCTGAAAGCGAAGGATGCGAGTCGGATTCAGACGCAAATACAACCAAAGTATTGAAGTGTGCTGATATGTCTAATATTTATTCGACAAACAAACCCTTGCAAGCTAGAAGAACAAATGAAAAACGCGAAAAGACTGTTTCATGTCCGCATGTTAGTTGCCAAAAAATGTTCAGAGACAATTCGGCAATGCGAAAACATCTGCACACGCATGGTCCACGGGAGCATGTTTGTGCTGAGTGTGGAAAAGCCTTTGTTGAGAGTTCAAAGCTCAAGCGTCATCATCTGGTGCACACTGGCGAAAAGCCATTCCAGTGTACGTTTGAAGGATGTGGCAAGCGATTTTCTTTGGATTTCAATTTGAGAACTCACGTTCGCATTCACACCGGTGACCGACCGTATGTTTGTCCGTTTGACGGCTGCGGAAAGAAGTTCGCGCAATCCACAAATTTGAAATCACATATTTTGACACATTCCAAACTTAAGTAAATGAGTTAAACTGGAAATGAGTTGCCGTTAGTGTGAAACTTTTTTTTATAAGAACCTTATGAGTGAAGCTCTAAAATAAATGCGTTTTTCTAACACCTTATTGTTTTATTTTTCCTTAATTTATTGAATAAATGTTTGATACTAATATTGATTTCCTTATGCCGCCGCCTGAAACAAAATCGATCACAAAAGATGAAAAAATAGCCGACAGTCAGCATGCCTTTCAAAATGAACTTTATAGCGATGAACAAGATATAATAACAATTACCTTTGTAAATGCTGCCCATAATTTTGTGTTACTTTTTTTCCTCTGCTAATTGGAAACACGTTAAGCAACACAATTTGAATGACTCGTTATTAAGAATGACTGGCTGCTTGGAAGAGCCATCTATAAAATTATGTAGATTTACTGGTATTTCTACCAGCACTTAGTCCCATACCAGGTCTGATTGAAATCGATGCACAGGTGAAGCATCTCTTAGGTTTCCTTAAAGCCTAATGTACGTCGAACACGGGGACATATAACGCCCCCAATATTCACAATTTGAATCAATGTAAATATTTGAGAGAATTTATTATTTCCTACTTCTGAAAGAGAAATCGCGTATCTATAAAAAGTCGATTTTTTCTTATTTCGTGGGCTATAATATTCCCTTAGGGGTTACAGAAATAAAATTCGATACAAAGTAGCAATTTGGCTAGAATCCAAATAAAGGATGAAAGTACAGCCATCAATTTCTGTTCACAGCATAAGAAAAAAGACGTCATTTCTCACCGCATAGAAAGTGGAATCACGTCCTCGGCATAAAAGATAAGCTCGAATGAGAGTTTCAAGCAAAGATTTGTTTCCTGTTCCACGTTCACAATATTATGCCCTTAAGCAAACACAGTCAGAGTGACATTTCTATTGCAACGGTGTGCTGTAGACACACAAAGCTGCTGTTTTGTAGACGAATGCCGTGTGAAATGGACAACTATGACAAGCCCAGGAGGCTCAATTTTTTCTGACAGTCTGAGAATGAAAGAAACATCAGAGCGCTGGCAATGGGTGAGGAAATGGATTAAGCCCGTAACAAAGAGCATATTCGCCGAAGATGACGGATACAAATGTATAAAGAAAAGTGGATTCAAAATGACTGGTATGGAAAATTTGGGTTTCAAATGAGAATATTAGATACGAGCAAATAGCCAACCATGGCTGAGCCGGTAGTAAATCTGATTTTCAACTCAAGTGCTCATTGGTGTGCATGAAAGCTCAATAAATTTTTGATCATGATTTTTTAAGAAAACAGAATACTTTCTTAAATGTTTGTATCAGATTCAAACAGCACATCTCTTTACTCTCGTTCCTCAGTAAACTAATTATATCAGTTATTTAAATTTGATTGGGCCAATTTAAAAAATATATATATACAGTAAAATTTTTTGATATCTCATGCAATAATCCGACCTAGCACCATTGCAAACACGCAGAAACTTAAAAAACTCTAGCGCATCAGAGGCACTTGAAAACTGATTTTCGAAGAAACTGCCCTTGAGCGACCAAAAAATGTGCTATGACGTAATACGCCTTTCTTTGAGTATCATATTAATAATTTCTTACCCAAAGCAACAAAATTTTCTCGTGTAACATAGCAGAGCACCTAGCAGATGTTTTTACCACAAAAAGCTTTTATCTTGCAAGCTTTCACCCCACAAGCTTTCATCGATCAGCTTCTCATCTCGATGAAAGCTCATCTTGGATTTCCCATATAAGAGCCAACTCACGCAGGATAAAGGCAGATAGCTTGAACATTCGGTCGTGCACCCTAGGGTCTGACCTCCAACTATCAAATTCATTTGTCATATAATTATTAATAAAGACACCTTTATATATTTTTATATAGTGTTTTCTAATTAGTAGTTATAATTGGCGCCCAACTCGAGGCACGAACATAGCCTTACGAAGGAGTCCGCGATTGGCACCAGAGATGGCAGCCATACAGATGTCTGGAGAGCAGCTGCAAGAGCTCATTAACGCTCTTCGCACCACCAGCACACCACCTTCCAATGGTAACTTTGCCCGTTGCTCAGCACGTTTTGACGGAGAGAGAAGCAGAGCAAAACTGGAAGAGTTCGTCAACGCAACAACGATCTACAAGCAGGTCGAGGGAATTAGTGACCAGCAGGCAATCCTGGGGATGCCTTTACTTCTCCAAGGAGTTGCAGCTACATGGTGGCAAGGTGTCAAGGGAGAAGCGGGTACGTGGGAACAGGTTGTCACGCTTCTCCGAACAACCTTTGCACCTTCCAGGCCAGCATACCAGGTCTACATGGAACTCTTCGAGAAGAAGCAGAGCGAAGACACTCCAACAGATCTATTTATCTGCGAAAAACGTGCCTTACTTTCCGAACTTCCCAAGGAGGCACACTCCGAAAAACAGCAATTGGACCTTGTTTTTGGTCTACTCAACTTAAAGATCCGACAGCATATCCCCAGAGACGAAGTGAAGACTTTTGAGGGTCTTCTACGCAGCGCTCGAATCATAGAAGAAAATAACGCAGAGAGAAGGGCAGCGAGGGATCCGGAGCCGAAAACTCAAAAACAACGCATCAAGTGTGAGTTTTGCAACAACTTCGGACACTCTATTACTGACTGCAGGAAGAAGAAGCAAACTCAACAGCAGCACCACGTTAAAACAGAAGACAGCAAAAGTCGATTTACCGGAGTCACTTGCTACGGATGTGGGCGACCAGGTGTTGTCCGTAGCCAATGTCCGTCCTGTAGCAAACCAAAAGAACCAGCAGCATTCAGTTTCTGCTCTATGGACCATAGCACCGCTCTTTATTTGTGTCATCGACCTGTTGTTAGAGTTACCGTCAACAACATTGAAGGTGTTGGTTTCGTGGATACAGCGGCAAGAATAAGCGTTGCCGGTTCACAGCTGTATCATCAGCTGAAACAGAGTGGCTGCAGCTTCCAAACACAAAACACTTGTGTCATCTTGGCAGATGGCGTAAGGCAACAGAAAGACGTGCTCTTAACAAGAGTGGATGTTAAGATCAATGGGAAAATCATTCAGCTAACATTTATGATTCTTCCAGATTCGAGGGACAATCGTACACTTCTAGGAGTCGACTTTATTCAACACGCAAACATGGTATTGAATGTGCCGCAGCGCTATTGGTTCTTTGGGGAGAACCCAAAGGAGAAATTCGATCTATTGCAGCATGAAGACATAGACCCAACTCAGAGGCAAGCAGTGGACATCACTTCTCGACCAGGGACGTCAGAATTAGCTGGACTGTCTGACATCACGTACGTGCCAAGACCGATCAGCCCACTCTCCAGTACACCAAAGCGTGCGATGAGGATGGCCAGGATTTGTGACGACATCGATGTGGCAGAAATCAACGTCGTTCCTTTATCATTAAGAGATGATGAAGCGCCAGAAGCTTTCAACGAGCTCAAATGTCGCTTGACCAGTTCTCCAATTTTAAAACAAGCCGATGAGACGAAGCCTTATACTCTTCGAACAGATGCTAGCGACTACGCCCTTGGAGCTGCTTTAATGCAAGGGGAGGGAACCGACGAAAGACCTGTTGAATATGCAAGTCGTCTTTTGACCTCTGCCGAGCGGAATTACACCAGGAAGAGAGGACGCCTTCGAAAACATAAGTCAGCTCCGACGCCAACCTAACTGCCTCCTCGTCGGGACGACTATCGGAGTCAGAAGGGGAGTCTGTAACATAGCAGAGCACCTAGCAGATGTTTTTACCACAAAAAGCTTTTATCTTGCAAGCTTTCACCACAACGAGCTTTCACCCCACAAGCTTTCATCGATCAGCTTCTCATCTCGACGAAAGCTCATCTTGGATTTCCCATATAAGAGCCAACTCACGCAGGATAAAGGCAGATAGCTTGAACATTCGGTCGTGCACCCTAGGGTCTGACCCCCAACTATCAAATTCATTTGTCAGATAATTATTAATAAAGACACATTTATATATTTTTATATAGTGTTTACTAATTAGTAGTTATACTCGACATTTCTCGACAGCAGCTTCTATAACATAAATAAATGATGAAAATGTGTAGTGCTGGCAGCACTTTTCCAACGAAGCAACAATATGTCTACCAACCTATCCCTTGATTTTCGTTTTCATCCGATGATTTAATCGAAAGTTTCAGCGATTATACCATGTTTGAGGCTGTCATCCGAAAAATTTTCCCTACTAGGAAAATTTAAACTTTGGTTCCTTATTTTTATAGTAAATATTTTGCATATCAATATATAATGGATGTATTTGTTGGTGAAATATTAACGAAAATGTCTGGTGCTGGCAGCTCTGTGTTAGCAGCATAATTCAAAATATACCAAATCTGCTTCTCGTTAAGTTAAACTCACCCTGTGAATTTCGTTTCCGTTGAATGACTGCGCTGGAAGTTAAAAGAATTTTAAGGCTACCACCCACAGTTTTTTTTCAAATTTTCGCCACCTCAATATTTGTTTGAATTGTCATTGCAGGATCGTTCATATTTGCAAATTTAATGACGAAATCGTTAGTACAGAAATGCCAAAAACCTACAAAAATCACCATAGTTGGCAGCCCTTTCATGATTTTTCTAGGAAATTCCTACAAAATTTGGTTTACAAGAAGGTACATTTGCTACATGAATTTCGTTTTCATTTCACGACTGGATCGGAAGTTATAGGGAAAAAAGCTTTATTTTGCAGAGCTAATTTTTAAGATTTAAGTGACCAAAACTTCCATGGAAGTTTTTCAGCTATGCATAGCTGGCAGTTCTATTCTAATTTTTCAATCTAATTTCCACCAAATTTTGCTTAGAATTAGGTTCAAGTACTGTGTTTTCGTTAAAATTTGTTCGCTGGATCGGAAGCTATAGGCCAAAAAGCAGTTTTTTCGAAGTGATTGTTCAAGATGGCACCACTGCCATAAGCCTACCCGCCTTTAAAAATCACTTCTATCAAACTTGATCCTAGATAATGCCAACATAACCAGTAAATTTCATATTGATCTGATTATCCAATCGTCAGATCTCGTGAACAGAAGTTTCGAGTGCTGAAAATGGAGGTAATTTGGTGACGGGCTGCCGTACTTCTGCAACTCGGAATTTCGAAAATTTTACATTACAAAGGACAAAGGTTAGAGTTTATCAATAATATGAATTTTTCGTCAAAAAGCCAAAAATTTTCATTATTTCCACGCGCTTGCCATAGCTACAGTCTTGAAAAGCTATGTGTGTATACTTAATGTCGATACGCTCTGCGAATTTCACGATAATCTAATGTTTCTGTCAAGAGTTTTGACAAATCGAAATTTGAAAAAAAACCCCTTGCCTCCTTTTAGGCACTAAGCGCCCACATAGGGCTCATAACTTATAATATTTTATCAACGACAAAAATTTAACATAATTAGTTTTCCTTTTCAGTGCCTACTTCTAACGAAAATGAACTCTGCATAAAATATAGGGTAATTCACTAAAATGCCCGCCGCCGCCGCCAAAGGGTTAAAGATACCGTAATTTTAATCTGTCCCTGCATTAATCCTTACCCTCAGAAACATACTTCTACTTATATATACATATATATACATATATATATATATATATATATATATATATATATATATATATATATATATATATATATACATATATATATATATACATATATTATATATATATATATATATATATATATATATATATATATATATATATATATATATATATATATATATATATATATGTACATATATATATACATATATATATATATATATATATTTATATATACATATATATATATATATATATATATATATATATATATATATATATATATATATATGCATATATATGTACATATAAAGAAATATGAATTTTCGGCGAAACGAGTTTAATACCAATTTTCTTCAAAAATCAGTAAAAACATCATTATTGCCACAGCAGAACAAAGTAGGTAGCCATTATATTTGTCGAATTTTTCTTAGAATGCAAAGGTATTGCATGGAGCTATTGTTTTGTAGAACTTTCGAACAGGCTACATTAAAACACTATTTTTCATTGCTGCAGACAGTCATTTCGTACATGCACTCACTCCTGATTTTTATACTGAAGACTCAAGTAGATAGCTTCGCTTCATTCTCGGAACAAACATGCCTGTCGTATGAAACAACGTGAAGCCTGGGAGTGTAGGATACATCCAGCTTCATAAAGTGACAGTGTTCGTGCTCAGAAAGTTGTTTCTATCTACATCAATTTTATGCAACACAGCCATGAGCAACGACTAGAGGCTAAGTATAAAAATTGAGTTTCCTTGAAAATGATTCTCAAGTTTTTAGGGCAGCGATTCCATCTTTAAGCACGTTTGAGGAAAACTAGCAAAATATTATAGTTATTATGTATCTAGAACAACACAGTGTGTTGCTTATTAGAACACAACCATTTCTTGTAGCAAAGCTTGATATGTCCAAAATGAGTTCAAATGTGGGAAAAGTTTGATATGTCGTGGTTATTTTGAAACTCAGCAATAAAGTCCAGAAAGTATTATTCCATTGAATTTGATTTTTATTTTATTCCATTGAATCAGCTAATGAGCAAATTAAAATTAACCCCTTTCGAATGTTTCGAGAGATGAGACTTCACTTGGTGATCGACCCATCATGAATGTGGAATGACTAATTTCACGTCTTACTATACAACTGTACCACTAATCGAATTTATATCTCTACTCATAGCTGGGTTAACTCAGGTCCTATAGTTTGGAGTTGACCAATAATTACATTTCCTACAGCACGCCTGCCAGAAAACTATGTATTCGTTTTGCCACCGTTTCCAAAATAGAGGGATGCATTGGAGCGTAGAATATGACAGCACGGCGTAATGTAGCAAATAGATATTGGCCGAGACCAGGCGAGCCGAAGTCAGACGAGGCCGCCAACATGTGGACGGCATTTGACAGCTCGTCTCGAATCGCCTTGGCTCGTGCTCAACATCCATTCCGATCGGATGTGGCACGAGCGCCTGTGACACCTGTCAAAGTCGCTCGTCTGGACCGCCCACACACTCGGCTCGCCTGGGCTCGGCCAATATCTATTTGGCACATAAAAAGTAAACAAGAGCTTAAAACCAAACTGCAGGGAGAAACAAAAACAACAAAACTTGTGCAGATAATGCCCAAGTGTTTGGCCATCAGTTATTAAGGCCAGTGAAAACTACAATGGTAACTCTCAGGATGGCTAATGGTAACTCAATTGTTTACTTCTGGTTTATCCAATTTTATGTTCGTACGGAAACTTTTTTGATCTAAAACTTTGAACAATTTACCGTTATAATAGTACCGGTTATAATTTTGAAAAAATCAGTATTTTCTGTTTTTTGCATTTTTCAATTTACTTTACCTTCAGAAATCACGTCTCAAAATTTTATTAAGATATACCAAAAAATAAACAAGTTACGGCAGTTTACGGCAGACCACTGCTTTTAATTACTGCGAAAAAAAGATGAAAAAAGCATAAGTCAGGCAGAAAAAGCGGCAAAAGAAGCGCGTTTGGCAAAAAAAACTGCCCAACGGCAAGAGCATCTGGCTTATGTGGACTCAAGAATCCCTATGTATGGTCCAGGGATTGCAGACTGAGCAATTGTAGGTGATAATAACATATTTTTTTAAATTATATTCAATAAATAAATGGGAAAAAAACTTCAAACGCGTTTTTCTCGAAATGACGTTTTTTCAAACTGCGGACACTTATTCTCCGGATTGGCCAAACCGATTTAAGTCAAATTTGGTGCACTACTTTACTATAACATAAAATTAACCCAAAAAAATTTGGCAAGCGAAACAAAGTGAAAAAAACTACGATTTTTCGAAAATATTTTCAAACAACCGCCATTTTTTTTTTGATCATCTTGTTAAAAATATTGTGTTAAAAATATTGTGTTTTGTTAAAAATATTGAATCCGAAAGTTTTTTCTGAATTCGCTTCAAATTTCTGAAAAAATTATCAACGAAATGCCGAATTTGGCGCACTGGGTAATGACGCTAAGCACTACTTGTTTTTCGTTTTTCGAGTGTACCTTCGACCTAAATCAGTGACGGTCGTTTTTATTGTCGTTGTCATCACTTTTTATGATTTTTTTTTCTTATGTGTTAATGTAGCTCATTGCAATAAACTCTTTAATTATTGTTAAAGAAGATTTAATGTATTTTTTGTAGACAACCTGAATCCTTACATATCTTTTAAAGGATATAGCAACTAACGGAATCCAAAATATAAAAATTTCATTCCAGAGCAAAAATCATGGTTGACTAGTGTTATTAAAATGACGTTCAGAGAGAGAAATATGTATGTATGCTGTGGCAAAAAACTTGCAAATAAATAAAATTGTGTGTACCTGGTGTACCTTGACGTTTCTCGCAAAAAACCATGCACTTAATGAACCCAATTTTATGTGTGTATGCTTTCTCACACCTGAATGGTGTGAAAGTGCACGGGTGACTTGGTAAACTTTTATGTCGAGTCGGAATGTGAACATTCATAGATGGTGTGCGCTACAGCTTCAGGAGAGCTTTAGGGGCGAAACAGATCAGGAATCTCTTCTATGCAGGATATAAACCTGATGCCACAGCAACTTTCTGGGATGCAAACAATTTTGATGAGGATGAATACGGAAAATATTTGGTTAACGAAGAGGTTTCGAACAAATTATAGCTTGTGAGAATGAAAAGATTATGAGCACAGGGAGACAAGTGCATTAAACCGTTTTTAGATAGACATGACTGTAATGTGCTGTGAATTGCTTTAATTTGAAAATTAAAACTTTTTGCGTGTGTTGTATTAAAAAAGCGTCATTCGAAATCAAACATTAGGTGCGTTTTTTGCAGTCTTGGGCAGGGTAAGTTGAGATAAATTAAGCTCTTTATAACAGAACTTTAGGGCACATTGATTACAAGAACAATCGCTACCGCTGTATCTTCACTTATTTACAAAATACGTAAGTGCATAAACCTCCGCAGTCTAGTTATTACAGCCATGAAAAGATTTTGGGGTTGCAGCAGGAAAAAGTTTCAAATTATAAGCGAAATGAGCCTTTGTTGCATATTCCTACACTCAGAAAAATGTCATTTAATAGAATCAAATTTAAATCAAAAGTTGAAATTACTTTGAAATAAAAAGCGAATCTTATTTGAATTCCACTTTATTATAAAAAATTTATTTTCAAATCAAAATTTTTCATCATTGAATTAAAAAAAACGAATATGGAGCCAAATCATATTTGAAAATTTTTGAATCAAAAATGTTCAAATATGATTTGGCGCCATATACGTTTTCTTTTTAATTCAATGATGAAAAATTTTGATTTGAAAAGAAAATTTTTATAATAAAGTGGAATTCAAATGAGATTTGCTTTTTATTTCAAAGTGATTTCAACTTTTGATTTAAAGTGATTCTAAAAAAGTGTTAAGTGGTGAAATTTTTCTGAGTGTATCGTACCCACGAACAGAAATGTGGTTTGATGCTGAGGATTAAGAATGTCAGGACAGTTAAGGATTTTAAAAATGTATCTTATATATTTAAGTGTATGAAAACAGAAAAAATACTAGTAAATCCATTTTTTTTTTAAATAAGTCTATCTAATTTTGCAAAACAATTATCGCACAATTGAAAAACGCTTCAAATTGTTTATAATATTTTCGTAGAGAAGTTGTTTCGCATCTATTCCCCAGATGAAGTCCATGTGATTAAATTTTTCCATTGGAACAAGTCTTTTTGAAATTAGCGACGGTAACTGCTTAGCTAAATTGTCTACATCTTCTGCCGCACTTAAATAATCATTTGATGCGTAGTGTAAAACAATGGGTGATGTCACTCGTGCCAAGTCGTAAGTTTTTGGTCGTAGGCTGCCGTAGCGTAGGAAATTCGACATTGGCCCGTAGTCGTAGTGTTGAAATCTTTGCGATTTCATTACCTGCCCGTAATGAATCAACTGCATGATCGATGCCCCTGCTGGTATGTGGCCGTAAATTACCGGTAGCATTGTCTACGGATATTTTCAAAAAATTAAAAAGTTAAATTTTTGCGCTTGTAAGGATTGACAAAAATACCGTGCACATTTTTGAGAATACAAAAACAAAGAAGCAGAAGAGTACACAATAATAGTTTACTTACCATGTTCATTTGGCCTTCGTTGTAGCCCCCAAATAGAAATAACAAGTTTGAACAATATCGCTGCATTCTTGTTTTTTCCAAGCAGGCTCTTTGCGCTAGACCCGAAATTAGCTTGGTATTTGGTAGAAGCTCGTAGATCCTAAACGCTGAGGATGTTAGCTTTTAAATAAAAAAAAATTGTTTTGATTATTTTTCGCACATATGAAAATATAGCGTGTAGACCTCAAGAATTGAAATTCCTAGGCATGGCTCAGAAAAAAGTGAAATAAGTAATATCACTCACCGTAACAGTGTCCAAAAGATTCAAGAGCAGATTTCTTAGCGGGGTTCGTGAATTAGTCATATAGGCGACGGGAGCCAGTGCTTGCATCAATAATATTTTCGAATTATATTCAGGACGTTCGGAGCACATCACAAAAAACGCTGTAGTTCCCTGTAAAACCTCAAAATGTGTAGATTCTTTCTTTGTAAAGATAAGAATATTTAACGAAAAAAGTGTACATAATTGTAAACAAACAAAACATAATATTCAGCTAACATTTCAATTTCAACTACCAAAAAAAATTACGGCACAATCTTAATGTTTATCTAGACGCTTTAATTGATAGGCATGGATTATTGGCAATGAAACCCGTTTGCTGCATTTTAGGAATGCGTTACTTATAGCTTATTAGTGTATTATTAACATATTCAACAGATGAAAACCCAATTACTGAATATAGAAAGAGCATAATAAGAAACAAAAACAAGGCAAATATAATGAACAAATAATAAGAAACACACTGGTGGCTCGTCGATGTACGCAAAGGAAGTTGTGCTTCCCTTGTTAACCCCCTTGCAATAAACAAAAAAATTAATATTTAGCGATCCATATTTAACAATCAAAGGAGAATCAAATTAAAAATAGACAAAACTCCATTGCTGCTTTGCATAAAGTGGTTTTATAACAGTCCAACTACAAAGATTCGTAGGCAAATTTGCAGCAAAGCAACGAAAATTCAAGCGTTTTACTCAAAACCTCAAGCAAAACCTCAACCTACCATTCAATTCAGAAGAACATGCAGTTCATTGCAGCGCATTGAGATATACAACACAGAACACTAAAGTCATCTGATTTCAAAGCTCGAACTCGTGATTTGCGCATAGATCTACTTAGGCACTTAACCTAAATAATGCTCACAAAAACTCTGCAACCAAAAAACTGTGCAACCAAAATTGTGCCCAAAAAACTTCGCGGAGGCTGCTCAGCTCACAGCGTCTTGGTGGATAGGGAAATTAAAAAACCCCTTACCTCATCAGCCCACTAAACGACCCGAACACATTTGTGAATGAATGAACTTGATACGCTGGAAAATCATCAGCGTCTCTGTTATGTTTCTGTTGCCCTTCATGATTTACGCTACAGAATCTGTAGGAGCCATTCCCCTTACGAATTGATGCACTTTCTGCTTTGTTTGCATGGTATATGTACGGTGCAAGCTATTATGATGTTCACGTGGAGAATAGAATGTGTGGAAGTTACGTAGTTTCGTGTGCAATTTTCCCCAGGTCGGGTTTTAGTATCTGCTTTGGGTTTACTTGGAAAAGAAATCGAGAAAGTCCCTCTCCGCCTAAAAGCTGTATCGAATTGATAAATAAATACAAACATATTATACCGAAAATAATTGTTTTATTGTATTTGCATCTATAAGCGTTGTATATCACAATATTGCTCATATAACCAATCTTGTGCGTAATGCTGTAAGATATAATATAAAACGATTAAATGATGAGCATGTTGATGCTCAATAAAATGCAAACTCAATTTTCTGCTCCCTTTTCTTTATCTCGCGAGTTTGCTTCAGTATTGCAATTAGTATATAGTGGTTTTCTTCTCAACAAGGAAGAATTAGGTTTCCGAGAATAGCACGTAATATCGTTTAGCAGTTCTTTGGCATGCATAATGCTATCGCAAGTATCAATGTGCAGTCTGTTACGTGTTTTGGTTCTCATCAAATTTAGTTGAGAAAAGACCCTCTCTGCGGCTGCAGATGAATGTGGTAAACAAAGGAGTCCTTTGACTAGTTTGTGAAGATATGGAAACATTTGGAATTCCAATTGACACTTTTAGCTCGAATATGTGAGTCCAAAACTTTTCGATCGTATAGTCTGCATGCGATTTTAGTTTGGTTAAATTTTACGAAAACGTAATAGGTAAGCGACGAGTGTAATTGCGTACTAAATGAGACAAAAATATAATAGATCTGTTACAATTGTAATAAATTGGCAGCACTGATGGTGAGCCGTCACAAGCGTCCGTGAAGCCAGGATTGACGCCGGAGAAGGTGATGCTGCGTGTGTGGTAGAATTGGAAGGGAATCATCCACCATAAGTTACTTCCAGTTGGTCAGACGATTAATTCTCAAGTCTACTGTAAACAACTAGAGAGATGACGCGAAGTAATTGAAAGAAAACGGGCCGAATTGAATAATAGGAAAGGCGTTGACTTGCATCACGATAATGCCCGACCACACACTTCTTTGGTGACCCGTCAAAAATTGCGAGGTCTTGATTGGGAGGTTTTGATGGATCCACCAGACATATATACGGAACTTGTTCCGATCCCTCCAGAACTCTCTCAATGGAGTTAAGCTGGTTTCAAAAGAAGGCTGTGAATATCACTTGATTCAGTTTTTTAACCAGAAACCACGGAAGTTCTTCACCGATGGCATCATCAATCAACCCGAAAAATGGCGAAACATTACACATTATAAGAAAACCAGTTGAATTTTACTAAAAAAAACGCCACGAACTTTTTCCTACACCTAATATATATATATATATATATATATATATATATATATATATATATATATATATATATATATATATATATATGTATATATATAGAAATTTTAATACTAATGTTCTTCTGCGAACATTAGTAAAAACGACATCGAGTTGTTATGCAAAACATTGTTTTTAAAAAAAAGTTTTGTGCGCGTGTAATGGCGACCGTGTTTGTCCAAACTGTAGATCATTGTGTTGCCTCAGTTAACGCAACACTGGAGAATAAAAATAGGTATCAGTGTGCGCAAATAAAACACTAAACACTAAAGAAGGAAGCGGACGACTAATGTCATGGACTACTAATGTCAGATTTAACCATCCTCTAAAATAAGTTATAGAGTAGGCACTCATCCAGGAAAAGTCTTCGTGATTCGACGGAAGGAAGATGTAGGAACGAAAGTCGGTCACTGTAAGGACGGTAGGGAAGCTGAAATTTAAAGAATGAGGTACGAGTAAATCTGCGTTGAACAGACTCCAACGCAGTATTTAAGTTTGTCACTTATAAAATATTATAGAGTAAAATTTTAGTTACTAGCCAAAGCAATGGCCTTCTTGAGGATACAGTGGCAAGAGCATTTATCAAAAACTAAAGAAATTAAGAATAAAAACACTTGAATCAGTGAAGCACTGATAGAAATGTTGCTGTTGTTCCAAATATTCATGAAAGTGCATGTACAATCAAAGATTTAAAAACAGAACTGAAAGAAAGCATTGAGAATGTTTGAGTTTTTTCATTCATGGTTAATGGTTTCTCCTGTCAAATAAATACGCAAGGAAGTTTCTACTACTACTGATATCACAATAAACCTTGGATTTTAGTGGGATATTAAGAAATTCAATAGCCACCTGGAGCTGCAAACATATCTCCTGAACGAAGAGTTTATTGATAAGTAATATGAATGTGAATATTCTGGTTTTCTTACATCTTAAGCCTTTCAATGACACCTTCGGAGAGGCATCGACGGAAAGATAGGATTTTAAGGCAAAACGAGCGACTAGAATGACTGATCAAAACGTCATTATATGACTAATGATGGCTAAAGAAGCACTGATTACAGCAGCTCCCGGAGACATCAAACTGGCTAATTCTGCATTCTTAAAAGCGTGTCTATCAAAACAAAGGACAGGAAAGCTTAGAATCAACCAAAACATAATCTGCTATGTACAGATGCTATGCATGGTGGGATTAGAAAAACTGTTATTAAAGAGGGATATGAGGGGATATTTTGCGGCATAGTTGGCTGTTCAGCCATACCAGATCATCTTGCTGGAATCCTGCTGAGCCAGCCTTTAAGTTGCCCCTCGTTTTCATTCGGTCGTTGGTAGTTTGCTGTCAAAATATTCGCTTTAAGAAATGAACTCTTTGCACGGATCTTAATACTAGGCTTTACTCGTAGATGCTCGCATGTCAGCTGGACCAATTTTTAGAAATTGATTAAATAAACGTAAGCTACAGTTTTTTTTAATGGACTTCATTCTTTGAAAAAATTCTAAGATAGCCACCAAAATACTCATTTAATGGGAATCGCGGTCTTTATCTAGCGTAGTTTGAGAACAAGAAGAAACCCTTAAAAACCACTTATTTTCAGATCTGCAGCAAATACAAAAAAGGGGTTGCATTGAACAAACAAAATAACATGACATGAAAGATTTCGTACTAATAGGTTAAAGATATTTCTTATGAAATAATTGAACTAAGGCCATTACTAGACGCACATTTCGATATAGGAAAACCTAATGTTGACATCACTAGTCCTACTTTGACCTAATGATTATAAGATAAAAATTTACAGATATGATATCTAGATATGAAAGCTTTAATCAATAATAGTCCGTGACCACAAATCTCACGTCTTTTTGACTGAACATACAGTTTTGACAGCATGCATTGCTTTTGACCTGAACAATGTAAAAAATATTCTTAGATCAAATGCAAGCTTACCTGTGAGTGTCCTATGTAATGAATCTTATAAAACTGCGTTCTTCTTATAATGTAGTCAATGGATGCTGGTAAATCATATATTCCCATCTCATGCCAGGTGAACTTCCAAAAAGTTTGATTTCGAGGCGACATATTCACATGATTTCGAGAGTATCGATTTCCTCTTGAATTTCCCAACCACACGTCGTACCCTTGCTGTGCTAAAATGTACGCCAAACCCTTCTCCGGTCCCATTATGACAAAAGCGCCTGACGAATCCAAAAGTCCATGCTGTAAGAAGACAGGTTGATTGCCTGGTCTCGGAATTCGTTCCAGCTGCAAGATATATCCATCATGCGTTGTCACGTTGTGAATTTCAACTGGAAACCCATATTTAAAAATTAACGCGGCCTTTAAAGACGGAATATTGAAGTATTATTAAGTTTTTCGGTGTAAAAATGCTTCTTTCGTACAGTGGTGAGAGTAGCATCTTCCGCAATATCAGCCGGAACGAATAAGACATTGGGATCTTCGGTGACCGATTCGATTACGATGCTGTAAATTGTCAGCCAGCCTGCAATAATTTTTAAATTTCTACTCGAGAACATTTGTGTGATCACTTCGAATTTCACTGTAGAACTATCCCATTTGCAGATCTAAATACCGAACACTGTCTACGCAACATCGTCACGCTCAATAAAATTGTTACGAGGTTATGCACATAAATCACACCTTTCTAATAGATAGCTGAACACAGAATAGATGGCTTCGCGTAGATTCAATGGAAAAAGTATTTTAAATGCAATGTTTAAAGTTTGATGGGGTTGATCATTTAAAGTTGATAATTTCAATTGATGTACATATGTATGTGCACCGTTAAATATGATCTATTTATTTGAGGAGCACAACTGATTGTAAAGATTACATTTTTAGTAAGAATTTGTTTCATATTAATTTGCTCCAAATTATGATTAAAATGCGAAAACACGCATATGATTTAGAGGATGGTTGTCAATTAATTACATGCACTTACAATTAAAGAATTTTCAAATTCAATTTTGAAATGCGAAACAATTTTTATAAAATGTAATTATTTCTGAATATTCTTTCCATACACTTTGAGTCTATTTACCGTTTTTACTGATTTTCGAAGAAAATTAGTATTAGACTCGTTACGCTGAAAATTATATATATATAAATATACATCTATATATACAGGGTGTTTCGTAAATAAGTGCACTGCTATATGCCATCTTGTAGGTTGTGATGTTGCAAGAAAAACATGTTCAGAGTACTTTGCCAGGTGGAGCTTCGTTTGGGAGGAAGAGGGGGTTAAACGATTTTGTAATTGTTTAAGACGCGCTTGCCTTTTTTATGTCGTAACGTCTGTAATACACATTCTAAGGCATTCTGTCGCTTGGTAGAAAATTATTTCGCCTTTCCAATTATATGTAAACAAAATCCCTACCCCTCTCTCATCAAAAGCTACACGGTTTCAAAGATTTAAAAAAACAAATATTTTTTGGAAATTTTTCAAATTTCGCTAAATTTCCCGCCAAAATCCCATAAAATAGTACATTTTTGTTTTCAGATTTAGATTGCCTAAAATATCACCTTTAATTTGAAACCTAAATGTTTCTACATATTTTCAAACATGTCAAATGATTTAGTCAAATGTAACTTAAAGATAGAGAACAATAGCTGTTTTGGGGTATTTTTTAACGACTATTAAAAAGACAAAACAAAATTACTGACAAATATTCATTTGTTGTTTTTTTAAGGAATAGGGTGGCATTTTCTTATCACTTTTATTATTTTTGCTTGATTACTACTAAAATAGTATTTAAGAATGTAAAAAAATAAATAAATAAATAGGTTATGCAAAACTGTTTGTCCGAAAAATTTCGATTCTTCACGATTAAAGAAACATATAAATAAATGCAACAACAATACATTTCATCCTCTTGCAGATAAATTAAACCGCAATTTTCTACCTGGTAAAAGTTTCAACATTCAGGCTATAACAGGTGGGGCGAGATTTTTTGAACAATTGTAAGTAGGTTTGCGTAGTCACAATCCTTTAAAAGCAAGCAAAAATTTTAGTAATTATCAATAAAAAAAAAAAAAGTTGCGAAAGAACATTATAAAATAGTGATCTTCTTCAGATTTGTACTCGGAATTTGTGGTGTTCTTGTGAATAAGTTCTTAATGCTTAGAATGTCTTTTTCTCACGAGGAATATGCGGACATGCATTTAGTGTATGCTGGCAGAAACGCTGCATTGGCCAGGCGGATTTACCACGAAAGGTTTCCAAACCGAAGAGTACCTAATCAGCGAACGTTGATAGGAATTTAAGAGAGAGGTACATTCCAGGCTCTTATTAAAGGAAGTGAAAGATCTAGACAATCAGGTTATGAAAATGTCTTAGATTTATTCGCGAGGGAACCGGAGATTAGCACACGAAAAGTAGCTGCAAGAATTGGAGTATCCCACGCCACTGTTTGGATTGTTTTGCATGAGGAGGGTCTACATCCTTACCATTTTAAATCAGTTCAGCGTTTAGAGGAGTGAGATCCTTCCGCCAGGTTTGCCTTTTGCAGATTTATACAAAACAATAATCAGGTAAATCAATTATTTGTTCATAATAATTTATTTAATGATGAGGCAATATTTACAAGAGATGGTAATTTTAATATTCATAATTTGGATACATGCGCTAGTTCAAATCCTCATGAAATTTTACAAACAAGACACCAATGAGGGTTTAAAATAAACGTTTGATATGGAATAGTTGGGAATGTTCTATTAGGACCGTACGATATAGGGATCGTAAATGGAGAAAAATTTTTCATATTTATAAGGAATGACTTAGAAGAATTATTGGATGAAACGAATTTACGATTGTTTATTGAATACCAACACAACACAACATATGCTGCAAACGACCCAATAAATAGGTACTGCAGGCTATTCAATAGCATGAGCGAGAACTTTTCCCCTACGATCTCTAAATCAACGTTCAAAACTAACATAATCAAGGCTCTCTCTTTATAGTCTCCCCCACCCCCCCACCATACTAACATATATGTATTGTATATTCAATTTAAATTTAAATTTGGTATTTAATTTGTTAGTCATTCATTTGTCATTTATTCATTACTTTATTTGTTGTCTTTTTATAACTTATTTATGCACTATTTATTAGTCTTGTATTTATATATAGTTTTTTTATTTTGTTTCGTAATTTCATGCATGTACTATTTTATTTTATTCTTTTTATACATGTACGCCTTGCTTGGTAAATAAAATAAATAAAAATAAAATATTCCATTGGCATTTAGAAGAAATATGTGGTTTATGCATGACGGTGCTCCACCACACTAATTTAGAGCTGTGCGGGATTACTTAAACAACCATTTCAGAGAAAGATGCATTGGACGTGGAGGACCTGTTTCTTGGCTTCCAAGATCACCTGACTTAAATCCTATTGATTTTTACTTATGGGACTACTTTAAAATAACAGACCTATCGAAACGAGAACAGAATTACGGACTCGAATGGAAAGCGCTTGTGATGAGCTTCGTACGAACAGGTGGTCATTTGCTAGAGCTCGAGAAAATTTCATTTGTAGGATTCGATTGTGCCTTGAAGAGGACGGAAGGCACTTTGAACATTTATTGTAATAGAATAAAAAAAAAATCGTAGTTTTTTTTCAGGTAAATTTTTTAGGGTAGCACTAAAAAGTGCCAATTAGTCAAATTATTGCAATGAAATCAGGTTATAAGGTAATAAGCTCAGGTAATAAGCTCAGCTGTTGCTCTCTGTCACAATGTTACATTTACGGAAATTACTTGACAGGCTTGAAAATAGATATAAACATTTAGGTATCAGACTAGATGTGACATTTTGGGCAGTCTTAATCTTAAAACAAAAATGTACCATTTAATGGGATTTAATCGAGAAATTTTGTGAAAAAAAATTCCCAAAACAAATTATTTTTAGTTTGAAACCGTGTAGCTTTTCATGGGAGAGTGGTAGGCTATCAAGCAACAGCTTAGTGTCCGCCTTAGAATGTGTATTACAGACGCTATGAGATAAAAAGGCAGGCGGGTTTTAAACATTACAAAATTGTTTAACACCCTCTTCCTCCCAAACGAAGCTCCACCTTGCAAAGTCCCAACCATTTTCTTCCTTGCAACATCACAGCCTACACGATGGCATATAGCAGTAAACTATTTATGGAGCACCCTGTATATATATATGCATATACATATATATATATATATATATATATATATATATATATATATATATATATATATATATATATATATATATATATATATATATATTTATATATATATATATATATATATATATATATATATATATATATATATCTCAGCAGTGGCAGATTCGTTTGAGCTGAAATTTTCGGAGGACATAGATGAATATAAGAAGTAATCTTTGACTTGTTAGAATTAAGATATTTTTAACACCTTTGGCCGCGGCGGGCATTTTTGTGAATTTTCAGATACCGCTATATTTCTATGCAGAGCACATTTTTGTTAAAATAAGATATTGTGGATGAAAACTTATTATTTATTTTATTATTTATTTTTTCAAATAATGATTTGTCATAACTTGGATCGTTATGAAAGCAGAGCGTATTGATATTGACAAAGGCTTTATAAGCATGGACTTTGAAACTGTACAAGCAACTCTTTAGGAACGGCAAGCCCCTGAAAAAAACCTTCAAATCATCGACCCTCCTGAAAATTGTTCGCTTTTTGTCAAAATATTAAATTGTTGATAAATATTACCCTTTGTCCATCTCGTCAATTTTAAATTTTCAAAATTCCGCGATGCACAAGAACAGTTATCCATCACCAAATTACCTCTATTTTCAACGCTCTGTATCCGATCATTTTAAAATTTACAGGACATGTTGGTATTAACTAACCTAGATTTTGTAGAAGTGATTTTCAAATACAGGCAACTTTGTAGTAGTGATACCATCTTGAAAAATCACTAAGAAAAAAACTGCTTTCTGGCCCATAACTTCGCACTCAGCCTTCAGATTTTAAGAAAATTCACACACTACTTGGACCTCACTCTAGACCACGTTTGATAATAATTTGATTGAAAAAATAAGTTAGAGTTGCCAGCTATGGAAGCGTTTGTCTCTTAAATCTTGTAAGTTTGTTCAGAAAAATAAAGCTTTTTCACCTACAACTTTCATGTGATATATGTACCCTATTATAAGCCAAATGTAGAAGAAATTTCATGGAAAAATCATGAAAGGGCTGCTATTTTTGTAATTTTTCGGCATTTCTTTATCAAGCGATGTTTTCATTAAATTTTCGAATGGGAATGATCCTGCAATGACAATTAGGAACAAATATTAGGGCTTCAGAAATTTGAAAAATTTTGAGGGCGGTAACTCTAAAATTCTTGTCACCCTTTATACTTCCAGCGCAGTCACCCAATCGAAACGAAATTCACAGGGAGAGTTTAGCTTAACGTGAAGCAGATTTATGTGGCAGTGGTGCTAACGTAGGGTTGGCTGCACCAGACATTTTCGTAAATATTTCACCGAAAGATGCTTCCATTTTGTATTCATTAAAAAACATTTACAATAAAATAAACAACTAATGCTTAAATTTTCTATGCTTTGGAAAATTTTTAGATCGCAGCCCCAGACATTGTTTAGTCACTGAAACTTTCGATGATATCCTCGGATGAAAACGAAATTGAAAGGATAGGTTGACTTAAGCATGAGCTTGTTGTGGTAGATTTATTGCTGCTGCGTTGGAAAAATGTTGCCAGCACTGAACATTTTCATCATTTGTGCTATAGGAGATGCTGTCAGGAAACGATTTTTGTTACTTTGAGTAAGAAATGGTTGATATGACACTACAAAGAAGTGTATTATGTTTTCAAACATTTTTAAGTCACTCAAAGCCAATTTCTTCGAAAATCAGTTTTCGAGCGGTTCTGATGCGCCTGACTTTTTTTTAAGAATCCATCCGCATATCTCGTGCTGAAGTTTGACCTTTCGTCTTGGTAAAAATCACATGCTGCATTGGCAAGTATGGTGCGATTTTAGCAATAAATTAAATATGATGGGCCTATTCCTTCGCTATTGACAGCCAGCTGATTTCGTGCGGGTCAAAAAATTTAAGACAAATAAGTAAAACGCAAAATTAGCAATTTGGATGGAAAATTTCACTCTTACTATAGACATTGCGAATGTATTCCACCCATTCTTATATTTGCCGCCTGCATGAAAGTTCCAATGTTTCTTTATTGTAAACTTATCATCCACATTAAATTCTTAAATTTCTCAGGCATGAAAATGAATTTTCACACTCGCTGCATCATTCTACGTACGTAATTTGTCACATGCACACAGTCGCATACACATAAAAGTATAGATGTACGTGCGAGAAGGCTGCAGCGAAGTGGATCCTTAGCTACAATGAAATTGAAAACTGCTTGGGCCACCCTCATATTTATACGGCATTGCTTCATGTTCGTATTTCCCATATTTAAGTACTCTTGCGCTTGAATTTGACGAGCGGAAACGGGAGAAAATCAAATTCATTCTTGAAAAATTGTAGGAATACAGTTCATACAGTTCATTATACAGGATTGTTGCCTAGAGCTATCTCAAGCATGGCATGACACTGCTACATGATTTAAAATACAGGACCGCTTGAACGGAAAAGTAATTTCGTAATGCTACGACAAGCATAAGTGCTGTGTAATTTGAATGAGCCAAAAATAAGAGGTGCAGAAAGGAAATGTTAAGCAATTTTAGTTTAAGGCATTCCGAGAGATGTAACATGAAATCTGTGTGCTTTGAATTTCGAGAACATGCTATTTATTAACGGTAAAACACCATATAGGTTTTTAAATCAACCTGTCTTTTCAATTTTGATTTGACAGGCACTGCCCACAAAAGTTAAAAAAGTTCAAAATAATGGAATTATGTTGCTTACTTTAAAAAAGGAAATTTCATCGTGTGAAAATTAAATGGTTGCATTTCTTACAAAAATTAAACAACAAAAATACCCATACCTGGCAGCTTTTTGATAGCGCCGCAACTGCACCTCCCAATCTTATAGGCCGAAACACATAACTGCGAGATTTTCGAAGGAGGCGGCAAACTTCTACGTAAAATTTCGCATTTGAAACACAATGCAGCGAAAATTTCACTGTCAATGCACTGACGAATGACAGTTACATTCATGGCGCCTACCAAGGCACCAGACTAATTCATTTTTTTTTCTTTGGTTTTCCCAAATCCAGTTCTACCAGAATTAGGTTTGCTTATCACAATACATGTCAGCTATCGTTTGTCTATACCACCAGACCATTCAACCTAGTCGCTAGCGAAACGAAAAAATTATAAATTTGGCAAATTCTGACGCTTCGAAAAATGTGGGCATCACCATACAAAACAGTGCATTCTAATTTTTTGACAGCGGATTTTCTCCGCCCAGTGTGACATTCACAAAGCTCTTATTTCGTGCGACTAATCGCTTAATACCGCTTGCGCGAACCGACGTTCTGTTCTAGACATGGGTAACGCAGCGCTGCGCCGCGCAATTGCGTTGAAGCACTAGCCATGATACCACTGCGCTGATACCGATTGTCGGTATCAGTAGCGCAGTAACGCACTTCGGTATTAGTAACACAGTAGCGCACTTCGGTATCAATGGTGTTGGCGCTGCCGCTTTGATGATTCTAATGAAACTACACTGAAAAAAATCCACATAGCGCCCAGAGCCATGTAACATAGCGCATTATTTATGGCCCCATACGCCATGTATATAGTACTCTGAGCCATGCAATATGGCACGCTATGTACATATTACCCTGAGCCATGCAGTATAGCTCCCAGCGCCATAATTACATGGCGCAGAAATTATGGCCCCACACGCCATATTACATAGTGCCATGAGCCATGTAATATGGCTCCAATTATAACTCGCAGCCATGCTGCGTGAGGCAGTGCTGCCATTTTAGCATTTTGAATGCTAGATCTAGCATTATTTTTTCCAAGACGGCATTCGAAATTCGAAGTTAGCATCTAGCATTATTTTTAGCATTTAAATTTAGATTTCGGAATAATCTGGCTCTCATCTATTTACAATCTCAACCATCAAATTTTTCTCAATAATAGCTCTGTTCGTGTACTTTCAGTTGCGTTCATGAAAGGAAATTTTCTGAATCATGTGGTTGGGGAAATTCATGAAAAATACAAAAACGCGCTCATGTCATTGTCTTCGAAGTAACAACCAGAAGTGACAATTGTTTGGTTTTGAAATAATGATAGCGATTATAAAGTCTAAAATATAAAGACTATAAAGCCATCTATATTGCTTTAAATATGGTAACTTTCCATTAAATCGTGATGATGCTAAAAATCAGTGATGATGTTCCCATCCACTTCAAACTCCTAGGAGCCTCGGACATCTGCAAGTTCAAGTTTATCAAAGTAGGTGTATTCTAGTTAGATATTTTTTCCTGAATAATGTGAATCAATTGTTTTGTTAGGGCTTCAAATGCAAGCAATCGCACGGATAACGCTGGAGAAAAATCTTCGTTATCCGACACTAATACTTTTTCTTCACTTAAAAATAAATAATTGTTGCTGTTTCGATTGTGGGATTCCAAACGATATTTTGAAAAATATTGGTAGAAATGAGCTTTACACAAGAGAAGGAGATTTAGGTATAACTGATATGTCTGTAATAGATACAGAATCATTTTGAGATGTAAATTTTAAACTTCTAATTTATTTTTAAGGTGGTTAAACTTAAAAAATATATTTTTCAACATAGTCTTCTAAGAAGTTAATACATTTAGTCCATCTTTTTTCCAAACCCAGGATACCATTAGAAAAAATTTCTTTATCTTGACTCTCCCAAAATGCCTCAACAGCGGCCATCACTTCCCTATCATCTTCAAATTTCATACTTTGAAGGTGTTGTTTGAGCCGAGGAAAGAGGTAGAAGCCACTGAGTGCTAGATCTGGCAAATAGGGTGGGTGTTCAACCTGTTCGAATCCTGTTTCTTTAATTGTATCCATCGCAACTGCAGCCTTGTGCGCCGGTGTATTATTTTGAAGAAATAGAACTCCGGCTCGCAGTTTGCCGCGCCTTTTCTCCTTCATTGCCTCTCGCAATCTTCTTATTTGGTTAACTTAGTAAGAGCCTGATATAATGGCTTCTTTTTCTAAATATTCCACCATAATAATTTCTTCAGCGTCCCAAAAAAACTGATGCCATAGCCTTTCCTGCCGAGCTTGACACTTTGAATTTCTTCGGCGTCGATGAAGAGGGTCGCTTCCAGGTCATCGATTGCACTTTGGTTTCTGGATCGAAATGGTGGATCCAGGTCTTGTCCATAGTCACGAAATGTGACAAAAAATTCTCCTGATTCACCTGGAACTTTTTGAGATTCAGCCTTGAAATGTCGGCTCGTTTCTTCTTATGCTCGTCCATTAACATTCTCGGTACCCAACGCGCAGAGACCTTCTTCATATGTAATTTGTTCGCAAAGATTTTTCAAACACTACCATATGAGATCCCTCTGACCTCAGCTACATGCCTGACGGTCACTCTTTGAGCTGCCAATACGACATCTTCGACTTTTTTTTACGTTGTCTTCAGTGAACGATGTGGATGGACGTCCTTCGCGGTGTTCATCTTTAGTGGATGTTCTTCCCAGCTTAAACTGTGGCGTAGCGGGCAACGGTGGAATATGGAGGAACAGAATCTCCTAACGTTTCCACCATGTCGCCGTGTATGCCTCTGGTAGACAGCTTTTTCAAACAGAGGTACTTAATGACAGCTTTAATTTCGTTTTTCCACATTTTGATGTTCTCTCTTCAACTGTTCGCATTCAAATGAATGTAGCTCCATGGAATCGTAGCCTATTTATATGTTTTTTCATGCTGACTTAGTGAGTATATGTAGTAGTAAAACATTTTTTTTAAATTTTATGCGAACTGGAAATAATCGTATCATTACTTATTGATCAACCCTCATATAAATATACATATTGTTTTCATATTGAACCATGTTTATTTCAATTAAATAAGAAAGCATTATTTAGCATTATAATTTTACAAGATATAGCATTATTTAGCATTAAATAAAATTGAATCTAGCATTATTCCAAAAAAAATAAATGGCAGCACTGGTGTGAGGAGAAGTATAAATATCAGCAAGCTTCTTGAGTATAAGAGAGGATATGATCTTTGATGTCATTTATCCCTCGGGAATTTCTTTAATAGAATTCCATTACCTAACATCAAGTGCTCTACCTCTAGATGCTCCGAACTGAGAAGGCTCGTGGCCTTTTGTGGATGCAAATTGGATCATCTTCAGATGCACTGAAAAAACACATAGCGCCAGACGCCATAATTTATTGACTTCTGGCGCCATTTACATAGTCGATTTCGGTTGATTTGTGATAAAACATAGCGCCACACGCCATAGTACATAGTAGCAGACGCTATGCATATAGCCCTCCACGCCATGTACTATAGTCCTCCACGCCATACAGTATAGTCCTCCACGCCATGTAATATAGTCCGCCACGCAATATACATGGCGTGGAAGACTATAGTACATGGCGTGTAGGCCTATGTACTTTTCGCCATGTATTATGGCGTTTGGCGCTATATTTTATCACAATCCCTAAATCGACTATGTACATGGCGCCAGAAGTCTATAAATTATGGCGTCTGGCGCCATGTGTTCTCTCAGTGTACTATTGGAAAGAAATAACGAAAATGCCGATATATTGCTACTGAATTTGTTTCAAATTCCTGGTAATGCATATACCCAGTGGCAAATGATGAGAGATAATGGCGGTGCAGGAAGTAGGGAGAGATAATGGCGGTGCAGGTTAATCAGTGCAGGAAGTATGGAGGCGAACAATGGATACATTTTAAGTAAGTATAAGTATATATGCATGCTCGATGCTCTACACATTCCAAAGTTCCGCAAAAAGTGTTTCATATAACGTTTCAATTTCAATTTTTGATATCAATAGTGATACAAAAACCATATTTTTCTATGCCTTATTCTTTACTTTCGAATCACTTAAAGTTTCAGTCACGTTTCAAAGAGTAAAACCTCCCGTTGTCGTGAAAAGCTTTCAGAAAATTCATAAAAACACTCATTCTACACTTTTCGCAAACTTAACCATGTATTTTTTTCCGAAATGAAATAAAAGTTTATCAGACTCTTTGGAAGCACCATCATCGCGGCAAGTGCAATGACAATCTTTGAAATAAAGTCCATTGCACCATAAGCAAAGAAGAATATGAAGTAACTTGCTTTTCATACAAACGCAATATTTGTCCAGGTCTGTCATAGGAAAATGAAAATGTTTTCACATTTTACCGTCAAAGTCAGCTAATGTACAGTACTTATACAAACATGCTCACAATTATGTATATCAAGTGGTCATTTGACGTCATGGTGAAAACTCAAGGTCCAATAAATTATTACTATGTGATTGTTATTCAATTATACAGGCTACGGCAAACTACTTTTTTTCAAGCTCCCTCTAGTTTTACAATCAACCGGCTGGCTGCTGATTGCCACTCGACGAGATGCCAATTAACGGGGGAGAGATTTTACTGCGAGAAGAGCAGCTGACGATCGTGTTATTGCGCGAATTTAACCTAAATAAAAAAAACTCTAAAGAAAAAACTAAACAAAGAAAATGTTCAAAAACATAGGACCTGATAGTAATAAATGAACTTAAAGTATTTCACCTTCTTCAGCCTTTCGGTCAAGTCCTATATCAATAAACAGTTGAATAACCAAAAGTGATTTGCATATTATTGCTACTAGGCTCCCACTCTCTATCACAGCCTGCCACATTCTCAGCTCTACCGATTGTGCAACGGTTCAATCGCTAAATTTAAGATGAAAAAAAAAACCACAAAAAATTCATTCAATCATTTTCCAACCAACTGCGGAAATCACAGCTTTTCTATTTGTTCTCGTTCAAAATCATTCGAAAATGGCTGTTGATTTTCAGAATTTATCATAAATTACATCTGAACAAGATGACGGTACCCTCAATATAAATTCACATAATAGCTTTCCGACCGCATCAGTCAAAGAGAAAATATGAAAATAAAAAATTGTTGATTTTGCTCTGCAGTTACGGAAACGTATACGAAATACAGAAAATGAAGTCATCTGTAAACTTGAAACCCATTCTATAACCGTTTCAGATAAGATTCAATCTCTTTCTCCCCCACAATGATATAATCGGGCAATGTACGCACAACGTGAGCTCTCAACCTTTCAGGGCTGTTTGTTCATAGTGAAAGTTCTTCAAACCGGAAAATTCATTTCCCAGCGATTTCCAATTGAAAATTTCCATGAAACTTCTGAAGCTACGTAATTACTGCTGCTAGCCACAAACAAAGCTAGCATGGGACCACAAAGGCAGATAGATATCTCTTCAAATTCTGTTGAGGAGGATATCAAAGCGTCGTAGATACAATGGGTGCAAATGAAGTCTCATAAATTTGCAATATCCTGATTTGATTGTAAATCGTTCTGGTAATGCGTGAAATTCCCATGGATGTATCGGTTTGGCCTTGATTTGAAATATTGAGTATTTCTGTTAAATGGAAATACTAGTTGTCAGGGCTATTCAATGGTGTGAAAAAAATCCATGATTATTTTGCTGATGTGCTTTATGAGTTCGACTATGTAACACAATTGACAGTTTTTACAAAAAGAATTCACATGACTTTAAACTTAAAGTAACTATTAATTTGTAATTCTTTCAATGTTTCATTATTTGTAGCTCTATCGAGTTTAGGTTAGAATATGTACATTATAAAAGAAAATGGATACGAAATGCCTATCCGTGTACCCATATATGAATTAGCCGTTTTCAAATACACGCACAACGGAGCTCTCTGACAAAAACTCGGCTCAATGCACATCTATATACCACACTCACCACCGAAAAGCCCTAATGCTGTCTCTTATTTACGAAAAATACGATAATGTGCAGGGCAGATTGAAGCGCTAGTGGCGAAAAACCAAAAGTAATGTCAAATTTTCACGTGGTTCAAAAAACAGGGTCTCACCTCTCCCAACAATGATTTTTCATCTATCATTTTACCGTTGACGATGATGATGAGAAAGAAGATGAGAGTGGCTCACCTGGCCAAGTCTCAGGTTAGTATTGCATATCATAACAAATTATCACTCAGGCTAGCACTACCGCATCGCAACAAATCGTGGAGACGACTCCGACCCTGAGATCTCAAAGCCGGGCTACTAAAATCGACCAAACCACAGCACTTTGTTTCTTCATCCTCTAAACCTTCAAATCCTTCTTGAGGTAAATACCCAAAACCTTATCAGCTGCACAGATTGAAGTCTTGATTACGCACCCATACATCCTGTCCGGCGGTGAAATCTTTTACTCGACTCATTATTTTTTTGGCGACATATCAACATTTTCTTCTAAGTCAATTTTAGCGTTATTGCCCTAGAAACATGTTGAAATAATTTCATAGATAATTATTAATCATTTTAACAAATTCTTTAGCTCCCGGTTTACGTTATGTAAGTTCACAGCCATCACTAACCAGTGCTGCCAACTTTTTTCCAGCCGTTGTAGCTAGAATATAGGAAAAACATAGCTAAAAATAGCTAAATTATTCCCATTGTAGCTAAAAAGTGTAGCTAACCTCAACAATTCAAAAACTCAGTGCTCTGTAAAACAGTATTATTAAGCTAATGTTTATAATTCATATATGAATATATGGAAAAATATTGGATGTACATCGGATAATGAGTAGTTAATTAATTTAACACTACAAACTATGAATAATACTTGATTCATCCATTCGTTGATAACCGTAGAATGAAATATTTCTTAATGGTGCTACAAAAACATTTTTAAAATATATTTATGTCTAATGAATCTTCTTCAAGCTGCGGTAAAATGCTAAATTTTTTAATACTCATCTTAATGCTTGATATATGCTTCTAAAGTGCCAATTTTCGTCAATACTTCTTGAGGGAACTCAAAATCTTAAGAAAATTTTGCGACCATTTCAATCCATATTTAATAGTAAGGCTTGAGTGCAAAGTTTTTAGGTTCAGTTTATTCCTGTGTTTGGTTTTCACAGTAGAAAGTTGACTAAAACTACGTTCAACTTCCGCATTGAACCAAGGAGGGCTTATATTGGACACTTTAAGTTATTACTTAAAGATCGTTAAGATAACCAGAGAAAGATAACCATTTGATCGAAATGCTTTAAAACGAACGTTGAAAGTAATATCGTAAATGCACATCATTGCATCATTTGTTGCATTAGACTTTAGCAGCATTTCGGCAGTGAAACGCCTATATTTCAACGAGTTGAGTTTGAACGATATATATGTATGTACGTTAAAGTTTCTGAAAAATTGTCCTTTTTACAGATATAATCTTGACAACAGACCAGCAGAAGAAATTTGCCTCGTGTGAAAATATAATCCACATTTTTCCGATATTTCGATCAGCAGAGGCTGGTATGTTTGTATGATGAAGCTTATCGAGAAAATTGAAAGCAGCTACTATTTTATCTACCCAAAACCTTAGCGGATACCTTAGAATTTGAGGGAATTGTTTTCAAGCACTATTTAAATATTAATAAACTAGTGAAAATTAATGGAATCAAAGAAAAAATTTTAATTATTTATAGTCTATAAATTAGTAGCTAAATTTACAGCCAATAACTAAACGAACAATTTTGTAGTTAAACAGTTTCTTTTTGTAGCTAAATCTAGCTACAATGTAGCTAAATTGGCATCACTGTCACTAACGTTGATTTTGATTGTAAGCTTTGCACATAGTGCGGTTCGAAACTTTAACCTATGTTTCTTTAAGCGTCTGACATAGGACAGGTTTAAGTCAAAATATTCAAAAGCATTTAGTATCTTATAAAAAAAGTCAGAATCAGTTTGTTAATTGAATTCTCGATTTCTTAAAATCCTGCCTCGTAACTCATGCAGTGTGTACTGACGCATTGTCCAGAAAAAATTGATCTCCTTTCGCCATTTTTCTTCTCCTTTTATCGATAATTACTAGACGCAATTTCATCAAAAATTCGGTATTATAGTCCCCATTTATTAATTTTTTTTTTAGGAAGATTATCCATGAACATAATTTCTTCAGAGTCCCAAAAAACAGTAGCCATGAGGTTGTGTGCCGATCTTTCCACTGTGATTTGTCGCAGCGGCTTTTCTCACTTTTCTATCCACTGCATTGACTCTGACCCAAGTTTCTGGTTACATGTTTTATCGACAGAAAAAAACTAGAAAAACGCTTGAAAAAACATCATCCACAGATGTCCAAAAACTCCTGCGAAGCTGTGACTTAACACTGCTTTTTCAGCAGAGTGAAAATTTTTGGCACCCATCGCGCACATTTTTTTCAATACAAATAATTATGCGAAATATCGCTGAATGATTTTTTTTGCAAATACCTATGATTTGAGCTATCACAGCTTGATTTATCGATCGTTTTGAACAATTTTTTTTTTTTGATTTTTCAATATTTTCTTTGACTCCCCATAAAATTTAGACATCTCTTAAAATATTTCCATCAGGATTTTGCTCTTTTTTGTGAAGAATTTTACGACAGCTATGTACGTCAATTTTGAACAACGTGCGGATGTTCAACCATGGTTATATTTACAGTTCAATTACTCGGTATTCATACTACAGAGGGTTTTGGCTATTGGTGACAGGCAGCGCGAGACATAAGTGACACCCAAAGAAGCTCAACATTTTCGGCCACCTCCTGCATATTGGAGAGTTTATAAACAACAAAAGAAAGCAAAATGGTTTGATTGTGTGGAAGGCGAATGAACTTCAAGTAATGGTAAGGCTCTGTGTGAGTATTTTTTCATAGAGTGTGTTTTATTTTCTTATTTATCTTGTACTTGATTTTTAAAGAACGCCCAATTCAGGAGCCAGTTACGGGATATAAATTCTATTAATTCAGAGGTCTAAAAATGTTTACATAAACAGACATAATACAGCTTTCCCTGCACTTTACTGTTTATCACTTACAAACAAATGTTCGAACTATCGTTTAGACTGTGTCTTACCACAGCTTGAACAAATATACCAAAAAAAAAACTCTAGCGCACTTGAACCGCTAGAAATACTAATGTTCGATGAACAATAGAAGAATCGTGCAGATTTTGAAAACGTATTCTACCTCACGTGCTTCAATCTGTTTCGAGGGCAAAACGACTTTGATCTCACCAATGCATTTAATCTTAATAAGATTTAATAATATAATAAGATAATAAGATTTTCAGGGTTACTACTTTTTGAATTTGAAAATTAAGGTTTGTCAAACACTACCTAGCTTTGAAAGCAGCATCTCCTGTAACACAAATAAAGAAAATGCTCAGTGTATGCAACACTTTACCAGCACTGCAACAAAAAGTCTCCCACAACTGCCTCATGTTAAATCAAATTACCCTATCAATCTCGATTTTATTCGGTAACTTCGTCGAAAATTACAGGGATAGAAAAATGTTTGGGATGACTATCCGCAAAATTTCCAGAACTTGAAAAATTTAAATATTGGTAACTTTTTTTAAATATAAATGTTCGCGATATGAATACTTAATGTAAACATTTATTGGTACGAAAATAGCAAAGCCTCTCCCCCGCGCTTACAACCCTTTGCTAGCATCAAAGCCAAAAATAAATCACATTTCCCCATTTTGAAATTAACCTACCCTGCGAATTTCGTTCCAATTCTATGACTGCATTGGAAGTTATAGGGGCATACCCGCCACAAATTTCAAATTTTCGAAATCTTAGTTTTTGTTGTTGATCAAGATCATTACCGTTTGAAATTTTATTATAAAATCGCTTAATAAAGATATGGTAAAAAAAATAACTGGCAACTCTTTATTGGTTTTTCAACCAGATTCTTCCTGAATATTGCCTATAGTAAGTTCCATTTACCATATGAACTTCATTTTGATTTCATGATTGTATTTTATTTTGAGAAAATTTTCAAAATCCAAGACACCAAAAAAATTTCCATAGCTGATAGCGCCAACCGAATTTATTAACCAAATTTCTACTACACGTGACTTAAAGCAAGGTTCAGCTACTATGCGAATTTAACGAAAATCTGGTAACCGAATCAGAATTCATAGCAAAAGCAGTTTTTTTTTGTTTTTTTTCAAGATGGCACCACAGAGTTGCCCACATTTCCAAATCGCTTCTATCACACCTGGTCCTACTTAATGCTAATACATTCTGTGAATTTCAGATGTATTTGATGATTGGGGCATGAGTTCTTGTGAACTGAAATTTCTAATGCTTAAAATATAGGCAAATTGGAGGAGGCTAACCGTTGTTGTCCGATATGAAAATTCACAAGTTTTGGTTTGGTTGTATAAACAAAGCATAAGATTTTTATATGTGCTAGTTTTTATTGTAAAAGACGAAAATTTTTCAGGAAAGTCGATGATTTGAAGGTGTTTACTTCCAATGCCTGCCGTAGCTGCAGGGTTGCCAGCACGACCGTTAAAAACTACACATGTTTTCAACTTGGTACCATCAATATGTCCTATAAGCTTCGTAATGATCGGAAAACATAGTCAAAAGTTCTCGCAATTAAAAAATTTTCAAATTTTCCCAATCTCATTTTAGGCGCCTAGCGCACACATAGGGTTAACAATTTCACAAATATTATCATGTTCTCATTTAAAACACGTTCAAAATTTATTTCATTAACTTATTTTTCCAAAAGTTTTTTGTTAACAGAAAATATCACTAAAATGGTCGCCGACGCCAAAGGGGTAAAGATTGCTAACATTTTGTGAGACCTGGCGCTATTCTGCATATACACCAATGTATCCTAAAAATTTCAGTTCAATCAGTTCGTGACATTTTTTCACTGAAATTTTTTCATGAATTATATATATATATATATATATATATATATATATATATATATATATATATATATATATATATATATATATATTTATTTATATATATATATATACATATATATATACATATACATATATATATACATATATATACATATATATATATATATATATATATATATATATATATATATATATATATATATATATATATATATATATATATATATATATATATATATATATATATATATATATATATATATATATATATAGAAATGTGAATTTTTAGCCTAAATGATTTTAATACTAATATTCTTCTTCGAACATTAGAAAAAACGCATTTTCTAAAGTTTTTGGTCGCTCATTATTTTCAAAACGGGGGGATACCCACATTGACCTTTCAAAGTTTTTCATAATTCGATTCTAGTAAGCATAAATCTTTTTTCGGAACACAAGATAAACCTATGTAATTAAATTGATGTGATCTGATTCATTTTTTTTCTAGATTTTGATATAGACACTGAAGAAGAGGGCAGATTACCCTCGAAATATCGATATATTGCAATAAAATGAAATATATCTGCCTTCTAGAGGAAAAATTGGTCTTTAAAAAGAAATATTTGCCTTTAAAATTAAAAATATATATTTTATTTCACATTATAATTTACGGCAGCTATAAAACAATAGTAAAATAAACACTCGAGCTCATAAAAATTGTTCGATTTGTGTTTCTCGACATCAGAGTCACAGTGCTACTACGGGCAACGTTCGTTATCGACATGTACTTTTCAAAGGTAGTGTTACTAGTGCTTCAAATTTCACATTTTCTGTGCTTGAGATATGCAAAAGTATTAAATGCTTCCGTTTCCGAAGTCTCCGAAAAATTTGGGGAAGACAGTGACTCCAGTGATTATTATTGGACGACGGTAAGAAACCATTTTGATTGCAGCCAAGAAATCCCGTTCGTGGTACACTGTATAGTGGTGGTGAAATTCAAGGGAACTTCTGAATCTGACAGAGAGTTTTTTTACTAAGCGTGTTTTTTGCTCCTCTATCCAGAGCAGAATTGTGTAGTAATATTGGAAACAACAACAGCTGCTGTTCCAGTTGATTCAATAGGATAGAATTATGTTCTGTAGTTGTTCATGGGCTCACGCATAGAGTGTGCCGATATTTGCGAAAGTTTTCGTAGTGGTTGATGCAACTGTTTATTTTGAATTAATTTGAATTATTTCGAATTGATATGAATTGACTCTGCTCTTCTCTATCGGGCATTATGATTTCATCAAACCAACTAGCAGATAAATCCTTTTGAAAGTCGTTGATATGGGGACACTGGCAGTTAAAATTCATTGAGTTGCACCAACCTTCGCGCAACCACATCGAATGCAGCAACCTTAACGAGTGCACCAACGGTACTGTTCTCGATTGTTTTTTTACGCCATTGTTCTATTCTGCTCTGCACCGGAGCGAAAAAACGCACCTATTATAAACTAATTTCAATATCTGGATTAAATCTATAAAACAATATAATTTAAATGTTAAAAGTTATTCGTTTTTCCACTTATCACCTAACCAGCCACAGCTAATTGCTCAGCACGGCTATCCTTTCGAAGCACACACTGTCCAAACGGAAGATGGATACTTGTTAGAAGTACACCGTATACCTAGACATCAAGCTAAACCAGTACTCTTTATGCACGGATTACTTGACGCTTCCGATAGTGCGGTTTTATTGGGTCCTGAGTACGGACTGGGTAATAATTTCAATTATTTTGGATATCCCGATATTCAGAGATTTCATATTTTCAGGCTACGTATTATATAATGATGATTATGATGTTTGGCTAGGAAATTTTCGTGGGACAAAATATTCACAGGAGCATATAACATTGCGCAGGACCAGTAAAAAATTTTGGGACTATTCGTTTCACGAAATGGGTGTTTTTGATATTCCAGCTTTGATCAAGTATATTTTACATCATACCGGCTATAAAAAGTTACATTACATTGGTTATTCTCAGGTAATCAGTAGCGATCGAAAAATATGGATCAGGATCCACCGGCTTTCGGTCACATTAAATATAGCTTTCCAGTTTTTTTCCCAAATTAATTAGAAAAATATCTATGATTACATAGAATGGATTCATCATCAATAGATCATGGATATTTTTTCAAACACATTAGCTTCTTATTCACAAACAACCTTACCCTCACCTTTCCAACATTTTTGTAATACCATATTAACAAATTCAAAATGCCTCAGCCACCTACTAACCATTCGTTCCATACAGCATTTAGCTAAAAATGCGGCTCACTGAATTATATCTTTTAGTTCAAAAGTATTATAATAATAAGCTTGAAAATTTAAAAGCAGTTTCTTAGTTTTAGTCTCTTACCATTTCCGAGTCGAATAATTTTCACTCAAGTGCAGCTATACTACAAAAATTATTATTTGTTTTTTGTTTTTGTTTTCAGGGCTCAACTGCTTTTTGGATCATGTGCTCGGAGCGTCACGACATTTGTGAAAAAGTCGCCTTAATGAGTGCTATTGCCCCCGTAGCTTTTTTATCTCATACCAAAATCGACATTATTAAAACACTATCGCCCTTCGTAAAGCAGAACTGGGTAAGTACAAAATGGTAGTGAAATAAGACGTTAAGTATAATTCAGGATTTTCCAGCTTGTTTCAATCCTTACCGAACTAGGTAGAATCGATTTATCTATGTTACGGCAATTAGTAGGACCGATTCTATGCCACGACAATTCCATTACTTACAGCGTTTGTAATAAACTTATATCTTGGGTATCTGGATACAAAGCTAATACGATGAATCGAGTAAGTGAAAAATATGTCAATTTGTTGAATTTTACACCGGCGCAATAAAATAAAAACTCTAGTGCATAGGAATAGCTAGAAACATCGATTTTTGAAGGAAAGTAGAGGAATTGAATGAATTTACAAAAAAAAAATTCCCGTCATTGTATATAAAGTGTAAAATATTTTACCAATTATCAACATTTATTCTCGCACCTCTGTGCATCGTTCGATAAGACACACATATTCCAGCGGTTTTTGGTTCTGAAAACTTTTTCAGTCCTGAAAATGACCTAATAGTACTCTTTTTGACCATTCGTTCCTCTGGAGTGAATTCATAGTGTGCAATACCACGAATATCGAGAAAAAACGATGAGTATCACTTGTTTTTTTAGCCGAATTTGGCTTGGGATTATTTCTCGGTTTCATCCCCTTTGATAACTGTTAGCTTGTTTCTATGTCAGGTTCATATATCTATGCCTCATTAGTTATGATGCGTTCGATTAATGTGGAATCAGAATTCACGCAAGTGTGCATTTTTTTTTATACTGTTTTTGAAGAAAATGCAGCTTTATTGAAACGATTCGGGCACCGACGAGCCTCATTCCCAAATTATCAAGCAAAATCCAACGAAAAAAACCCATAACGCATGAGACCCGCTAGAAACACTAATGTTCGAGGAACAGTATAGGACTTGTGCAGATTTTGAATGTCTGTTCTACCACTAGCTACTTCTCTTAATTAAGACCAATACATCCAAAGCAATAATAGACCCTAAGCCAATTTAATTTCGATGACTTCATCGAAAGCTACAGCGATAGAAAGGTGTTTGGGGCTGCCATCCGAAAAATGTCCAGACCTTAGAAAATGTAAACATTGTTTACATATTTTCAGTGCAAATGTTCGCGATGTGAAAACTTAATGTAAGCATTTATTGGTACGAAAACAACAAAAGCACCTCGTGCTGGCAGCTCTTTGCTACCACCGAAGCAAAAAAATATGTCGCATCTAACTCACGTTGAAGTCAACCTGCTCTACGAATTTCGCATTGATCCAATCACTGCATTGGAAGTTATAGGGGGGCAAAGAAATTTAGGGTTACCGTTCGTAAAAGTTTTCAAATTTTCTAGATCGTAATATTTGAGGTTTATTTTCACTATAAGATCACTAGGATTTGAAAAATTAATGATAAAATCACTTAATAAACATATGCTAACAAAATAGAAAAACAATCATAGCTGGCAACCCTATCATTGTTTTTCCAAGTAGATTTCTGTTGAGCATAGTTTACAAAAAGTTTAATTTTCCATATGAATTTCGTTATGATTCCATGACTGCACTGGAATCCATAGGGCAACGAGCATTATTTTCCTGAGCGAATTTTTAAAATTTTTGACACCAAAATTACCATAGCTGGCAGCTCCAACCTAATTTTTCAATGAAATTTCTATCAAACGTGGCTTAAAGCAAAATTCAGCCATTGTGTGAATTTCGTCAAAAGCTGGTGACTGAATTAGAATTCATAAGGCAAAAAATAGTTTTCTGTCGTTGTAATTTTTCAAGATGGCACCACTGGCACAGAGTTGCCCGCATTCTCAAATCGCTTCTATCAGACCTGTTCCTATTCAATACAAATACATTCTGTGAATTTCATTTGTATCTGATTATTGGGTCGTGAGTTCTCCTGAACAGAAGTTTTTGATGCTTAAAATATAGGTAAATTGAATGAGGGTTACCGTTCTTGTCTGATGTGAAATTTAAAAAGTTTTTCTTTCGTTGTATAGATAAAGCATAAGATTTCTATATGATTTGGTTTTCACTTTTAAAGCGAAAATTTTTCAACAGAGTCGATGGTTTGAAGGTTTTCACTTTGAATACCTGTCATAGCTTCAGGGTTGCCAGCACATTCACATAAAACTACACGAGCCTATAACTTAGTAACGACGATATGTCCTGTAAGTTTCATAATAATCTTGTAATCAAGTCAAAAGTTATCACAATTCAAAAATTTTCTCAATCTCATTTTAGGTGCCTAGCGCACACATAGGGTTAATAATTTTTAAAAAATTATCATATTTACATTTAAAATACGTTCAAAATTCATTCCACAAACTTTATTTTTTCGAAAGTTAATTAATTTTTATTTTTTTTGACTACTAATTCCTGTTTTACGAGGAAAGGGTTGGCTTATAACGATTCGCATCAGCCATCGGGTTCGACACCACCCATAAAGTTGGGTTTAACTGCTATCTTGAATTATTATATTCTACTAAGCAACCTATTTTAGGCTAATTTTTTATTTTTAATGACTTCCTAACAAGTCTAGGATAAATTTATGATATGAATTTACGTTATTCAACTTATCTCTATATTTTACAATTAATTGTTTACAAATTCAAATCTGCCAACTCAAGAAACTTTCCCAATTCAGTGATATGCTTTTTATTATTAGTCAATAATATCGAATCTACACCGTTATAATGTTGGAATATTTCAAAGTCCAGTCTCTGGTTTCTTAATGATTGACAGTGGAAAATTAGATGATCTATGTCATCTACCAAATCACATGCAGCACAGTTAGGGCTATCTATTACTTTCATTTTGAATAATTGTAAGTTATTGTAGCATATATTAGTTAGTAGCCTATTCAGCTGTTTTATAATTTTACTTTTTAATTTTAAATTTTTAAACCAGTAATTTGCTCTATTGCTTCATCCGACTCATATTTATTGTTATAGGGTTCTCCCTCAATCATTCCTAATCTAGCCCCTTCATCAACTCTACTCATCTCTTCTAGACCACAATGTCCTGGTATCCACATAACTATTATTTCTATATTAGGCACAGATCTGCATATTTTATAAATGTCATTAATGACCGATTTATTGAGTGAATTCTTTATAAGTTCTAAGCACGCTCCATTAGAATCAGCTAAGATCAGGACTTCTTCAATTGAATTATCTCTACATGAGGATAATGCAAGTAGAATTCCTATCAATTCCGCGTTGACTATAGAACCTTCCTGACTTAATCTAAACTTTCTAACCTGATTATTGTTATGGCACATAAACGCACATCCCCTTCCTAGACAAGACTTAGCTCCATCCGTTGTGATGATGAGTCGATTTAAGTTTGCTGACTCCCCAATTAGCTCCCTATATATATTCTTCAAGATTTCCCTTTCACTTAGACAAATGTTATTGAACCGGCCACTCTGCTTAGGTACTAATTTTAGATTGCATGGTTTTTTAATTTGTACTTCTTCATCTATTCTATTAATTGTATTCCTGAATTTATAGTATATTTGATAGTATTTGGCTTTTGAGTTAGCTGCAATTAATTCTTTGAATACTCCACTTTCAGTCATTTTTATTCTGATTAATTCTTTCACTAATCTAATCTGTGCTTTACAATTCGTTGGAATTTCATTTGCCATATCAAACGCTATTATGTTCGGAGTCTGTCTTGTTAACCCTAAGCATCTTTTAATCACTCCAGCTTTTAGACTATCTAACTTTTTTAACAGGTATTTTGGAGCATCATACAGGCTTGACACATGACTTTCTAGTTTTGCTCTTATAAATGACTTGTATAGCACTAAGCTTTTATCCGGGGGGAGACCACTCTTCACTCTTGTGATTCTTTTCAACATATTTACCTCTGGTTTAACTTGTTCTATTCTCTTTAATACAAAATCTTTCTCTGAACTATTATTTCTGATAATTTTACCAAGAAATTTAACCTCAGACACCCAATTTAATTCCCTGTTCTCTATCTTAATCTTACTCGAGTAATTCATATTTCTATTCAGTATAATCCCATTACATTTCTCCGCATTTAAAGGTAACTTAAGTTTTCTAGCCCCTTCAGCAAACTTATCCATACTTTGTTGCAGCTCCTCAAAGCAGCTGTTTTTATTTCTATTAGAGGCTATGATTAGAAAATCATCTGCATATTTTATAATTTTTATGTTCCTACTAAACCCCTTATGTAATATCGCAGTGTACATATTAAAGATTAAAGGGATTAAAAAATCCCCTTGTGGGATCCCATTTTTTACCGCTACGTTCTTTTCCCCCAATATCAAACTTCTATTTACAAGAAAAGAGAGAATCCACCAGCTATAGACTTCAGGAATATTAAGTTCGATCATAGTGTCTTTTAGAACTTTTAGATCCACCCCCTCATATGCATTTGAAATATCTAACGTAACCATCATAACATTATGATGTCTTGCTTTTGCTTGACTGAACCAGTGGTCTACCATATTGAGGCATGTACTTATCGATTTATTTTTTTGATATGACTGCGAATTTCTTGGTATTTTATTCATTAGATTGTCATCCTCCGATAGTCTATTTTTTATAATCCTATTAATTACTTGTACTAACACATTCAACACATTCATTCTGTTGTTTGGGGTGGCGTTCTGGTGGCAGGCTGCTCTTAAGGCTATCTGCAAAGGGCAGCTTGAAAAGTGCGAAGAATGGCTGCACTACAGGTATCTGGAGCGCTCCGCTCCACTCCTATTAAGGCACTGTTTGTGCTGCTACATTGGCTGCCAACCAACCTACTTATCTCACAGCAAGCTAATCTTGCTGCTGTGAGACTAAATTGTATCTCAGCATGGAATAGGACAGAGTTCGGTCATGCGAGGATCTTGGCCGAGGGAGTACCCGCACCAGCGGTTGTTGACTACAACGCCCCTCAATGCATACTGGATTTAGAGTTTACAACTCGCATTCCATGCAGGGAGGAATGGTGTGATGGTATCACCCTTGATAATGGGCTTATCCATGTGTACACTGACGGCTCAAAGCTAAACAATAGAGTTGGGAGTGGTGTATACTCAGATGGGCTGAATCTCAAGCTGTCCCTCCGTCTACCAGACCACTGTAGTGTCTTTCAGGCGGAGGTGGTGGCTATTTATCAGGCAGATAGCCAAGCGGCTATTAAGTCCCTTGCTGGTCCTTGTACAATGTCCAAGATTGTTGCTGAATGCCGTGCATCTCTTAGGGAGATGTCGAGACATTCGGTTGTTCAATTGATTTGGGTACCTGGACATAAGGGTTTTCAGGGCAACTGTGAGGCCGATGAGCTAGCAATGCTTGGAACTTTGCTACCTGAGGTCTCTTGCTCCTTTTCAATAGGTATACCGATGACATCGGTCAAACTGGCCATAAGGCAAAAATATCTTGAGGACGCTAAGAAGTCCTGGGTAGATGAATCTTCCTGTGTGATAACAAGGCAGTCCTGGGTATCCATGGATGCGCATCGCACCAGGCAGCTTTTAGACTTAACTCGAAGCGCCCTTCGTTGCACTGTGGGCGTTCTACCGGGCCACTGCCTTATAGGACGGCATGCACAACGTTTGGGCGTAGAGTTTAATGACTTCTGTCGGAGCTGTGGCTCTGAGGATGAGGAGGAAACCATCCTTCACCTCATGTGCCAGTGTCCGGCTTTGGCAAGGAGAAGACTGGCGGCACTTGGTGCACCCTTTCTCTCAAACCTGACGGAACTGTCCCTGGTAGAGCTAAAGGGGATAGTCCGGTTTCTCAAAGGAAGCAAATGGTTTCCTGACTTTAGTGAGTAGAAGAGAGTCACTAAAATATTGTGGTATCACAACGGGCCTCTCCTGTGCCTATGAGTGCTGGTCGTCAGGCCTCTGAAGATCGGCAGCCACGTTAACCTAACCTAACTTAACACATTCAACAACGAAATTGGCCTATAACTTACTAGTTCATTAGGATTCTTCTGCGGCTTTAGAATTGTTGAAACCTTAATCTTTAATAACTCTAATAAATTTGTATGACTATTAACCACTTCGTTCAACGCTTCTACTAAAATTGATTTACTATTCTTGTTCATGGCTCTTAACATTTCATATGTAATTAGGTCCGGCCCAGGAGCTGATTTTTTCTTACGTTTTTCCAAAACTTCATCCACTTCCAACATTAATAACTTCATCCTATCTACTGGTTGTACTAGTTCACTCATGTTAAGGCTGTATTTAAAATATCACTAAAATGGCCACCGGCGCCAAAGAGTTAAAGATTATTAACTTTTTGTGAGACCTGGCACTATTCTGCACATACACCAATGTATCCTCAAAATTTCAGTTCAATCGGATGGCGGGTTTCTGAGAATTTTTCACTGAAATTTTTTGATTATATATAGATACAGTCATTTCCACAAGAGCGTATACTTTGTAACTTTTTAATGCACCATTTCTCAAAGAGTGGTGGGGGACTTTTAGTTACCTGCATTTTTCCTCTTTTTCGCATTGTATAAATTTGGTCATTATAAGTTCAAGTAGGAGAGTGACTAGACGTCAAGTGAAATGAGTGCGATTTACAAAAAACAATTCGAAGCTGTGTTTTTAGTAAGTCATCCGAAAGGACCAAAAATGACACCTGCATCGGTCGGAAAGTACCTGAAAGTTTCGACACAGTTTGTGAATAAGTGGATAAAGCGTTTTAAAGATACTGGAAATGAAGACGATCTACCTGGTAGCGGAAAAACCCGAAGCACTTCAAAAACCCAGGATAAGGCCATCATTGATATTTTTAAGAAAAATCCGTTCGTTACCTTAGTGCAGGCAAAGGAAATGTTATTATGGTAGAATATTTACGTGTCCTTGAATACGATTCGGCGAAGATTACAAGAGGAAAACATCAAAACCAGTTATACCTTGTTGAAACCATTACTTACCGAAAACCACAAGCGAATACGTGTAGAGTGGGCTAAGGAAAACATCGATCGTGATTGGGATAACGTGATCTTTACGGATGAATCAAGTTTTGCTGTAAATACGTTCAGGAGACGAGTGTGGTTACAAAAAGGAGAAACTGTCGTGAACCGAACCGTTAAACACCCTGTGAAGGTCCATGTTTATGGATGCTTTTCTGCACGCGGTTTCGGAAAATTAATAACGTTTACCGGAATTCTTACTGCTGAAAGGATGATCATTTTGTACAAGAAAGGATTATTGAAGTCTGCTAGGATGCTATATGGCAACGACAACACCGATTGGTTTCTACAAGAAGATAACGATCCGAAACATAAAAGCCGGTTGTGTACACGCTGGAAAGAAGAAAATAACATTCAAGTACTTGATTGGGTTTCGCAATCGCCGGATGCCAATCCTATTGAAAATGTTTGGGGATTAATGAAGCAGAAGCTTCAAGGAAAGCAATTAAAAGGAGCAGCACATTTAAGGCGAACGTTACAAAAAATTTGGAAGAACTTATCGACAGACTACGCGGAAAAATTGGCCGAAAGTTGTCACCGAAGATGCCAGTCAATAATCAATAGTGACGGCGATTGGACCGTGTATTAAATATAATTGCGAAAATGTATTTTGTATTTACTTTCAATAAAAAATAAAATTTCTTACTTGTAACATTTTGTATTTATTTTGTGAGGTATACGGTCTTGTGGAAATGACTGTATATACGTAAATATATAGAAATATGCATTTTTGGCCAAAGTGATTTTAATACTAATGTTCTTCTCCAAACATTAGTAAAAACTGAACGAGATACATAAAACATTTTCATTATTTTCTACTCTAGGGGAACTATCTACAAATATGTATGTTACATACAATTTTTAAGAACAAATAAATTATTCACAGAGAAAAACATGCAAAACTAATGTTTGAAATTGAAAAACTTTGTTTTAGACCAGCTCATCCGCGTTAATAGCACATTTGCCAGACAGTATATCAACAAAGCAACTCATTCATTTCGGGCAAATAATTGATTCAAAGAACTTCACAAAATTCGACTATGGCTCGAGAGAGAATTTGCGTCGTTATGGGACCCCGACACCGCCATCTTACAATTTATCCAGTGTAATTGCACCCGTCATACTGTATTACTCATCTGACGATCAAGTGGTAGTTGCGGAAGATGTTTTTGAACTACAAAGCCAGCTTCCTAATCTACGCGATGTGTTTATCATTTCCATTCCGAATTTCAGCCATTTAGATTTTCTATATTCGGTTGAAGTAAAGAAACTGTTATACGATAAAATATTAGACGAAATGCACAAATTTGATCAGTTCGTTTTGTGAGCTAGCTAATCTGTTATGCAAATTGCTTTGTTTTTTTTAAATATTTTTTAATGAATAAATAAATATTCATTCTAATGAGCTATCGAATTTCATTAAAACACGCATCATAAAAAGAGGTAACAAGAGAGTAGCAACTGGGGTCAGAAATCTTTTTAGACGGAGGAAATCTGAGAAATTTGAAATATTTTTGGTAATTTGTTCACAGATGCTTATTTTGTCCAGGAATTTACGAGGCGCAATTTGCTTTTAATTCGGCGGTGCTGCGGCGATCCATTGGGGCGGTCGCCATTTTGTTTCCTAATATTTTTTTCCAATGAAAATGTTAACTTTTAACTTCAATAAAGATGTATGTAAAATTTCAAATCGATATCTTGAATAGTTTTTTTTTTGGTAGCTGTTTAAAAAAAAAGTTCATTTGGATCAGTTAAACAGTGGACTAACCCCTTAAATAGCAATTATGTGAATGATTAAAGTTGGGATTGAGCGGAAGTTAAGGCGAATATTACAGCTGGTTCCCAATACTCACGCTTCATTTTGCAAGGACGATGAAATTTGCCATTTAGACAATATTCGAAATAAACATGATCTGATAAAAACATCGAACGTTAATATTTTACACCGTAACAATGCAACTGTGTCTGGATTTATCGAAAGCTATTTCCGTTGTTAAGGTTATTTTCCCTGTTTCACTGATCCTACTCTGTCGAACTTATCTAATTAAGTTGACTGTGTAGCTAGACTCCATATTGCTCCCCGAGGGGAGCACAATGCCTCTGCAGAGCACAAAAGCGGCATTGTTCGAATGCAAGCTACATGCCATCCACGTGCTTTATTAATGCCTTTATAGTAAAACGCTGTTTTTATTATATGCAATCACAGCATGGGGACGTTAGCCAGCATAGGACGGCGAGGATTTGACCTATGAAGTGAGTTGTTTTGAATAAATGTTTTAGGACTATTCGTATATGTAATGAAACTTCTCGATTATGTTGAATATTCAATGCAAAAGTATCATAAGAGAATTGAATATATTGTTTCATGCATACCAATTCGGTCATTTTGTAATTTGTAATTAGTAATTTATTCAAAATAATTCATTTCACAGGCAAGATGCCTGGTTACAAAATGAATAAAAATAAAAATATTATAAAGAATTAATATGTAAATTAAAATTAAAAATAAAAAACACAGCAAGTAAAAGTAAAGTAAGAATAGAGAATAAAAGGACTATGGATATAATAATAAAACAGCAAAATACAAAAATACAGGATAAGAATAGATGTAAAAAAATTTGATAGTAAAAATAAAGTAAGTAAAAATAAAGAAAAAAAAGGATGTGTAAATAAAATGATTAAGTAGGCGAAAAAAGTGCTCTACGAACTAAACTTTTGAAAATTGTAATTGACTGAGGCAGAGAACCAAGCTGAAGATTATTATGCGTCGTCAGTAAACGCAAAACAGGCGAATGAAAAAAAAAACGTCAGTACGTGCAAAAGGTACATTGAACATTGAGGTTGCCTTGCTAGGTCTGTCATGATGGCGTGGCGTAAAAAAACACGTCAAAGATGAAGATAAATAGCCGCAATAAACTTTAAAAAGAAAACATTCATCGAGGTAAATTCTGCGCTGGTCAAGTCGAGGAATATTAAGGGCTGATAAACGTTCACTGTAAGGATAATATGGTAGGTTGTACTTGAAAATAAGGCAGCGAGTAAACCTTCGCTGGACAGATTCAACCGCCTCAGACAAATAACAGAAACGAGGACCCCACGCTACAGAACAATACTCAAGGATTGAACTAACAAGGGAAAGAAAAAGACGCACACAAGTGGAAATTTACGTACACGTATACACGTATAACAAAACCAGCGATCCGGGACGCCTTACGAGTGATGGTACGAATATGAATATCGAACTTTAGCTTCCGATCGAAAGTAACACCGAGATCAGTAAAATGATCCTCAACTAAAGGGGTGATGTCACAGATAGAGTAAATAAACTCAAAAGGACAAGGCATCAGTGTAAAAGACATTGAGTAATAGCCCGTCCAGACTACGGATACTTAAGTATCCGCATACATAAGTATCGTCCACACTTTTCATTGATTTTCATGGCAAGGGTAAAATGTATCTGCAGATGTCGCTGCAGTGAGGACAATACTTATGTATCCGGATACATAAGTATCCGTAGTCTGGACGGGCTATAACATTTCGAGATATTCAAGGACAAGCAATTACGGTCACACCAGGAAGCAAGACGATTCAAATCGTTTTGAAGAGCAATATGATCGGAAGTTGCATTGATAACACGAAAACATTTCAGGTCATCAGCGTACATTAGACAAGGAGATTCAAACACATTAGGAAGATCATTGACGAAGATGTTAAATAGTAAAGGCCCAAGAATAGATCCCTGAGGTACACCGGGGGTAGGAAAAAAAAGAGAGGACAAGGAGCCACAGAGAGAGACGTAACAAATACGATCAAATACAAATGATGAGAGCCACGAGAGAAGGGGCTCCGATATACCATAATGCTCTAATTTAAGAAAAAGCAGCTCATGATTGACCATATTTGGTCATATTTCACCATATCTCATACATGTATCTCATAGAACGAAAACATTCGATAGATAAACGTAAACAAAAATCTTCTAGAAGCCAAGATACAAACAGATTTTTATATGGCAAAAGAAATCGAGACGCATGCAATCACAATTGTGAGTGTGTGAGTCTTTGCGAAGTCAGTCTTATACAGGGAATCGTTAAGGAAAAAACGACATAATGTGCTTGAATTAATTGATTTCCTTTTAGTTTAATGTTGAATGCTGTATGAATCATGATATACTAAGCCAGGCTTGTTTCAAATAAGTCGTTCGAAAATGACATTTTTAGAATAAAGTGAAATCATTTTTATTGAGTATGGGGAATTATTTTATTAAAATAAGATTTCTTTTAAATTAAAACTTGTTTCAAAAGCTCATGTAACTTTTGATTTAAATTCAATTTGGTTAAATTTTAAGTGGTTATATTTTTCTGAGTGTGCCAATGTTTTGTATGCAATTCGCAGAAATTAATGTTGCCGTTTTGATGCAGAAGCTTGTGCAAATTACTTTTATACACTCTTTTAACGCTTAATTTTCAATTCGAAAGGGAAAATTCCCTATATGTTGGGCCACACTGTATGCCAAGCATCCACTATAGTTGGCTAACTGGACATAGCGATATCAGTTCCGCTATGAATTCTGAGTTTTCCTATTAACTACTTCAAATTAAGCTTTATCCAGCATTTTGTCACTTTTTAATGCCGTTGATAATCGCAGATAAAATTAATTAATTAATTGAATATAAACTAATTAAAATTTAGTGCAATAAAACTTTTGATAGTTTCAAAACAAATCTGAAATTTTTAATTTTAATTTGTAATATTTAACTAATGAAATTCAAATAGATGAATAATGTTAAAAGCTATATGTATATTTGAGCAATTTTGCAAAATTTCCGTTACATGGTAATGGTGAGTATTTTATAGCAATTCGATATGACCAATCGGTCTGTCCAGCATTATCCGCGACAAATTTCAACAAGATATTTTCATAACTTGCGAACGAACGTATTTCTTACACTTTGCAGCAGTGACGTTGAAAGAAGAAGAAAAGTTGGAGAATAGTTTCATCTTCTTAAAAATTAAATTGATTTAAATAGTAAAATGGCTATTGTTAATAATTTTTGTAAGTTCTTACTCATTTTGGAAATGGATACAATATGTGTTTCTATAGAAACCATTAATGTCATTTAAGGGGGCAGGATGGTTTCCGACTTAAACAAAAAAAATTTTTTTATTATTTTTTTATATGAAAGTACAACATCTCAGGAATATCCTTTGAAAATTTCGAGGCGATCGGACTTAAACTCGCAGAGATACCGGTTATTTTATGATCGTGTTCCCAGGTATATTTCCACAAGAAGCCGAAATAGTCTAGCTCGAAACTCCGAACTACATTTTTGAAGTCGGTGCGTAACATAACTCAAAAAGTAATGCACCGATCTCAATGAACTTTGCCGGACATCTTTAATATGATAAATACTCGCGGATGAACGATCGTTTTTTTTAAAAAAAACTTTTTACTATTTTTTACAGGCAATCAAAGGCTGATTTTTTATGTGAAAATGGTACCTCCAAATTAAAAACCGCACCAAAAATCGGAAATCGCATATTTTTCAATATAGTTTCGTTCATCCGCGAAAAAAACTAATATATTAAGTAAATCACTTCGATTTTTTGATTTCAGATAACACTGTCAGGCCAGGTTTTACGCACCGCACGACGCCTTTTTTTTCGAAGCGCCTTTGATCTACTGCCACCACGGGATAACTAATTCATATTTTTTTATACAATAATTCCTACATACTCTCAAAATATAGTTCTTTAATGTATTATAAAAAATTAGTAATTATTTTCGCTCAAAACTGAGAAAAAAAATCGCAAAAATCGGCTTTTCTTCGGCCTCGGAAACCATCTTGCCCCCTTAAGTCTCGTTTAAATTATATATCCGCTATTAATCTAGCATCTGCATCACCTGTATTACACACCTGTCGCTGACACACATTCAGCCCCTACCACGCTTTCTACAACACCTGGCACTGTGTGCTCTTTTTCCAGTTTTCAAACTATCAGTGTTCAAAATTCAATAGTTTTGTTTTCAATGTCCCACGCAATACTTTATAATTCACTATAATTTTACACAACCTTCAGCCCTCCGGGTATATTTGAAAATGCATTTCCATATCGCATTTATCCACTACAACGCTCGGGCATGTTTATGTTTGCATTGCAAGTCATTCATGAGCAAGTTGCCTCTAATGACTACCGGTAATTGTTCTTCGGTAAGTAGCCAAATATGTACAATGTAACCAGATATGATGAATTCGAATACCAACCAACTTTCGTATTAAATGTTTTTGTAGCGCAGTTTTATAGCTGCGAATTTGTTTAGTTGGATGCTTGTGCCCATTAATATTCGGTTGGTACTTGCATCATGAGGTCAGGAAGTTTAGTGGCTTTAATTGCAACGTTACATTTGTTATGGCTTTATCCCACACATATAAACGGGACGTTTTACTCCAGAAGCTCGAGCCGCCAAAAGTTAGACAAGGATCTTGAAGAAGATGCAACACTAACAGCGGTAAATTCGATTGGAAGTCGGTTTCTTTATTATTCAACGTTATTGTGATTGTGTGTAAAATATTGTAGCCTGAACTCATAAGGAAATATAACTATCCAGTTGAAACACACACGATCGAAACCCCAGACGGGTATTTGATTGATGCTCATCGGATTCCGAGAGAAAATGGCATTCCTGTACTTTTGATGCATGGAATTATGGACTCTTCGGGAGGCTGGATAATTTCCGGTACGAGCAAAAGTCTAGGTAAGTACAGGGTCAAATAGCACACTTAAAATGAGCTACAGAATACCACTTCCGAAATCAAATGATGGTTACTGTGATGATAATAGTGGTAGAAAAATCTGCACAAATCCTCTACTGTTCTTCGAGCATTAGTGTTGTTAGCGGCTCTGATGCGCTAGGGGTTTTCTTTATCTATCAATTCGAAATCAGCTACTTGCAAATCGTTCAAATTTTGAATTCTTTTCGTTCCGTGCATGCCAATTTATTTTCACCATCAAAAATTACTTTGCTTTAGCAACACAGCTGACAACAAACTAAACATATAAACTTCTTCATTAATTTCTAGCCTACATGCTATGGAATCATGGTTACGATGTATGGCTTGGCAACGTTCGGGGTAACCGATATGCTCGAAAACATAAAACACTAGATGTTAACTCATCGCAATTTTGGGAATTTTCTTTCCATGAAATCGGAATATATGACTTACCAGCCATCATTGATCACATAACACAGCTGACAAAATATCCGAAAATTCATTATATTGGATACTCACAAGTATGGATTCGAGACCATTTTTGTTTTTATTTCGATTTATTGACTAATTGCACATCCTCTTTCAGGGAACAACCACGTTCTTCATTATGTGCTCCGAAGTGCCCGGATATTGCAATAAGATTATAGCCATGAATGCATTGGCTCCATCTGCGTACATGGGGCATTCGAAGAGCCCGCTGATTGTATTCTTATCAAGGTTCATCGGTAGTGTTGAGGTAAATTATAGCTAAGTATCATTCGGTAAGTTTTTAGCGCTTTGAGAGCTCTTAAAACATTTCTTGCGGCAAACGAAAGTATGACAGTTTCATGCTTTCGTTGGAAAAATGCAAGAGTCCGTTTACTTTTTGTGACTGGACTACTTTCTTCGCGAAACAATATACATATCTCAATTTAGTAGCCCCTCGGTAAACAAACGCGTCTAATTCATTTATTTTCAGCGCATAGCCAAACTAATTGGCGTATCAGAGTTCTTTCCAATTCGCAAACGGTACACCGCTGGTATAAGAGCTGCTTGTCGTGACGAGGCTGCCACACAAATCCTTTGTACCAATAGTATATTCCTGATTGTAGGATATAATTCAGAGCAACTGAACACGGTAACATAAAAAAAATATAAGAAATATAACATTTTCATTTAATTTTTTAAGACCGTTTTGCCGGTGATGTTTGGTCATGCTCCTGCCGGTGCCTCAACGAAACAACTCATTCACTATGGGCAACTTGTGCAATCTGGAAGATTCCAACAGTACGACTACGGGTCGATGCAAAATCAGATGAGATACAGACAACCCAATCCACCCCAATACAACTTGTCTAAAGTTACAGCTCCAATTGCTTTAAACTATGGCCGTAATGATTTATTGTGTGTACCGCAGGATGTCGAGCATTTAATTAAAGACTTGCCAAATGTAATTAAGTCGCGAATGGTTCCGCACCCAAAGTTTAGTCATGGTGACTTCATGTATGCTGTCAAAGCGAAGGAACTAGTTTATCAGGATGTTGTAAAAGTTATGCGTCAAGTTGAAATGAGGCATCTATTTAATTTAAGCAAAAATTATTTTAAATAAAAAATATTTTACTAGGAGAATATAGAATATTAAGAATATGGGTACTTTTCTGTTTTTCCCCCCCCATTTTTTTCACAGTTGGTTGTTGCAATGCTTCTAAAATTGATTAGAAAGTAGTAATTAACCAAAATTATGATGGAAAAACACGTTTAAAAAAAGAAAATTTTTTAATTTTTTTTTAATTAATTTTTTAATTTAAAAATTAATTAAATTAATTTAAATTTGGAATTAATGTCACATAACAGTGAGAATGAATTGTGGTACTTTTCTGTTTTTTTCCCTCCATTTTATTTAATTTTTTTAATGAGAACTGCTCGAAATGGGTTAAAAAGTGTTACTCCGCAAAAATTGAGATGGGAAAAAGCATTTTAAAAAGAAAAATTTTTTCCCGATTTTAATTTTTTTTCCCCATTTTTATGTGGCAGAATGAGTTTTACAAAAGTTAATGTGTTGTTGGGGAGGCCTGCTGTAAAATAATTGTAAAATAAATTGTAAAATAAATAATAAATATATAATAATAATATAATGTAATAATTGCTTAATTGTAAATTACGTTGAAGCTTCGGAAAGGTAAGACGTCAAAAATAGAGCAAAATTTATTCTCACTGTTATGTGACATTAATTTAAAATTTAAATTAATTTAATTAATTTTTAAATTAAAAAATTAATTTAAAAAAAAATTAAAAAAATTTTTTTTTTTTTTAAACATGTTTCTCCATCATAATTTTGGTTAATTATTACTTTCTAATCAATTTTAGAAGCATTGCAACAACCAACTGTGAAAAAAATGGGGGGGGGGGGAAAACAGAAAAGTACCAGAATATGTATAAAAGAAGACTGATTTGTGTTGATCAGCGCGAAATTAGACAAACAACTATTTTTCTCAGCGAACGATTTGACAGTATTATATACTGTCAAATTGTTCGACGGGGACTCCCCAGGAGCCATTTATCTTCACGATCTGTATACAGTAAAGCACAGATATGTACAACATGCTCCAGGCAGAAATATCTAGCTCCGAATTTTTAGCTATTATTCATATAATTGTGGTCGGATATATACAACAAGGTTATATCTGCAAAAAGATTCAGATATTATATCAGCAAAAAGATTCAGTGAGATTATCTCTGGAGTGTGTAATTCAATTGGAGCAGCAGCTAAGTTAAAAAAAAAAACTTTGAAGGTATTGAGTCTCCTGAAAAATGTTTGCTCAATAATACCAGATATTAAGGCGAAATAGCATTAAATGAAAGAAAAAAAATTATTTATCACACTTCCAACTTGCCCAACGGTGTAAAAGCAACTTCATTTTCTCCACAAAAACAATCAAAACATAAATACAGCAAGTGAAAATGAAACATTTTCTCATAATTAAGAAGTGATTTATTGAAAATTTTGCTTACAGTTATTCCTAAAAGACTTTGGTTCACATTATATCAATAAATAATTTTCGATTAGGTCCATTTGAAACTCTAAACAGTTTTGTTTTACTCACTAAGACTTTCTGAGTAGACACGGTTTGATCGATCGATAGCGGTAATCACGCAATGTGAAATACTCTTTTGTACAGTTGATTAATTAGTTTTGTTTTAATATTATTTTGAATCATATTTCGGTCAAGCTGGCTAGTTCATAGTACCATATTATATTACATTAATGCTGAGAATTCTAGTTTTATAAATAGTGTATTACAGCAAGAAAAAACGTCATTTCATTTCTATTAAAAAAAGAATTTAACATATATTGAGTCAGTGGAGAACAAGTGCTCAGTTGTGCGAATGAGAAACAGTTTCATATCCTGATGTGCAGAAATTTGAGATTTCGAATGTCAGCAATCATTATTTCACTAAGATTTCAATATTACATCGGAACATCTGGCTACTTTGCTTGCTCACAAACAAGATTTGGCTTATTGGTAGAAAACTTATAAAAGATGACTTCGTATGGCACCAGAGTTTCTTATTCAAATGCAGTTAGCGGGACTAATTCAGTACCAACAAAAAAAAATATTTACAAAGCATTTGGAATTATAGAAAAAGTAAGCCTTTCTCCTAAACTAAACTAATATAGCAAGATAGATATGTGTCTATTAATAATTCAAATACAAAAAAGCTTTCTTTTACTTTTTTTTATATTAAAAACTAAGTAAATCTAATTGGACTCTAACTACATTTACATCTGCTGCTATTCATATGAGTTCGAATGTTTACGTATTATTGATTATATACAGAGCTTATAGTTCGGTTGTATAGGTTATGAGTTTTGCTAAGTATTTTACAAAATAAAACTATATTTCATGAGTTCACTGTGAAAAAGAACGGAAACTAATGATAATCCATTCGGGGAGCGTAAATGGCAGTATGCATTGTAAGAGTAACTCCTCTATTGATACTAACGGCCGGATAGAAAACACCGTACAAGTCTCGGAAAGCAACCGAACCCTGTGGCATTTCATTGACTAGAAAGCTCAGCGTGTGACGCTCCAAATCTAACAGGACACCTATTGTACTACCCGTGCTGATTCCACCCTCAACTCGTCGCTCGTGCACAGAATTGTGTTGAAACCAAGATCGCTGTCGGTCAATGTACATTGCAAATGCTTTATCGTCTTTTCCTGGAACGATAAAACATTTATTGCAAGAGGACAATTTTCCAAAATAATTTTATTTAACTGTTTTATTTTTTTTATCGAGTGGAAATTAAATTTTATTGCAATCATTGTTATTACCAGTAACTGTTATGTTGAAATTGCTAGAAATCGTAATTCTAATAGATTCTTTTTCCACGCTTTCGAACTTTATTTCCAGAAAGGTTTCTAGTTGGTTTTTGGAAATACTAAAAATTGTAAAACAACAAAATAGATTTTGTTTTGAGAGTCAAGCATAAGCAACATTTATGCTGTTGCTTCCAGGTTCACTAAATTACGAATAAAATTTAATTACAGCATTGTACAAATGGATAATAAATTGAGTTCCACTATTTTCATTCAAAAATGATTCTGTTTTGCTTTACAATTATTTTAGACGGTGCGATGTTAGCACGAGAGTGACGATTCTGTCTGATAACCACGATCTACAGTAACTAATGTATCGGACAAGTTGACAGACGTATCGAATATCAATGGGTATCCAATAAAATGCATTTTAAAATTACGACACGGAACAGTAATTGTGCCTAAACAATATTCCGAACACAACTCGAATAAATTCGAACCTGTTAGGCCACCACTACCAAACTGACTTTTAGTTAGCCAATCTTTCAAAAATATTTCTTTGACAGAAGTAAAATGTTTTCCTTCTGGTTCAAAAACGCCCAAGAGATATCTTTTCTTCTTGGAGTGAAATTCTGAATGCAGAACAAGACCAAAAAATTCAGCTTTATCTCTCGCTTCACGCTGTCCAGTCGTCCCCGCAAATATAATGATGCTCCTTGGTTTTGGCATTGTGTAGCGTCTGATCTCAAGACAAAACACGCAGCTCGTACTAAGTACTACCTCGAATTCACAAAGCTCCGATCAGCTGTCAAAAATGCCGTCAGAAAAAATTATGCGTGATTACTTTAATAGCACTGAGTTCTCTATACTTTCTAACTAACACAAGCCTCTTTGGCCTTACATGAACTTCCTGAACAATTTCCGATTTTCACCGACTTTATGCTTCACAATGTTGCCATTGCTTCTAATTTACAGGAGACTTGTGATTTTTTTGCAGAATACTTTTCTTTTTTCTTTTCCGAGCAAAATCCACTCACATCTTATGAATCTTCACATTTTCCTACATCATCTCCCTCTTTAATTCATCCCAACTCCCTAGAAATTGAGTTCTTGCTTGAATGTCTGGATATTAATGTCGGTTTTGGTTCAGGCGGTATGCTGAACTTATTCGCCAAATCACTTTTGTCGTTTCTGTGTGCTTCTTTATCTATTATTTTCAACCTTAACTGCTCCTCGGGGTCCTTTCCGTCATACTGGAAAAAAATTAAACTGGAATACTGCTAATATTTCTCTGGTCCATAAATCCGCTGACCGAAGTTGCATATCAAGTTATCGTCCTACTTTCCCTCATTCTTGCTTTAGTAAAATACTTGAGAGAGTTGTTTACAAAAGGCTACTTCATTGCTTTCTTGAGTTGTATGGGTTCGTAAAATGCAGATCTTCCACCTCCAACCTCTTAACCTTCATGAACTTGTTCGCTTCCGCCTTAGACCAACAGAAGTAAGTTGATAGGGTTTACACAGGTTTCGCAAGGGCTTTCGACTATGTTGACCATAAGCTTCCTGGTTCCAACCTTATGTTTCGGGTCGAAACTGTGTTGTTTCTGTGAATTCTTGTGCCTCTTCCCAATGCTGCTTTCTTTCTGGACTTTCTCAAGATTCGATTCTAGGACTTTTGTTATTCCTGATATTTAGCAATGATCTCTCTTCTTTCGTCCATCCTACCGGCTTTCTGTTTGCTGATGGCTTAAGGGGTTATACGCAGTTAGAATTTTCATAAAATCGATTTTTTATTTTTTACATTTTCGGAATGTATATTTAACTTTTAATATTCCCTGAAAATTTTAAATCGATCCGACAAGTTTTTTCTGAGATATACGCATATTTGTAATCACATTTCGGACTGTTAGAAAGTGGGCGGAGTACAGACCGAAGCGCATGGGAGTAAGCGAGAGGGAAGAATGGCTCGAAGACAATATCAAATCGAAGTATTAGATGCTCCTGAGGCTACAAAGGGTACATCTTATGGCCCTAGAACAGATAACTCCATGCATATAAAAAATAAATTATCTATGTGTTAACTTCTTCCGAAACTTTATACGCATTTTTCTGAAAACTATGTTTTCCAAGTCGGTTACCGTGATTTCTAAAAAACGGCTCAACGAAACGGTTTGAAATTTTAACACAATTTTCTCAGGCATATTCCTCAGGTATTAATCGAAGGAATAAGATTTCAGATAATTATTTCTATTTTTTTAAACAATTTTAAATGGGAATTTTGGTCAAAAGTTCGATTTTTTTTACGAACCTACCATTTTGTCAAAAATCTAAATTTCGATTATTCCTTCGATCAATACGTAGTTTTATCTATTTACTAAAAGAATCTGTTTGATTTTTTGACTTCAGATGCATTATACCGGAGGAATCGTGGTCACCGCCGAACACCTTTTTTGGAAGAGCTTCAGGAGATCGTCTAGAGGAGCGCACCAGATCAATATTTTTACAAATTATTAGTGCCATTATAAACTTAAATGTTGCCACTAAATGCATTCGTACTTTTTGTTTTTGTAAAATAAACCGCCTTTTCACAAAAAGTTAAAAAAAACGTCTTTTTTCGGCCTTCTAACTGCGTATAACCCCTTAAAGATGTTCAGAGTAATTGAATTGCTTGATGATTGTCACCAGCTACAATAGGAGTAAATAGTGCTTAATGAACTTTCTTGCTCTGAATGTATCTAAATGTCATCAAATGTCTTATATTTCTAAAATGTATCGTCTAGTGTTTTCCTATTCCTTATCTGAATTCACAACAACTTTTAGGACCATGGTGTGGTTTCCGACCAAAATTTTAAATTTGATGTACACATTGCATACATAACTACAAAGCCCTTTGTGTGTCCAGTTTCGTCCTCAGTTTTTCCATTCGTTGCACTAATAAACCTGCTTTCCTTCATTTGTCTTTTGACTTGTCCGTAGCATCCTTGAATGTTTTTGTCATGTTTGGTCTACTCACACATTAACTAGTTAAATGAAGCTGTATAGTGCGTTCAGCGTAGATTTACTCCCTCATTATTTTTTAATTTTCATATATGTACCTTGTTGTGAGTATAGTGATCGTTTGACCCTACTCGAAATTCCTTCCTCCCACACTGTCCTATGCTCTTCTTACGTGAGGTTAATCGTTCGGATAGATCTTCGTCAGAATTCACGTTAATTTTTACGCGAACATACGTTTATTTTCACTCGTCGTTATTGCGTATTCCCAGTAGATTCAGTGAACTACAGCTTGGTGCTTTGCCGCTTAACTTCTCTTGATTTAGACGGCAAATTAAATCCATAATTCTCGAAGTTCCACATGATTTTTGATTTTTTATTGCTTTTCATTCAGCTTCAGCACATTATTGTTTATCACTTCATCTCCTGAAGAGTCATCATTCCAATTTTTGTGTTAAATTTTAATAACATTATATTTTATTACTGTTGTAATTAATAGCTATCGTAATTCCTTTTTTTAGTTCTGAAGTATCTAAATTTTAAATTTTATGAATTATTTATTGGCTTCACTCTTTTTTCTTACTTATTCCCTTTTTTAATTGTACTCGAGCCTGTTAAAAAGTAAATAAATAAACAAATAAATAGATACTTCTTTTTTTTGTATGAAAATGTTAAGTTACACTGGTATGCAAACATGGAGTCATTCATTCATTACGAATTTAATAAAAATTAAAGCTTATACTCCTACTTTCAATCTATCACCGCCATCTGTCATTGTAGCTAACCATTTTAGGAAAAAAATAATTCTAAACGAATCATTTTACATTATGGTGCAACACACTTATCTTAATGACACATTAAAGATAGATCCATACGAAAGAAAACTCTCACAGTTTTGCATAGGTTTGTATTCACTACGATTCAAGACTTTACTAGTAAACCAATGTATAATGACTTACCAAGCATTTTGTCCCGAGCGACATCTATCCGAGCAACTCCAAATGCCGGGTCCGTGTCAGCCGTATATTTATCTATAGTGAATTCCCAATAATGTACACCTCTCGAAAAGCCAACGGATCCGAGAGCTACACGTTGCTCCCAACCCTCCACCGAAACCGTTGAGTTGTTCTTGGAGAAAATCAGTCCTGAGCCAGGACCACCACTCAATTGCGGATCAAACGTGAACCAGGCGACTGCAAATAGAAAAACGACAAACTCAATTAAAGCATCAAAGCAATGAACGAGAAAATTGACGGAAACTCAACTCACAGTCATGCGTTTGAAGCGAAATCGAAATTGTAAAAATAGACGAAAATTCAACTTTTTATTGGTACATACCTTCTGCCGTTTGTAATCCAATTAACTCGGAATATTCGCCCTCGCCAGTGTTGTTGAAAGCCTTTACCCTTGCGTTGTACATTGAATTGAAGTGGAGACCATCAATTGTGCATATTGTTTCTTTTCCACAATAGACTTCCTGTAAAGTGTTCAAAATTAAATCAAATCGGTTAATCGCTTCGCCAGGGTACGAATACATTAGCTTATCACAGTAACATATTGCTAAAAAAGATAGTCAAGATCCAGAGTAAAATATATCGGTGACAAGAGGCATTAAAAAATATTGGCCATCAAAGGTCGTAATTTACTGAATTGATTTTTCAATCAACCGCATATTTGAATTGGAATTGTTTTTGCGGGATGATTAAAATTGAATAACTTTTTATTTACATTAAAAATTTTAATCTACATTGAAAATTCTATTTTGAACTAAATTTATTCGAACATAACTAGCTCAATTTTCTCTCGAATATACTTATATTCATTTACACTCACTTCAACAAAGTGCAAATCTATAAGATACACTAATTTGGTCGCTGCAACATTTATGATAAGTTGATAGGTTCTAAAGGAAAATCTGAGTTTTCTGAGATTCCAAAAAGTTCGACGATGTCAAAGGTCTTTGTTGAATCTTATGATCCTTTAAAGTAATAAATCAATAATAAATAAAATCAAGTGATTGAAAATTTTTATCTACAGACCAAGTCCACCACCTAGCACTCAATTGGTCGATTAACAAAATGATATGCAATCCTATCCAATTCAAAATTCATTAGCACGCTAATGGAAAACTGATACAAGTGATATGGGTAGTACCTGAATCGAATGAAAACGAATTTACTGAAATCGAACTAATTGCACAACGAAACTCTGATGCGAGAATAGTAGGCTTGAAATAACCGTTTTTCATGTTATCATTTGTGTCGACAAGCCATGTCCATCCAATAAATAATGCATTAACCGTACTATCAACCGAAGCTATTGAACGAATCTCGTATCGATTTTGTAGATAGATTAGGAAAAACGGTCTACCCTGCGATCCGTTTTAGCTCGAATAGGGGCGAAAATGTCAATTAAAATGTGATCGATGGAAAAACAAGTATTTTCCGTATTTGTTTTTACACCTGTGTAATTGTAATTACATTGAAGCGGGTAAGTAGAGATATTTGAAACATTGGAATGAATCAATGGAATGAATTTGAATCAAATTACTGAAATGGAAAATACATTGTTTCATGGACGAGTTGTTTGGCCCAAGCTAACGATTTTGTACTGATTATCGAAAAAAATTAGTATTAGACTCATTTCGCCGAAAATTCATATTTCTTTATATATATATATATATATATATATATATATATATATATATATATATATATATATCAGCATCATCAATTCCAGCTTTATTCAAGCACTCTTACGTGGTGTGGCCTCCTTCAATTTAAGCATGTTTCTTTCGTGTTCATTGTTGGTTCGCGGCGGTTCGATGCCAGGTTGTGCATGCTTGTCTTCGAATATTTCGAATATCGTAGTCCCATCTTTGCATCGAACGTTTCTTTGGCCTTTTGATGCCTCGCGGGTACCATTCGGTTGTCCGTTCTCCTCGCCAGGTGTCCTGCCCATTGCCACTTTAGGGACTTTATTCTCTGAAGGACACCTGTAGCTTTGGTCTTGTTTCTTACTCATTCCTTAGTTTTTCTTATTCTTCTTGGTTATGCCCAGTATACATCTCTCCAATGCACTTTGAGTGATCTGGACAGTCTTCATGGTGGTTGCCTTCAACACCCAGGTCTCATAGCCGTATGTCGTAACCGGTAGCACACATCGATCCAGGATTCTCGTTTTCAGGTATTTTGGTATGTTCTTCGATTTGAAGATACCTGAGTTGTTCCCAAATACTGTCCAAGCCAGTTTAATTCTTCGGTTTATTTCCGGCAAGAGTGTTCCTGATTTATGTATTATCAGGCCCAAGTATATATACTGGTCTACTTTTTCAAGGGCCTTATCTTCAACTATTATGTTACTTCTTTCTACCCATTCTTTGTGCATAGCCTTGGTCTTGCTAAGGTTCATTTTCAGACAAACCCTCTTGCTGGCAGTGTTTAGCTGATCGATAAGGCACTGAAGTTCCTCAGAGCTCCTCGCGATCAGTACGATATCGTCTGCGAATCTAAGGTGGTTAAGGTTTTCGCCATCAATTTTGATTCCTTTTTCTAGCCAGTTCAGGTTTCGGAAGGTTTCTTTTTAAGTTGCTATGGAGAGCTTCGGTGATATTGCGTCGCCTTGACGTACTCTTCTGTTGGTGAAGAACTCTGGGGTTGTTTCATAGATATTTATTCTTGCCTTAGCTTCGCTGTATATATTGGCCAGTGTTTCTATGTAGGACTTATTTATTCCCTGCTTAACCAGAGCCTCTGTTATAGCTTCTGGGTATACGGAGTCAAAAGCTTTTTTGAAATCAATGAAAGCCACGGCTAGTGGTATATGGTGTTCACATGTTCTGTGTGGATATGGTCTATAGTACTAAACCCTGCGCAGAAACCGGCTATTTCTTTCGCCTGCTCGGCTTCTAACGTTGCCTGGATCCTGTTGCTTATTAGTTTGGTGAATATTTTGTAAACTACAGGTAGCAAGCTTATGGGCCTATAGTTCCTTATATCCTCTTTGCAGCCCTTTTTCTGGATTAGTACCATATTTGCACTGTTGGGGAACGTGTCTGGAATTCAGGCAGTTGGTGTACATATTGACCAGCATATGCCATGATTGGGTTCCTGCACACTTAAGCAACTCTGCTGTGACTCCATCGTTTCCTGCTGCTTAGCCATTTTTCACTGTCTTCAGTGCGCTTTCCACTTCTTCCACTAAGACTGCGGGAACTTCCTCTTCCTCATCTGGTGTTAATAGTGATGAGTTCATATTTGTGGTGACTGGGGCTGTGTACAGATCTCTGTAGAAGTGGGTAACCACTTGGATGATTTAGTTCCTATCTGTTACTCTGGAGCCATCTTCGCTCAGTGCGATCATCTGTTTTTTGCCAATTGTTAGCGTCTGTTTTGTGTTTTTGAGGCTACTTCTATTGCTTATGGCAGTTTCTACCAATTTGTCATTGTACCTCCTAATATCTTCTGCTATTTTCTTCCGGGTGGTTTTGCACAGTTCGGATGCATAGTTCCTTCTTCATGACCCTCTTTTTTCAGTAGGACCTTAGTATTCAAGGAATGTTTCTTGTATTGCGTTCGTTCTGGAGCCTACCCACATTCGAGGATGTCTTTAGTAATTTCAGTACCATTGTTGTCAAGGTGCTGTAATTTTTCGTTTAGCTTTTTTGTTGGAAGTTATTAGTGTTGTCTCTTATTATTTTTCCGGTCATCGTTGGTCTTTTCACGAGTTTTAGCCGTTCCTTTTTCATGTTGAGGCTTATTCTTGTTCTTACCAGCCGGTGGTCACAGCCTGTCTTGAACATGCTTAGTACGCTCACATCTTTGACTGTTTCGAGCCTCTTTGTAAAAGAACAAAATCTCTTTCGTTCCTTGTGATCGCATTGGGTGCCTCCCAAGTCCAATTCCGGTTTGGGTTCTTGTTGAAGTGTGCATTTGGCACAGCTTGGGGATGTGCAAATTGTTTTTTGCGTTAAAATCACCAATTATACATTTAAAGTGGCTGGTGTTGTTGCCTAGCATGTTTGCGAGATCGTTATAGAATATATATATATATATATATATATATATATATATATATATATATATATATATATATATATATATATATATATATATATATATATATATATATATATATATACAGTGTGTTAAGTAAGAGCATGTACGGTGTTCTTCATAAAAACATTATTCATCAAACTTTTCTTTCAGAAAACTTTACAACTCTCACATTCAACATGTTCTAAGGCAATGCGTAATTGTGTTAATGAGTGCGATCACCGCCAGGATCGATGATCGCTTGGCATCTCCGAGGCATACTATCTGCCAGATTTTAAAATGTGACCTCCAAATGCGTTGAATTTCTCGGGAGAGCTTTTGCTCGAAGCTTCTACTTGATATATGTTCCCATTTTTAGTCAGGAAATCTTTGTCTGGGATCATTTTGGTCCTGAAAGCACGATGAATTAACGTTTGGCAGTTGATAACAAGGCTTTCTTGTAAATTTCGACCTTCTTGGACCATTGAGGTTGTAGGTGAAGAGGGGCAAAACGCCAAACCCTGCTTTGAGAAGCAGCCCGAAAGATGCACTTTATAGGATGTTTGACCATGCGCTGGACGAATTGGTTTCAAGAGGAACACCATGCCCGTGCAATGATAGCAGAACCCCATACAGAAGCTTCATCAGAAAAAACTACATTACTCCAATCACGATTGATATTTGCCAGTGTCCAAACAAGACGTTTGGCAGTGTGTTTTTCGGACAGCAGTCGTTTCTTTAATTTACTCCGCCATTTCAAATTATTCGCACACAAATAGTAATGTGCGATACGTCGAGTTCTTCTTCAATTTTGCTTGCCCTTGACGCAAAAACAAGTCAGGACTCCGCGAAAACAATAGGCGGGTTTTTTCGCTCCACCTATCCATAACAGAACAATTACTAAGTTGTACACTCATGTGGATTTTTATGAACGTGCTAGCAACCCTGCAGCTACGCCAGGCATTGAAAGTGAAAGCCCTCAAACCATCGACTCTTCTGAAAAACTTTCGTCTTTTACAGTGAAAACCAACTCATATAAAAATCTTATGCTTTGTTTATACAATCAAAGCAAAACTTTTGAAATTTCATATCGGACAAGAATGGTAACCCTCCTCCAATTAACCTATATTTTGAGCATCAAAAACTTCTGCTCACGAGAACTCACGACCCAATCATCAAATACATCTGAAATTCACAGAACGTATTGGTATCAAATAAGACCAGGTCTGATAGAAGCAATTCGAAAATGCGGGAAGCTCTGTGCCAGTGGTGCCATCTTGAAAAATTACAAAGAAAAAAAACTGCTTTTTACCCTATGAATTCTGACTAAGCTACCAGATTTTCATCAAATTGACACAGTAGCGGAACATTACTCTAAGTCGTGTTTGATAGAAATTTGGTTGAAGAATTGGGTTGGTGCTGCCAGCTATGGCAATTTTGATGTCTTGGGTTTTGAAAATACGCTCAGAAAAATAAACCTTTTATCCCTATAACTTCCAGTGCAGTCTGATAGAAGAAAAATTGGAAAACTTTTGCGATTGGTAACCCTAAATTTCTTTTTACTCCTATAACGTCCAATGTAGTCATCGGATCAAAACGAAATTCGCAGGGTATGTTGATTTCAATGTGAGGCAGGTGTGATATATTTTCAAACGTGAGGCAGGTGTAATTTAACGTTAGCGAAGGTTTGCCAACGCTAGGTGTTTTTTGCTATTTGCATAGCAATAAATGCTTACATTAAGTATTCATATCGCGAACATTTGCAGTCAAAATATGTTACCAATGTTTAAATTTTTTACGTTCTAGAAATTGTTCGATCGCAAACCTCTCTATCACTGTAACTTTCGACGAAATCATGGGATAAAATCGAGATTTATTGAGTTATTTGATTTTGACGTGAGTCAATCGGGGCAGACTTTTAGTTGCAGTGCTGGTAAAGTGTTGCAAGCACTGAGCATTTTCTTTGTTTATGCACTGAAAAAAATCCACATAGCGCCCAGAGCCATGTAACATAGCGCATTATTTATGGTCCCATACGCCATGTACATAGTACTCTCAGCCATGCAATATGGCTCCCAGCGCCATAATCTCAGAATCTACATAGCGCGTGGTCCCATGTTACATGGCGCAGCATTTATGGTGCCACACGCTATGCACATAGTGCCCTAAGCCATGCAGTATAGCTCCCAGCGCCATAATTACATGGCGCAGAAATTATGGCCCCACACGCCATACTACATAGTGCCATGAGCCATGTAATATGGCTCATGGCACTCTAATTATAACTCGCAGCCATACTGTGTGAGGGGATCTATAAATGTCAGCAAGTGATACTTGAGTTTCGTCGATAGATCGACAACATTATCAATCGGCTAAGGGCGCATATTATTCAATGGCTCCTTCGGCGACTCTAAATGCAGCCAGCGCCTGTTTGTTGCAAGCAAGTGACTTCTCCGTGTACTCATTTATGGTAAGTAGCACTGTTTTGACTGATTTGCTTCTTCAATGTACTATAGTCTTCCACGCCATGTACTATAGTCATCCACGCCATGTACTATAGTCCTTCACGCCATGTACTATAGTCCTTCACGCCATGTACTATAGTCCTTCACGCCATGTACTATAGTCCTTCACGCCATGTACTATAGTCCTTCACGCCATGTACTATAGTCCTTCACGCCATGTACTATAGTCCTCCACGCCATGCACTATAGTCCTCCACGCCATGTACTATAGTCCTCCACGCCATGTACTATAGTCCTCCACGCCATGTACTATAGTCCTCTACGCCATACAGTATAGTCCTCCACGCCATACAGTATAGTCCTCCACGCCATGTGTTATAGCTCTCCACGCCATGCACTATAGTTCTCCACGCCATGTAATATAGTCCGTCACGCCATGTACATGGCGTGGAAGACTATAGTACATGGCGGGTAGGCCTATGTACTTTACGCCATGTATTATGGCGTGTGGCGCTATATTTTATCACAGTCCCTAAATCGACTATGTACATGGCGCCAGAAGTCTATAAATTATGGCATCTGGCACCATGTGTTTTCTCAGTGTGTTATGTTATGCTGCTTTCAAAGTTTTGCAGTATTTGACTTTCCTAAATCTTGAAATTCATGCAAGTGGTAGTGCTGAAATCCTTTCCACCCTATGAGTTTAAATGCATTGTTAAGATCAAAGTAGTTATGCACTCGAAACAGGTTGGAGCACGTGTGGTAGAATATGCACTCAAAATCTGCACGATTCTTCTATTGTTCATCGAACATTAGTATATCTAGCGGTTCAGATGCGCTAGAGTTTTTTTAAACCCATTGCCACTTGGCGAGCTTTTTCCAGGTTGAAATATTTATACACTCACATACCAGCTCTTAACAGTTGACCGTGACCGACTCATTCAAGATCTACGAGTATCTTGCAGACAAAACACAATTCGCTGCTTATTCCCTTGTGTGTTGAATGCTTTGTTGGCTTGATAACATTTTTCGCATTCTCGTCATACAGAAGTTTTATTTGCATTTCTGCGATATTCGTGGAATAAGGAACGTTTTTTCAGTCTACTGTAATAAAGAAAAATGTTTTTTCTCAAGATAACGTCACTTTCACAATTTATCAAAACTTTTAAACTAAGGTCGTTTTAGACCTAATATTACTCAATATCGCAACCCTGGTCATCACTCAACACCACGCTGATAAGTTTTTTATTTAGTATTTTGCCAAAAAAATGATTTCTTTTTCTGTTGTTTATCCCAATTAAAAAATTATAAACCTTTTCATACTACGGATTCGGTGGCCCCAATCAGAAAATTTTCGTTCAAACTCAAGATTGAGATCCTAAAATATTTGTTCCTTACTAAAGAGCATTTCAGAAATAAACATCATTGCGTGTTTATATGAATATTTTACAGCATTAAATTATCATTGTACACTATTCAAGTTAATTGCAAGTCATTGGTTATACTTTTGTACACACACATGTAGCTGTAATTTAAACATTTCATAAGATTTTATTTTATAAGAATATTTTATAGTTTCTATCTAAACTCACAATTTTTCCTAGGTAAAGACAATCGATTAAGACGAAATGAGACAACTTTATGTACTTGCAAAGCGAATCAAATAGAATATACGAGTTTATTTTTTTATTTATTATTCTACACTGCCGAATATCCCTCGAAATATTCATTTTTATGTCATGCATAACTTACCCTGAATTCGCTTCCGCTGCCATCATCCAATTCCAAAACGTATCCTTCAACGAACGAATGACTTGGAGCCTGCCACGCTACAGTGACTGAATTATTTTCCGCCGAACAGTCTTCTGGTATTATAGTCGGGGCAGAGGGAGCTAAATTAAAGTTAGAACAAGCATAAGAAACTCTATGGCTCCCCTTTTATATTCAAAGTAAATATTTAAATTTTTCGATTCGCTGGAACAGAGAACGCCAAAGAGTGAAAAAAACTAAATCAACAAGATAGTATAAAAAACAAAAGAAAGGATACGGATACATTAAGGGACGGCGGATCCTAGCAGAAAAATATAAAATAACGAAATAAACAAAGTAGAACTTTTGAATATGGGCGAGTTACGAAAAAGTGCTTATTGCGACATAACACGAAAACAACAAAGCAAAATTTAGGGCTGTCTAAAGGTTGATGAATAATATTTTCAAAAGAATAATGGAAATTAATCTGCTCACCTGCAGGTACTTTTTCGTCTTCGTCCTTAGCAGCTGTAGAATGCAGGAAAAGAGATTTGCGTGTAATTTTGAAAAAATACGATTATTTTGTTGAGAACTGATAAGTATTTATGGAAATAAAGGAGGAATGAGGGTGTTGTTATTGGCAGACGGATTCGCTGTTTGCAATCAAGGGAGCTATTTCATGTAAAAAAAAGATGATTGGAATTATGTTTCCCATAAATTTAGTACGTGTTGTACACATTTTTTTGTATACGGATAAAACTTCAAATTTTCTGTTAAATTAAGAGCTAAAATAACTATCTTTTTGACGAAAACCAAGTACATAAAATCTTAATGAAGGCTCTTTTCAGTCTCATTCACAGTAAAATCACTGAGCAAGGTTCATACCCACAGTTGAGAGCCGCAGAAGAAATCTATACTACGAAAATCAAGGTCGATGAGATAAAAGAATATCAAGCCTTATTAGCAAACTTGATAAAATATGTTTGGTAATGTCAATTCCAATTGGATACATCGATACTGATATACATCGATACTGTAAACACGACGAATTTGCGCTTGTACAAAGTGTTTATAACTACCCACAACATTCACCATAAGCTTGCAAATACAGGTGTTTATTTTTCTGTTCGCCACATATATTTATGTCCGTAATTTTTTCTAACATTACTTCTAATAAAATGAAAGCATTACAATAGCGCCTATACAGACAATTGGCTACAGGTCAGATTGATTTCTCTGGTGAAAGATTTTATTTTTCTCTCTTTCAAATACAATATTAGAAAAATAAACTTTCAGACATCGAAGTACAAATACTTACGCCTCATTTGTATAAAATTAAGATTGTCTATAGCACGCACAATCGATGCATCGTCTAATGTTAAATCTATTATCGGTGAAACTCTGGGTGCAGCATTCGTAACTTCTTGATGCCATGTCATGTCTGTATTAGCTACCCTATTAATAAGCATTGATCCTACCTGTAAGTGGAAATCAATATGATAAGCAAAATGATTAGAAAAGCATAGTCTAAAGAGATTGATATATGTATACTTACTTGTAAAAATGCCGCACTGTCAGTCTCTTTGAGGGCTTCGATACAAAATTGAATAAGTCCCGTTGTGCGTTGTAACTTCCCCGTGCAATTGGATTGTTGGTCCTATAAAAAAAGCAAAGGGTTAAAAAGTCAGACACTAAGTTTTACGTTTTTAGATAAACATTGCTTGGATTAGATATAGAAGTTTATATTCTTGTGTAATAGCAAATTTATTGAAACACATTCGTTTCGATTCGTCCAGATGACACAGTCAAAACGGTCGATCACGAAACCGTTGCGGTGGCTCTGAATCGCGACATTTGCACAACAATCACAATTTTCATGATGATGACTCAACGTCATCAATGATTTCAAATAACGTTGCTAGACCAGAGAAAAGTCATAGAGGCTTTTTACCCGACATCCTAAACTCGGATTTGGAATATACCCGAATTCGTGAGCTTCTGGCCGATTTCGATGTGTGTGTGCGCAGACTGTGTACATGCACGGAAGCTCCTCATGAGCTTAATTTTGCGAATACCGGTTTCGCACTACGTGTTTCTATGCGTGCGTGCCGGATAAAATTGATTGGCTACACGAGATTCGGATTAAAACCGGTTTAAAATTCCGATTTCGTGTAACCGTACAAGTTTGTTCGGGGGCCTAGCTTACAAGCACATAGATTCTGGTTTGTTTTCAATAGGGCGTGTACAAAAAGGGAAATTTCCAATATGGTGGCCTCTGGCGGCCGCAGTTCACTTCGTGGGTGCAGGTCTCGTAAATAGTGACGTCGCCACTTTATGCATGAACTTTACATGATCCATTTGCGATTATGGTTATGTGGCGTAGGCATTTGGCGCAAGCGGGTATTTGATTCAATTTATAGGGTATGATTGATTTATGTGAGAGAAAATATATTTGGAAGATCCAAGCAAGTACGTTTGACTAATTTAAAATTATATGCTTCAAAGTGATCGCAGAATGTGAGCAATTTCAAATTGTGGTATGTTCTGTAGCATTCAGAAATTTCAATCAAAATTTCTGAAGAGAATGATCCGAAGCATTCATCATATCTGTGCAGATCATTCTTGAACGAACCGGAAAGGAACAATATACTAAATAGGATGGTATGGCCACTACAATCACCGAATTAATCTCCTATCGCACTTTATAATTTAATCTTAAGGAATACAAACTCGATTACAGTTTTATTTTACAAAAATATGCAATCATAATTTCAAAAATATTATTCGTTCGAATAATTATGAGCGGTAGTGTAGATGGGGCGGTTATGCGAAGAAATAGTTACGTGTTTTACAGATAGGGCATTTTTCACTATTGATTTGAACATACTTGTACAAAAGATGGGTTTCTCATTTTTGTAACAGAGCAAACTATTTTTTACTCAAAAATGGACAACGTGTCAGGGCGGTTATGCTACGTAGGGCAGTATGGTATATAATTATTAGTATTAAATGATGCTACCTTAAATTAACTTCTCGGCAAAGATTTTTATATGAAATCTACTTGGATATTAAATAAAACGATTCTTACCTTTAATATTCTAATTTTTGTATCCCTGTCCATTCTGATAGTTTCCAGTAGATATTCTCTTCTTGCATGAATTGCTTGAATCAAGGCATCACACTGTGCAGCTACCAGTCTTTCGAACTCAATGCAAGATTCCTGCCAATGTGCAAAATACCAGTTATTTTTCTGTTGATGCTAATGAATCTCGCTAGTTATATAATGTCATACTCTATATACTAATTGCTCAACGTAATAGATACCTTCTCTCCACTTACCGTCACATTGTCGCTCATCCCTTTCAGTCGCTGAATGAATTCGGTGGTTGAACGTGCCTTCTCTGACAGCTGCTGCAAATTGTGTGATAATTCTGTCTGCAACGGCATAAAACAAAAAATTGCATCAGACGCGCAAGCAATTAACCGATACAGTTTCTTAAATGTATCTAAACGCCGGCAACAAGAATGACAATATTAAAATATGCCCCACGAGCACAGTGCATCAGTAATGTTCTGTATATGAAAGCCCTCAAAGCCAGAATCCGACAGCATAGGATTAACTTTAAAATCACGTCATTCATAGCGAAGATTATATTAAATCCCTTCGTTGCTCGTAGACAGTAACAGTAGTACTGCCCTACTAAGCATAAACGTTCTATCTACATTTTAGTACTTTCGAGATATTCAATTTGTGTTTTGATTTGGACTGGTGATATACATATGGTTGGGAGAGCTCATTTTTCAATATTGATTTTAACAAACTTCCACAAAAGATAGGTTTTTCAAATATTATAGAATGATGTAACAGAGTATGTAGTTTCGACTCCGGTGTTAATTCAAATATGAAAAAAAAATGCAGATAGAACGTTTATGCTCAGTAGGACAGAGTACACATCAATGTTTTCCGAGATTTAACGGAGTAAATAATTAATGCCCACTAAACAACGTCTGTCCTGTGATACGTAGAAGAAAAAGCCAGGGGAATAAAAGACAAGCAATAGTAATACTAAGCACATGGTCTGAAATAACTTCTTCTAGAGTTTAAGGTTAAAATGCAGTGGCTATGAGATGATTTTACCATGAGAGATGAAACTAAAATGGAAAATTGTTATCATTATGTACTGAATTTTTGCATACGAAGGCTGTTCTAGAAGAACAGAATGACAAAGAAAACGTTTGATTTTCGGCAAAATGTCTTTTTATTACTTATGTTCGAAGAACATTAGTATTAACATCGATTTGGCCAAAAATTCAAATTTAAATATATATGTTTATGTATATATATATATATATATATATATATATATATATATATATATATATATATATATATATATATATATAATGAAAAACAATCAGTGACTATTTGTCAGGAACGCGCCATTCGATCAAGCTGAAACTTTCAGGATACATTTGAGTATCTGCAGAATAGGAACCGCTAGAGACACTAGGATTGCTCCCCTTATCTATAACAGAACAATGCTGATGCATTGGGAACAACAAAAACTCCCCCTTTCCATAACAGGAGTTGTTGTTGTTTCCAATGCGTCTGCACTGGTTAGCATTGTTCTGTTATGGATAAGGGGACCAAAAAAACGCGCCTTCTAATGTTCGAAGAACAGTAGAGGATTTGTGCAGATTTTGAGTGTGTATTCTACCACTAGGTACTTTTCCTACTTAAAACTATTACACCCTAAGTAATAATAGAATCTAAGCTTATTTAATTTCGGTGACTTCATCGAAAGTTACAGCGATAGAAAGATGTTTGACCTTGCCATCCGAAAAATGTGCAGATCTTAGAAAATTTAGACATTGTTTACTTATTTTCACTGCAAATGTTCCCATTTATTAGCAATAAAATATTTCGCATCTGCCTCACGTTGAAGTCAACCTGCTCTGCGAATTTCGTTTCCATCCGATGACTGCATTGGATGTTATAGGGATACAAAGAAAGCGTTACCATTCGCAAAAGTTTTCAAATGTTGTAGATCTTAATATTTTGGTGTTTATTTTCACTATAAGATCACTACCATTTGAAAATTCTATGATAAAATCGCTTACTAAAGATTTGCCAAAAAAATACATAGCTGGCAGCCCTATCGTTGTTTTCCAAATAGATTTTTGCTGAAAATTGCCTACAACAAGTTAAATTTGCCATTTGAATTTCGTTATGATTCCATGATCGTACTGGAAGCTATAGCGCAAAGAGCTTTATTTTCCTCAGTGAATTTTCAAAATTTTAGACACTAAAATTACCATAGCCGGCACCTCCATTCGAATTTTTCGACCAAATTTCTATCAAATCTGGCTCCGAATAGAATTCAGCTTCTGTGTGAATTTCGTCAAAATTTGGTTTCTGAATCAGAATTTATAGGGCCAAAAGCAGTTGTTTTCCTCAGGGATTTTTCAAGATGGCACCACTGGCACAGAATTGTCCAAATTTCAAAATCGCTTCTATCAAACCTGGTCCAACTTAAAGCCAATACATTCTGTAAATTTCAACTGTATCTGATTATCGGGTTGTGAGTTCCCGTGAACAGAAGTTTTTGATGCTAAAAATATAGGTAAATTGGAGAAGGGTTACCGTTCTTGCCCGTTGTAAAATTTCAAATGTTTTACTTTGGCTATGTAGACAAAGCATAAGTTTTAAGTTTTATATATGAGTGGCTTTTTTTCCAAAAAGCGACAATTTTTCAGGAGAGTCGATGATTTGAAAGTTTTCACTTTCAGCCCCTGCCCTAGCTACAGGTTTGCCAACATGCTCATTAACCCTCCGAGAACACAGGGGGTCAAATTGACCCCAGTGACCTTTTTGGCCGATCGCGGCGCTTAGGCCTGCGGGAAAAGGAGGATACTATAGGCTCCTAAGTGTATTTCTGTGTCTTGACTATCAGTTTACACCGTTCGCATACAGTCCCAAGTCGTCAGTCGTCGTTGTGGAGCTTTTGAAGCAGATTAAGGGGTCAAATAGACCCCATATGTACTCGACGTCAATTTTGAGGTAAAAATTAAAATTTTTTTTACTTAATAAATCGATAGATTAATTTAAAAAAGCTAAAAAATAAGTTTGCAAGTGCTTTTATTTTTTGTTTTTAGCAATATGACGTATAATCTGCGTTCTAGTGTACGCAATAATTTGTTAGCTGAAGACAATGCTAACAATTTTGGCGACAGTGGTTCCTCCGAAGACGACCATGTCTCGGAGCAATCAGAATTTGATTATTCAGATGATTACATCTTTTTTTGCAACCCTTTATATAGGGCTTTATTATTGTACTATGTCTTGAGAGTATCCATATACATTTTTAGTTAAAAATATTAAAAACTGACAAAGTTATGATTTATTTTAAATGTGCAAATTTTCAAATCCTCACAATCGCCACGGCGAATATGCACAATAAATACTTTTTTTTCAAGGGTTACTATAGGGCTAATTTTTTATGATTTCGTCATACCTTGAGTGTATTCCCCTAAATTTTTAGCCAAAAATATTGAAAATTGACAAAGTTGCGTTTTTTTTTTGTAAAAAAGCTGATTTTCGATAAAACTGTTTTTTTTTCGCGAATTTGTTTAGGTATGTTAAGGACATTTAGGCCACTTCTAATGCATGAGAACTACTAAAAGAGGCCTCAATCTACATTTACAAATTTTTTCGAATGAAAATCTTCAGTGGCGGCGATTCTATAGACTTTCAAAAGTGGTTGGGGTCAATTTGACCCTAATTGTTCTCGATGATTGAAAAAAAAGTTTGTTCTTGGAGGGTTAAAAGCAACACAAATTTACAACTTAATAATACTTGTGTGCCACCAAAGTTTTATAATGATTTGATAACTTCGTTAAAAGTTATCGCAATTTAAAAAAATTTCAAATTTTATCGATCTCTTTTTGCGCACACACGGGGTTAAAAAATTCCAAAACATTATCCGATCCACATTTAAAACACGTTCAAAATTTATTTCGCTAACTTCATTTTTGCAAAAATTATTTGTGGACGGAATATTGAGTATATTAAAAATATCACTCAAATCGCCGCTGGCACCAAAGGGTTAAAGATAATGGACATTTGGTGAGACCTGAATATATTCTGGATATAGACCAATCTATCCTGAAAGTTGCAGCTTAATCGGATGGCGTGTTCCCAAGAAATAGTCATTGAATTTTTTTGATGATATATATATATATATATATATATATATACATATATATATATATATATATATATATATACATATATATATATATATATATATATATATATATATATATATATATATATATATATATATATATATATATACATATATATATATATATATATATATATATATATATATATATATATATATATATATATATATATATATATATGTATAGGGGGCCCGGTAGCTCTGCTCGCTAAGGCGTCAGGCCGAAAAGTGGCGTGCTACGGGGTCTGCGGGTTCGAATTCCGCCAGTGCCATGGCTGTGAGTGTGAATGCGTGTGATTGGCTATGAGGGTGGCAAATGGGCCCAAACTGGTGGCCTAATGCTGGCCGCGTTCCCGGCAGCCCTCTTCACCAACATAACCTAACCTATATATATGTATGGAAATATGAATTGACTCTCGAAACATACAGAGTCGCGATTAAATTTTAATGACACTTATTCTTTTTAGCTAATTTAACAGGTAAAAGTTATCAGTGTATGCAAAAAAAGCTATCGAAAGAATTTATAACCAGCGTTCACCTATTTAACATGAATATATGCGTAGTCGTATATTCTTTCATTTCCGATATTAAGTTGAATGCTTCTAAGTAGAAAATAAAAGAAATTAGGTAATATAATTTCTGAATTGGTTGTTTCTATTCAAATAATCAGCAGTGTATAAATTCACTAAAAAAGTATATTTTTTGCTAAATTCACATGCATCTTCGGAATATTTTGCATAGCTTGCTCTGTCATCTGGAAAAGAGCAATAAAAATCATACTGTAATTTTTAAATTACCACAAACAAATCCAAATCTTGACAGTCAAATTAAAATCTTCTTAAAAATAACGTTTCACATATCTTCTCGCACATACATATGTTAGTGAAAATTATACGAAAATCAAACTATGTATGGGTTCAATCACATTAAAGTCACTGCTGATTAAGAAATTGAAAATTTAGGAAATCGAAAATAATCAGCTTCGCCAAATCCACTGTGTTGTATGTTGTTAAACAAAGCTAAACAACAGTTCGTTTACTTTTAATACATGGTTCTCTTTTTATAAACATACAATAAAGCCATTTTAATGCATGGACGCATATACCTGAAATGCTTGTGAATTACTAAGAGGCTGTCTGTACTTGCCATTTCCATGGCATACCATTTGACTAGCCATAGCATGCATCAAGTATGGCATGCCATAGCCATATGGTATGCCATTTGCTTGGCCATCAGCCTGGCCATATTTTGACGGTTCTTGATTTTCAAAATGGCGCTGAACCGTGATCATGCTCAGTTTCTTATAAGCGAATGTAGGAATTCTGAATTTACAGAGATTTCACGATCTCGTTGAGCAATAAAATAGTTTAAGGAATATGGAATGTTGGGAAATTGCGAAAAAGTCGTATTATTTTACGGAAATTTTGAATGATAAAATTAAATACTTGCTATTTTTAAAAGAGGAATAATTTGAATTTTGAAGGATGAGTAAATAAATGAAACTGTCTATTGATGATCGACAGGTTTTTTCAATGACTTCTACTCCATCTGAATTTTGACCAACTTATCCAAAAATAGATTGATCCTAAACGCGGAATATTCATCAAATAAATCATTTAAAAAACTTTCTAACGCTCAGATAAAGCGCACGTCCTCCCCGGTCAGAAGCATTTTCGAAATGATATGACATGCCATGGAATTGCCCACGCATCAGATGGCATGCCATAATTTGACATTCGTTGCCTTCGGATATGACAGGGAAAATGGCAAATCGAGACCGTGAACTCTATTACATAAGCGCCGGTTAATGCGAAAGAACCCATCGTTAGCACACGCAGCGATCAAATGCAGTCACACATAGTGGTCGATACGATACTCACACCTTAATGTTGATTGGAGCTGCGAGATCCAATGACCAAGCCACGCACAGAAACATACATTGATCCATCAAAGGATTGAAGAAAGTATCCGTTCCGAAAATGGAACAAGTCCAGATTTAGAGTTGAGTGCTGGACTGATGCCGCCGCGATGTGGGAATATATCCAATTAAAACGAGAAACCATTAACGAGCTTAGATCAATAACATCGTTACCGTACCATTTTTCTCTGAATCAAACAACCAGCCCCCCTCTAATTCGCCACTCACCATTTATGGACAACAATGCACTCTCCATGTCCTATTGTTGTTCACATCAAGTGAATGGCCATGTTAAGAGATTGCCTCTTGACTTTTCTGTAGGAACCACAATTCATTAGGGACTTATTCGAAAGTATAAATGCGCATAAGAACAGTAATCCCGAAGTAAGCACAAAGAAAGGATTACCATTTCATTTCGTAATGGATTTTAGTCCGTACATATAGTGAATGCGCACGCTAACCTGCATTAAATGTGAGTTGATTGAGCGTAAATATAGAGCGATATATATTAAGTGCAAAATATTTATCTGAATGGTTTCTGCCCAGCGAAGAACAACCTGAATTCGGGAATTTTTTCGGGATTCTTCCTACTTTGACCTGGTAGACCCCATCAAAATGTGAAAAACTACTTTCGCTCTTCAGCTCTATGCTGTTCTTTCGATATTTTTGAAAAAAAATTCACCTATTCAGCTGTAATAGTCGTTAAGCCTATTTAAAAGTTATTTAATGCAAGTTAGCTCGAAATTTAATTTAGGACTATCTTTTACAAATATATGTATTAATTGCAAATAAAACTCATTTTAAAAAAAATGAATTTAAATGATAAATGTCTGCGGAGTGCGTTTAAATTTACGTTCGCTGAATAGGAAATGAAGTTTTCTATCGGTGTTTTATGAGATGAATTTTCGAGAAAATAAGCGAGCTATTAAAATCAATACATTTGAATTGAACAGAAAAAGCATATTTTGCGTGTGCCTAAAGAATCATAAAAATATTCTACAATATAAAATGGACTCCTTTTAAGATTCCAACTTGCTTCAACGTTCTTAAAGTCATTTACAGGTGAATAATAGAAAAAGGTACTTTAGGTCCCATTACCACATCAAAGAAACCATTCGCTTTCTTCCCATTAAAATCTGTACAACATAAAGGATTGCGTGCGGTAAAAAGGACAACGAAAAGAGTCTGACCGAAAATATTTAACAGCCCATCAAAGGTAAGATATTTGAGCATAGTCGTAAACGTTTGATGCTACTGTTATGACTTTTACTTTTACATATTTTCAAGACTGGGACCGATTCAAAGGAGTGAATATTTTAAAAAGGTGTGAGGTGCGAGTAGGAAGAAGAATGGAATGTGGTCAAGTGTGATATAATTCAAAGTAAGATATAGGTAGAATTGCGATGAAAATTTTGTCCCGTTCTTTTTCTAGCATCATAGTGGTAGCACTGGGGATATCACCGGAGAACGGTATCGGGCCATGCTTCAACATTTTGTGTGTACTGCAAACGAAAACCGCCCTGTGATATGGTTTTAGCAAGATATTGCCATTGGTTGTAAGCTAAAGCTACAATAGAATCTTTGGGAGAGGTTTTCGGAGGACGCGAAATTTCGAGATCAGAATTTAATTGGACACCACGTTCTCCAGGTCTGACGGCCCCTAACTTCTTTGTGTGGGGCTATTTAAAATAGTGAACGCAAATAAACATCAAACAATTCTACATACAACTAATTAACAACATACGCGTCGATATAAGGAGGCTCTAAGCAGAAAAACTCACAGAAAAGTGAGGCCATTTAAAATATATTATTTTTTGTATGAGTTTAATAAAATTTCCATACTTGTTATTGTATCAATAAGTAAATAAAATTGAAAATGATTGGCAAACATAAAAAAAATTTACTGTTTAAACCTTTTACCCTGTCTAGTGTACGAGGGCGGTCTGAAAAGTTTCCGACCTAACAAAGACACAAGACATTTTTTCTTTAAATTTATTTTTATTTTTCTACGTAGTCTCTCTGTAAGTTTATTCACTTTTCCCAGCGTTGCTCCCATCTTTTTAACCCATCCAAGTAGTACTCGGCGTTTTTCTATGCAAAATAATTGTTCACGAAGGTGATTACCTCCTCATCTGACGAATATCTCTGTCCTCCAAGCGCCATTTTTAGATGAGGGAGCAAAAAGAAGTCGCTTGGGGATAAATTTGGCGAAAAAAAGGATGGTCAAGCAGGTTCAACCGTAGTTCGTGGATTTTCGCCATGGCAACCGCTGAGATGTGAGACGGTGCATTGCACTGAAAAAAATCCACATGGCACCCAGAGCTATGTAACATAGCGCATTATTTATGGCCCCATACGCTATATACATAGTATTTTGAGCTATGCAATATGGCTTGCTAACTTTTTCCCTCAGATATATTGGTAGCGGTTTCTCTCTCTTTTGTGACAGAACGATTTCAGCGTAGTTTTCGTTTTTATCGTCCAGTAGATGATAGTAATTTTCTACTAATTCATGCTTGCTATTCATTTTGTTTTTAGGAATTGCATCTTTTTATTGCATTGCAATATCGAACAAGATTTTTCTTCTTTTCCGCATTTGAAGTCCTTGAACCTACATCAGTTGTCACTTTAATATCTGAGGCCAGATTTCTTACACGTTTGTGTTTGTATTTGGTTTTCAGGTCTTTTTCCTTGTTTTTGGGTGCAGCCTCTGTATCTTGTGTTCGTGTGATATCGCGGCTCCAGGGTGTTCAATAATGACGAATGAAACCAGGTAGCATGACTTTCTTTGGAAGGAATTCACCCCACTTTTAAGAACTCACCCCAACTGCGTGAAACCAGCATCTGTTGCGTGTGGATTTAAGGGTACCACGCTAATGCGGACGAAGAGTTTCACGACTATTTCTTAGGCAACCTGGGCATGTATAAAAATCACCACATGGCATCGAATTTCACTTCATGGCCTTCTAAGCTATTGCAAGTAGACTAAATCAAAACCCACCAGTAAAAATATTCAAACGTAAACTATTATTGGAGCTAGCAATTGCCAGCACTCATTCACAAATGAAGTAAAATATATTGTCTGAATCATTGTATTTACGTCTATTTTTTGCAATAACCTTCAATTCAAATTGAGATTGAATTTAGTGTGTAAGCATCTAATTCTGAATTTCGAATAATATAAGGTTAAATCGTATTAAAATATTTTGAATATAATTCACTCATAGACACATGAGCACTCCTAGCACTATTATAACCGAAAATCGATAACCTTGCATCCAACTTTCACCAGATGCTCACCCTAACTAATCTACAAAAATACATCCCTTTGCAGAATGACTAGGTATGAATACACGTGCTGCTCGTGCCGATTTTATTATGCAGTCCCAAAGAAAATCCGTAGACGTACGCTACGAATAAAATTAAGAGCATTCAATAATGGAATTAGAAACATGCATACTGCACGTTCTTCGGCATCGATTCACAAAAGTAGAAATAACTTGAAAATACATACTACCATTAAACTCATTCAAGTTGTTACGGCTACAAACTTACTTCTATACCACAATACAAACGGAATTTCCTCATTCAGTTACCTAGCATTTTGCATCAACGTTACTGAATAGAGAACATGGGTTTGCGTATCGTTTGGGTCTAGTCAGGTTGAGGGCGATTAGAGGAAATTTAATTGAAATTTCACTTTGCAAGGGCCTTTTGCACGGAAACATAAACGAATACATTACGCACTCTAAACAGTGAATGGTATCGAAACGATGAAGCAGCACCAAACTGAGTTGCCAACCATTATTCTTTATGTCCTTTTACAGGATTTTCGTTGCCTCGAACTTTTATAAGATATAGATTGCTGTCACATTTGCATCGCGAATTTGCGGAGAGGCGAATTGTTGTTTCCACACCTCTTGAAGAGAGAGAAATTAGCACTACAAGTCATGACTTCTGTAATATAATAATTTAGGAAACTACATATATGCTAAATATTTTTAAACTTCCCTCTTCTGCAATGTCCGATACTGAAGAGGAGATTCATAGCTTGAAGTATCGATATATTTCAAGAAATTATATCTATGTTATTAAATATAGCTTCTAACGGAAAAATTGGTTTTTACATTAAAATATTTGATTTTGAAAGCTAGAAAAAAAAATAGATCATATTAAAGCAATAATTTACTCATAAATTATTACTAATGTCGAACTTAAGCCAATTTATTTGTAAGACGAGGATATGAATAATTGTTTTGCGATAACTACTAAGACTCTGAAGTCATTTGTAAAATTTTAATGGACATACTCCCTTTTCAGCCAAGTACTTTTTCATACTGTGAAACTTCATGGTAACATCAACTAACTATAGACTCTTTTCGTACAGTGGTAACACAGCGTCAATTCATTCAAGCAAGGGCGAGTTAAAAGAGCACGTAGCACTGCGGTATATTCGCAACGTGATTGATGACCCAGAACATTAGACCACGTACCCGAATTCCGAGATGATTTCAGTTTCAGGGATATGCCGGCCGACATAGCCCCAACATCATACTTCGGAACCCATGCATACTTCTCAGTTCAAATGTCACCATTAACGCCCGCACTATCGAATATTGATTGCACTTACACGTGTTCGTGATGAGATAATTGAAACGCGAGCAAAGCAATTAATCTAACCAACTATGTCCAGACGCTTGGAGCCTTTGCATGCCAAAGTAAAATCTGTATAAAACATAGCCATGCACCATGTTTAGTTTCCATCAAACAATCAGCAACGGAACCACGAGCGCCAACTCGCGTAGCATTGCAATGGATTTCAATAATTCATTTTAAGCGAAGCAGACATATTGGCACATGTATACAATGTATACAAATTACTGAGGGCCATTTAAAGCTGACGCAAAGTTGACTATACAGCTAAAAGCCTTCGATTATCTTGCCAACAGATTTCAATTTTCCTTATTAGCTCCTGTTGTTTCTAGTAGTTTCTTGCAGGAAAACTTTTCAGAACTAATTTATATCCTAGCTAAAACAGTATGTGGCAGAAAACTTTTCTTTTCCCTTGTTTGTTTAACATATTAAACTTGTTTCCACAATAATGCAAAACTTTTATGCTGCTCATCAACGCTATACTGGCAAAGCTATTTGGTTATCGCGAATGTAATGCAATTATCTCCTCGCACTGAAATCACTTAACAACTAAAACAGATTTGAGTTGACCTATTAGGAATGCATAAGTGTTTGTTCTTAAGGGTACATAGCACCTTCAAATTGAAAAAAAAATGTTGTTTTTTTTCAAAGGTTAGTTTTTAATTGAATAAAAAGACATATCTTAATGAAACTTTGAACATATACTTTATTTGTCTTATACTACATAAAAAAAAATTTTTGAACATTTTTTGTGGCTCCCTGTAGTCTGCTAAAATTTTTAAAAAAAAAACACCAAAAAAACCTGGCGTGCACGATAATTGCCCTCAGAAAAGACTGGAAAAAACAAAAACGGGGTTTTTATCAGCATCAAAGCGGCCTTGGAATGAACTAAAAAAAAATCTGGTTGAAAAATAACAAAATGGCGTCGTTTTTTCGAAAATCGAGGTTTTTTCTCCCCACAGATCGGTTATAAATAAAAAAAAATTTAATGTCGATTTTTCAACCGTAGTTCATTCTGAGCATTAACATGTGCAAATTAACGTGTTAAAATTTCAGAAAGATTGGATAAATTCATTTTTCTTAATCATGCACGCCATCTTGAAAAACGTTGTTTCGAGAAAATCGCGTTTAAAGTTAAAATTCAATATTTTTTGTAATAAATTTTACCGAAATTTAACCTGCGTTGCCTGGACCATACAATATACCTTCCTCTTGCTCATACTCTTCCTCTTTCAAAGATTTTTGCTCTCTTCGAGCAGTTCTGGCCTCTTTAGATGCCTCAGTCGAGTGTTTTTCCGCCTGGTTGATTCTTGCAGCATCTCTATTTTCTGCATGTTCCAGCGCACGTTGGCCAATTGTTATTCCCATGACTTGCATTATTTTCAAGATAGCCATAAATTCTTCATTGAATGTACATGCAGAAATATTTGCCGCCATATTTATATTTTTCCCACAAAAAGTATGTTTGGGGGTCAATTCAAAATACAAGAATTATAGCTTTCGTTATTATTCTGCGTAAAATTGCCCAAGCAGCGCTTTAACAAATCTTTTGATGATTGGTCTTCATAAATAGGCTTTAAAATTTCTTGTACCTCATCATCTAAAGGTGGAGGATGCTTGATATTGTTTAAAGCATTACCACCAGCTGCCTCCGCCTTGCACCAGTTACACCAAGTCTTTTCTCCAACAGGACAATAAGAGTGTTGAGGGTTCGCATCAGTTGAAATTTTTTATAGCTAGGCCATAACATATTGATAAATTTTTCAGTAATTTTAGTGTCAGCTGAACTTTTTTCGGACCTTTTTTTGGAGTTTCAACACTTTTTTTAGAAGCATCTTTTTCAGGTAGTTTTTTTTTTCTTTTGCCAAGGCTAACTTTTTTCCCCCCTTTGGAAGAAGTTGACTCACTTATCTTACTCTACACTTTGGCCTAAGTCTATGTAGCGGTATAGCGAAATGAACGAAAATCATGGAAAAAATAACCTTGGCGCCCTTCGCTATATATTCTCACATGGTCTTCAATATAAAAGTTGTGAGGCTAATTGGCCTGTATGATTTTGGCAGGTCTGCCGGTTTGTTGCCATCTTTAGGGATGAACACAACCCGCGCCAGTCTCCACAATTTTCGTATGTAGCTAAGTTGCAAGCACGCTCTAAATATGTGTACCAGAATGATTTTTAGTTTCCCTGTCGCTCTTTGTAGCAGAGCTGGGTAAATTCCGTCTGGTCCTGGTGATTTAAAGGGTTTGAAGGAGTTTATCGCCCATTCGACCTTTTCATACGTGATGATTTGTTTAAGCAGAGGAGGTGAGTGACGTATCCGATCAGGAATGTCCTCTCCTTCTTCAGCCTCATTGCTGATTTCGCACCCTGGAAAGTGTGTTCTAAGCAGCACTTCCAGTGTGTCGTCAAAGGCGGTCGTCATCCCTCCATTTGGAGTTGTTAGTAGTCCTATATGCCCTTGATAGCCTTTGGACAGAGCTTTCTGCATCCTGGCAGTGTCTGGGATACTATTGAGACTTTCGCAGAAGGCACTCCAGGCCTTTCTTTTGGGTTTCCTTAGCTCTTTGTTGTATTCTGAGAGTTTCTTTTTATAAGCCTCCCAGCTTGATGTAATTTCAGCTCGGTTGAACTCGTTCTTGCGGCTCTTCTAAATTTTTCTAACTCCCAATTCCACCATGGCCCCCTCGTTTTAGAAGCAATGGTTTTCTCAGGGCAGTTATCGTGGTATGATTCGAGGATTATTCTGGTGACCTTGTCCTCCAGTTCCGTCTTCGTACTGAAATTGGGGTGCAGGCCGTAAAGTCCCGCTGTAAAGCTATTTTGATAGCCTTCCCAGTTCGAACACTTTGGTTGCCTATACTTTACCCCTTTTACAATATATTTTCCTAGTTCGAAGTTTATATGCTTATGATCAGAGAAAGAAGCGACTTCTAGGACATTCCACTTCTTCACTAAATGCGCTGCATTTTTTGACACCAACGTAAGGTCTAGTACCTCTTGCCTGTTAGCTGTCACGAAAGTTGGCGTCTTGCCCTTATTTGCTACAGACAAATTGCTGTTCAGGAGGAAGTCTAAGAGTAGCTCACCTCTAGTGTGATGAGCGTTGGCATCGCATCCAATAATCAGCTTTTTGTTCTTCCTTTTGCAGTGGCTAACGAGTCTTTTGATATTATTACTTGGGACTTGATCCTCATCCCCTGGGAAGTATGCTGAGGCAAATACCGCCTCCACTATTCCTCCTTCGATGAGGACCTGTACTTGGACTGCCACTGTGTCCCTATTGGTGTATTCTGGAATCAGAAGAAAGTTAATATTTTTGTTAATTATTATCACCGCCCCCGGGCTTTCTTCCCCTGCGGCTCAGATTAACTTACTATTTTTTGTGTTCAGGCTATTTATTCTGCCTTTATTTACCCAGGGCTCTTGTATTAGTCCCAATTTATTCGCGCCCGAGGCAAACCTGCTGCTTACTTTCGTCGAGGCAGCTTTGGCATGATGCAGGTTCACCTGTAGACACCGCATTCCCTTTTTTCGGTTGGTTGGGAGCCGCTGGGACCTGGTGTTGCCTCCATGCCGGTTCCACTGCCCTCCGTATTGGTGGTTGGAGTGGCCACAGGCCCCGGTGTTTTCCCGCCTGACTTTTTGACGTTCAACTTAACTTGCCCAAACCGGAAGCTATTGTTGCCGTCTCCGTCTGCTATTTGGGTAGCAGGGGCCTGGTCCGCGGCTGCTACTAGCATGGCGCACTGGCCTTTATTTTCCTTAAAGAGCGCTCTTCAGGACTTAACATTGAGGTCCTCATTCTGGCGTTCTACGAAAGCCAGGATCCTCTCCATAGGCAGGTCCGCTGCATTTTGGAAGTAGCGAACAAGGGTCTTAGGATTAGGAATCAGGGATTTCTCCGTGGCCCATAGGTTGGCTTCTTCCCACGGCCTTATATTCTGGGCCACTATATCCACTCCGCCATTGGTTTGTCCTTACAGTGGAGGGACACGTAACCTATTTTTCGGCTGGTGCTGCCAGCTATGGTAATTTTGGTGTCTTGGGTTTTGAAAATTCGCTCAGGAAAATCAAGCTTTTTGCCCTATAACTTCCAGCAGTCATTAAATCTAAACGAATTTCACATGATAAATGGAACTTATTATAGGCATTATTCAGAAGTAATCTGGTTTAAAAACCCTGATAGGGCTGCCAGCTATTATTGGTATTGTATTTATTTGCAATATCTTTATTAAGTGATTTCATCGTAAAATTTTTGGAACAGTTATGATATTGTAGTGACGATAAACAATAAATATTAGGTTTTGGAATATTTAAAAACTTTTGCGACTGGTAACCCTAAATTTCATTGTATCACTATAGCATCCAATGCAGTAATCGGATCAAAACGAAATTTACAGGGTAGGTTGATTTCAATTTGAGGCAGATCTGACATATTTTTGGTTTTGATGCTAGCGAAGGGTTGTCAGCGCGAGGCGTTTTTTGCTATTTTCGTTTCAATAAATGCTTACATTAAGTATTCATATCGCGAACATTTACAATGAAAATAACTTACCAATGTTTAAATTTTCTAAGCTCTAGAAATTTTTCGGTCCCAAGCATCTTTCGTTTTTTGATCCCAAACATCTTTCTATCCTAGTAACTTTCTACGAAAGCATCGGATAAAATCGAGACCGATAGTGTTATTTGATTTTGACGAAAGGCAATTGTGGGAGACTTTTAGTTGCAGTGCTGGTAAAGTGTTGCAAGCACTAAGCATTTTCTTGTTTATTCTATGTTATGCTGCTTTTAAAATTTTGCAGTGTTTAGCTTTCTTAAATCTTGAAATTCATGCAAGTGGTAGTCCTGAAATCCTATCTACCCTATGAGTTCAAATGCATTGTTAAGATCAAAGTGGTTATGCACTCGAAACAGGTTGGAGCACGTGTGGTAGAATATGCACTCAAAATCTACACGATTCTTCTATTTTTCATCGAATATTAGTATTTCAAGCAGTTCAGGTGCGCTAAAATTTTGTGCTTCAATTTCTTCGAATGTTACTGATAGGTTTTCTCACTCTTTTTTTAAGACTTTGGCTGCACTAAGCTAATTATTCGCATTGTCAGATCTAACGATATCTGGGTGGCCCCTTCGGGTAGAAAATCTGCTAAATGCTAACAAATAAGTCTTGGTACTTCAATCCGAGCAGATTTCGAGGTGAATCATTTTCGTGGCCATGTATACAAAGACGACGATATAAACTTTCATAGGTTTTGCAAATATTAGCCCGCTTCACTATTTACAAAAGGGTCCACATATATTACTGCCTGTGTTTTGGAATACATGTAGGGGATAGCTCTTTCAGGTAGCAAGCATACCATCATTGGCTTCACCGTATTCCCCCGCAATTCGGTCTATGTTACACAAGATCTTATGCACTTTTTCACTATTTACTGGAGGACTGTATATAATATCTTCCACGTATGTATAGTATAGTGTTTCCAATCCCCCAATGCTGGTCGTTTAAATGGACGTATCTAATGATGAGATCGACTAGATGCGATTTTACTAGGAATATTGGATGCTTCTTATGATATGACAATTTCGAATGCTGGAACCTTAACGCAGAATGCCTGTACTTACTTCGATGAAGGGATTCAATGTTGACAGCCAATGACGACATTCGGTTGTCTCGCCTTTTCTAATTTTTTCTATTTGTTTACCAAATAGTTCGCTTTGCTGGCATCTAATAATCATTATTCTCTCATACATACTCTCTCTGTTATTACAAAAAAAATACTGCACAACGTATGGTCGAACCGGGATTACTAGCGACCCTTGTTATCTCTGCGTAAACGCCATTTCCTTCTTTCCGTTTCACAATTAATTTTTTCACGTTAACCAACACTTTATGGTGTAACTTCGCCATTTATTCAACCAAAAATCTTAAAATTTTTGTTTTACTTTCAAAAAAAAGGATATCAATGAAATACTACTGTCAACTACCATATGCCTAAATGAGGTTCGTCTTCTATAAATTTTTTGGAAAATGTAATTAAAGTATCAATTTTCCTAATCAGACTTTAAGAGGAACATACACTAATGCTGCGTGTATATGCAAGTGTTTATTTACGAGGAACTTTCTGAAATGTTTTTCTTCAATTTGTTTATAGCTACCCATTGCATATACTTTACAGTGATAATACTTCAAGCGGATAAACATTCGAACCTACCATCATAAGCTTGTTTTTCAAGCTGGGAAGGATTCTACTTTCCGATTCATCTAGATTAACCGAAAACACGACACGAGCCAAATTGTCGGTTTCTGTTTTATTGTTTGTTCATTGTTGAACACTCTAATTGACATGGAATCGTGTTTAACCTTTTTCTTCCCTCTCCTAAATAAGTTGGACTCGAGTCGACCTTCTCGAAACCATATAATTATCGTTTTAAAAATCTGCCATATATTTTCTCTTCTTTCTATTCAATTCGCACGCCAGCAATAACTTCGACAAGGGCAGCTCATATTGAGGTGAGTTCTTAGCCAAGCAAACAATAATGATGATAGTCTCCGCTCATGGTCGCACAGAACCCTCGTGAATAGGATATGTGTATATCCAGCCTAGCCTTTTGTCTTTGAACTAACACTGAATACATTTCTTTTTAATGAATTATAATGTCGACTACTCTGAAAGGTTCCAAACCAGGCGATTTATTTTCGTTCGGGTGCTCCTTGTCGTCGTATCCCTCTAATTTTTCCTATTGATGTCACTCACACAGAATACTGTGCGGCTTCCGAACAGATGCTTATATCGTTTGAGGGCTCTTCACCTGTTTTTCAGCTAGTATTGCAGGTGCGGTTGATTTGCAAGAAATTTCGTGTTTTCAAACAGCTTTGTGGTTTGGAGCAAAATATTATTCTTTAGCAGACGTGTCTTTTGCTTACTAATTTTTGTCTGCAGTATAGGCTTTTGTACGCACTGTATGCTTCGCTCTGCTTCAAGGAACTTTTTGGTTTATATTTGATAAGAAACAACATATTCGATTATTTTGGACTGGATTTAGAACTTGGGAAATTTGAAAAAAAAATATTTCAGCATCCTGGCTGACAAAGAGTCTTTAGTGTCGCAATGAAAACATGATTTCCCTCCCTTAACTGTGTTCTTAACTGGAATTTGTTTCGAATCTGCGCTTGTGTCATAAGATTTTACTTTCACACAATATGGAATAAGGATTAGTTGGTTTTAAGAATGGAAAAAAAACTATTGCATAGGAACCGCTAGCAACACTCATTTCCGAAGAACAGTAGAGAAATTGTTAAGATGCTGAATGCACGTTCTACCAACATGCTCTGTGTTACAAGATAAGTACTTCTCGTTGATAAGCACTTTCCGAAAATAAAGAAAAAAAAACAAATATTATCCGAACCTTGGCTTGATAGCACCCTGAGATACTTACGAATTCCAAGAAATAAACCGTATAACAAATAAAACCAATATTAATGTAAGCGATTATATCAAGGACAAATTTAATGATTTCACATTAGAATTTTTAATCAAATTCCGCGTAGTTTATAAGAACTACGTGAATTTAATTGGCGAAAATATAATTCATTACACGTGACAATTCTTTGATTTTGTAAATACCAAAAGAAAGGTTTGAGGTTGTCCTGCGTCGATGTACAAGAAAAACCTCGTTATGTCTAATGCTTAAGAAATTTGTAACCTTTTCGCAGCCCATTTTTAGGAAGTTTTCTGTCGGCCAATGAAGAAACGTAATCAAATTGACGCAGTCTACACTGACTTCAGCAAAGCGTTTGATCGTGTTAGCCACTCCATTTTGATTTCCAAGCTGCAGCAATTCGGAATCGCAGGATCTTTACTAAGATTACTTAGCTTTTATCTCCAGAACCGCTCACAATATGTGAAATTCCCAGGGCGTATCTCTAAAAAAATTCATGTCAACTCTGGAGTACCTCAAGGTAGCCATCTTGGCCCTTTGCTCATCTACTCTATGCAGACTATCTGAAAATTTTTCATACTATAAAGTCGCCATCAGATGCCAACTTTTTTCAACTAAAACTAAATTCCCTGGATCATTGGTGCTGCGTGAACAACCTACCTTTCAATATCGAAAAATATCATGTGATAAGCTTGTCTCGAAAAAGTACGCGCGTACATTATACGTACCATTTAAACAATACGGCACTTAGTAGGGTTGACAATATATTAGACCTCGGTGTGGTCCTGGATGAAAAGCTCCGCTTTAATTTTCATTACGACAAAATTACCTCTCATGCAAGTAAACGACTAGGCTTCATTAAGCGACGGGCCAGGGAGTTTCAGAGCCTTTGGGCTACAAAATCGCTATACACCGCGCTCGTTCGCCTTCTTCTTGAGTATGCTTGCATAATCTGGAACCCGGTTTTCGAAATTCACAGCCAGAGATTCGAATCTGTTCAAAAGCAATTCTTGCTATTCGCTCTTAGATATCTTTACCGTCCTAGAGATCTTTACCGTCTCTACCTGCTTAGCCAACCCGTGAGGGTCACTAGACCCCGACAAATACTAGTTGAATATAGGCGTAGCACGGCATATGCTGATAATGAGCCAATAAATAGATACTGCAAGATATTCAACAGCATGAGCCAACACTTTTCCCCCACAATTTCGACAGCGTCCTTTAAAAGCAGAGTTACCAAGGCTCTCTTATCCTACCCTCTCTAGTCTACCGGCCTAGTATCCTTCCATGACTATTAAAATATTTAATTTCGTTTTTGTATTTAATAATTTTGTGCCCTACATGTAATATTGCTGTTATATTTATTTATAGAATGTTTATTTATTTGCATTGCATTTAGTGTATGCTATACCTGTTATTAATTTGTTTAGCTTTGTTATTTTAAATTGTAATTTCAATTTTTATTTTTATCCCATTTATATGTAATTGTATACTTTGTTTGGTGAAATAAATAAATAAATAAATAATACATCAACATTTGTATTCAGGATTTTTGAATCATTGTCAAATTTTGTTTGAAATATTGTCCCGAAATTATATTAATCCAGCAAAATTATATTCAAAATTATAGACCATCAAAATTATGTTAACTAATTACGAAATATTATCCTACTTTCATTTTGCCATGCTATCCAATAATCACTTGATTATCGTTGTTTTACTTTCACGTTCTTCGAATAAGATATTTTTTTAATGTAGTCACACATCCTTGCACTAAAATTTTCTTCGTTGAATGTAGTCAATAGCTTAAAGTGGGTACAGTTTATTGTTGGAGGGCGTTTTGCCTATTACTCCAGGCTTGGGTTTTATTACCGATGTTATCGTGTATCTTATTTTCAGAAAGGGGTTGTGCGACATCGGCGCAGAGCATCTTAAACTCATTCCTCTTTCGTTGGACTGAATCATATTGTTACTTCACGTTTTTCTTCCTATCGATTTTGCTGGTCTTTTGTTTTTGTTGTTTTTCCATGCGAACAAACGACGCTGCCGACTGTATTCGAATTATACCCCAGGCTAAGGGCGGCAACGGGAACTATTATTACGGTTGTTGCACGCAGCATGGTGCTCATACGAAATTAAATTAAGCATAAACATAAAAACACGCGAGAACCGCTACAGAGAGTTGATAGTGAAGCTGTAGCGGATGTTGGGATGACTTAATTTGTTGTATGGACGGGGCATGGAGTGTTTAATCCGTTTCACTCGATATCGTTCAGTGTCCCTTTAAGATATTTTTTGCATATAAAATAAACATTAACAGAAGGCAGATTGGGTGCTTGTAGCTACATACATTAATGGAAATAGTGGCAAAAAGTGTTTTGGAGTCGCTATGATGTTTTGCTAAGAGATCGTGAGTCACGGGGTGACTTTATTACTTAACTTGACAAAAATATAAATGTAACGAAAACAATATTTGTTAGAAGGATTTGAAAATTTGGTTGAAAATTTCAGTGCATGATATACGAACGAAAAAAGCGTAATTCCCATTTAATTGCTTCATTCAATAAATATGTTAGTGGTTCTAGCTTATATGCGGGCTCTTGTACGAAGTGTGCGTAAAAATATATATGTATGGTCGTGTCTACTCGGGTAGACTTCCTAGCCAAATGTCTACAGCAATGCCTATCAATGCGTATCTTTGAAATTCTGCAATTCTCATTTTGAACTAGGAGTCGGATAATGATCATTCGTAATTGTCATTAGAAACTCTTCAGAGGGCCTTTCGATGAAGACGAGAAGAGAATTTCCAACTTTCCGCTACATATCCTTAACAGATTTCTTTGCCATAAAAAGAAATAAGCAGCTCCAGTTAGTACCGAGAGACTAATCTTGTGTTCATATCTTTTAAAGGATGGCGAAATTGTTATTTATGTTTACGATTGCGTATGTCCTTGGTTCACGTATATAAGGGGCGACATTTATATGGCAGAGTTGTTTGTCGAAATGGATTCTTCCGCACCGTAAATACGGAAGATCAAATGTTATTTTGTCATTCTAATGCCCGCAGAAGTAGATAACTTGAAAGTGATTACAATAAAATGGGAAATTGTTCATTGTCTTACCAGCCTGAAACCGACAGATTTGAAGTTACTGTCATTTTCAGGTATTAATCGACCGATACAGCTTCATAGATTCGAAGAATTCGTATCATTGGAAAAAATTGGCACTGATACGAGACTAGAAATCATTTTTATTTTACTCATTTAAAGTAGGAAAACAATGGTGACTTTTAGTACTTACTTATATAAAATACTGAATTCACTATTAATATCTCGTTGGCAAACATTTCCTTTTAATTGTCTCGTTTCATCTATTTGGCATCAATAATAACATTTCGAATAGTACCGGGTCTCACCAAAAGTTCATAAGCTTTAACCCTTTGGCACCGGCGGCCATTTTAGCGATATTTTTAATACACCTATTATTCTGTCAACAAATAGCTTTTGCGAAAATAAAGTTTATGGAATGAATTTTGAACGTGTTTTAAATGTGAATATGATAATATTTTTACAGTTTTTAAAATGAGATTGGAAAAATTGGAAAATTTTTGAATAGCGAGAACTTTTGACCAAATTATGAGATCATTATGAAACTTAAAGGAAACTTTGATATTACTAAGTTGTAGGCTCATGTAGTTTTATAAGAACGTTCTGGCAACCCTGCAGCTACGGCAGGCATTGAAAGTGAAAGCCTTCAAATCATCGATTCTCCTGAAAAATTTTCCCTATAACTTCCAATTAAGTCATCGGATCAAAACGAAATTCGCAGGATAGGGTGATTTCAATGTGAGGCAGATGTGATATATTTTTGGCTTTGATGCTGGCAAAGGGTTGCCAGCGCGAAGCATTTTTTGTTGTTTTCTTATCAATATGTGTTTACGTTAAGGCAACGTAGCACCTCCAAATTTTTAAAAAATCGATTTTTGTTTTTTTATTGAATATGTTAGAATGAAGGTTTTAAAACATGATTTTAATAATATAAAATTGAAATTCTAAAACAAAAAAATTTTATGAGTATATATAGCGAAGCGCCCCAAGATCATTGATTCTATGATTTTCGTTCACTTCTCTATATCGCTACATCGAATTAAGCCAAAGTGTAGACAAAGATAAATGAGTCATCTCCTTTAAAAGAAGCAAAAACTAAGCTAGCCTTGGCAAAAAAAAATAAAAAAATAGCTGTTAAAGATGTTTCTAAAAAAAGTGTAGAATCTCCAAAAAAAGTCCGAAAAAAGTTCACCTGACACTAAAATTAATGAAAAATTTAGCCACGTATTATGGCCTAACTATACGACGAAATCCTGATTCAGTTGAAAATATGCGCAAGGAAATTTGGGCAGCATATTACCACAAAATTTCAACTGATGAGAACCCTCAACACTGTTATTGTCCTGTTGGAGAAACGGCTTGGTGTAACTGGCGCAAGGCGGAGGCAGCGGGTGATAATGCATTAAACAATTTCAAGCATCCTCCACCTTTAGATGATGAGGTACAAGAAATTTTAAAGCCTATTTATGATAACTTATCATCAGAAGATTTATTAAAGCGTTGCTTGGGCAATTTTGCGCAGAATAATAACGAAAGCTATAATTCTTGTGTTTGGAATTTGGCCCCCAAACATACTTTTTGTGGGAAAAACGTACTAAATATGGCTGCAAATATTTCTGTATGTACATTTAATGAAGGATTTATGGCTTTCTTGAAAATAATGCAAGTCATGGGAATTACAATTGGCCAATGTGCGCTGGAACATGCAGAGCATAGAGATGCTGCAAGAATTAACCAGGCGGAAAAACACTCAACTGAGGCATATAAAGAGGCCAGAACTGCTCGAAGGGAGCAAAAATCTTTAGAAGAGGAGGAGTATGAGCAAGAAGAAGGTGTATTGTATGGTCCAAGCATCGCAGATTAATTTTCGATAAGATTTATTGCAAAAAATATTGAATTTTAACTTAAAACGCGATTTTCTCGAAACAACGTTTTTCAAGTTGGCGTGCATGATTAAGAAAAACAATATTATCCAATCGTTTTGAAATTTTAACACGTTAATCTGCATATGTTAATGCTCAGAATGAACTACGGATGAAAAAATCGGCATTAAACTTTTTTAGTTATAGCCGATTTTTGGAGGAAAAAAACCTCGATTTTCGAAAAAACGCCGCCATTTTGTTATTTTTCAACCAAATTTTTTTTTTTTAGTTCATTCCAAGGCCATTTTGATGTTGGTCAAAACCCCGTTTTTGTTTTTTTTCAGACTTTCTTGAGGGCAGTTATCATGCACGCCAGGTTTTTTTGGTGTATTTTCCAAAAAATTGTAACAGGCGACAGGGGGCCACAAAACATTTTTAACAATTTTGTTTATGTAGTCTAAGACATATAAAGTATGTGTAAAAAGTTTCATTAAGATATGTCTTTTTATTCAATTAAAAACAAGCCTTTGAAAATAACATTTTTTTTTTCAATTTGAAGGTGCTATGTCGCCTTAAGCATTCATTTACAATGAAAATAAATTACCAATGTTTAAGGGGGTAGTACCGGTTAGAATGCTAAAAAAAAAGTCTAATTTTCAATATTTTTTTTCACCTCCTTTATTTTGTACAAAATTTAAAATTTGCATGGGTAAAAACACATGTTGAAGATTATAAAAAAAAAATATTTTTTTTATTTTTTTCATTTTTCTACTATTTATAGAGAGCGCCATTTAAAAGGGCTCCGTCTCGAAAAATTCTTCGTCACACTGCGGACAGATAATCTCAGGAATGAAGAATCTGAAACAAAAAACCAAACCGCATGTTTCTTACGTGGTAATCTACCCCGATATTTTGTAAAAAATGATCAAAATAAAAATGGCGGTTGTTTGAAAATATTTTTCGAAATATCGTCTTTTTTTTCATTTTGTTTCACTTGCCAAAATTTTTTGGGCTAACTTTTGGCCCATATACCACACAAGATACTTGAATAAAGTAGTGCACCAAATTTGACTTAAATCGGTTCGGCCAATCCGCTATGTGTTTTTTCATTGTAGTGTCTTGCATTCAAAGTTAATGTTTGAACTGTTTCTTTTTCAATTCTCACTTCTATTGATGTTACTCAAATGTCACTTGCTGACATTTATACGACCCCTCACACAGTATGACTGCGAGTTATAATTGAAGACATAACTGAATGGCTCATGGTACTATGTAATATAGCGTGTGGGGCCATAATTTCTGCGCCATGTAATTATGGCGCGGGGAGCCATACTGCATAGCTCAGGGTATTATGTACATAGCATGTGGGACCATAATTGCTGCGCCATGTTACATAGGACCACGCGCTATGTAGATTCTGACATGATGGCGCTGGGAGCCATACTGCATAGCTCAGAGTACTATTTACATAGCGTATGGGGCCATAAATAATGCGCTATGTTACATAGCTCTGGATGCCATGTGGATTTTTTTCAGTGTATTGTATGCTAGGATATTTGTATTAAATACGGCAATATCACAATGGAATAACCGCTTTTCGTTCGATCACCGAAGCTAAGCAGTGTTGGGCGCGGTAAGTACTTAGATGGGGGACCGCTCGAGAGCACCGCGTGCCGTTATATTAATTATGGATATACCAATATAGTATTGTAACACGTTAATAAAACTATTTATAACTAATAAATTATTAACTAGACTAATTCACCACACACTTGTCAATATATAAAATTTTAAGAATGCTATGTGCTGGTAATATAATATTATTGCTAGGTCAATATAATAATGTTAAAAACTGTTTTTAATATAAATATATTAGCTGCAAAATATATTAACAGTAGAACAATGATTTTTTAACTTGTACGCAAGAAAATATTCTGTCACATCAAAAGGGACTTCCACGTTTTATTTCGTTTGCGGAAGCTGCCCAGACAGGCATCTAAAGACTGATACGCCCGTTAAAAATTCACTGTGCTGATAATTTTGTCCATCTAAAAACGTGATATGAACTATATTTTATTATAATTCTTGTCCATGAGTATATTTGTGCTTAAGTTGTTAATATTACTTCGTACAGAGAATATGAAGGAACACTTTTGTTAAAAACTGTATCAAAATATACTTTATAGTACCTCTAAAATTGTTTCTCTAAAAGTTTTAATGTGCCAATAATTTTGTCCCACGACTGTATATAGTCTAAATAAATTTTTCCATTGAAAACTTCTGTTCGTAACTATTCGTAATAACTTCTATTCCTAACTATCCTAAATGATTTTCGCACGCACAAGTTTTTCTCAATGGGATGCTACTTAGCTTTTGGCCGTCTCTATAATTCTTTCTTTTCTTTTCTGACGACTACCGGCAATAAACATTTGATAGTGCTGAACAGCAATTTAGTTCTAATAAACACGCCAAACCAGAAAAATAATTCCATTAAGGTGTGATTTGCATAGCTGCTGCTAAAGTAAGGTAGCAAGCACGTAATGCAGCTGAGATGACCCGCAGGATACAGAAGTGGCGAGATTACCATTAAGACGACGACTGTTATCAGATCAAGACACTGTGGCGCTAAGTGTGTATGATTTTTATCCCAATCATTGAATGCCATGATTGCAATATGCCTTGCGTTACTAAGAGCCCAATAAATTTCGTACTGAGATGCATTAATGGACCGACAGCATTCTCTAAGTGCAGTCAACGCGCGGCAGCTGCTGTCGAAAACGCAATAAATTCGCCGTTTGGAATCTGCAGAGTAGAAATGGCCATGCCAGATAAATGTACGTATTGCTTTTGATCAGTGGCGTGGCGTGACAATTTACCGAAGGGAAGCAATTGGTTGATGTCCATGGTTGATTACGCTTTCCGCAAATTCGTTACGTGTAATAGAACCCCTCTATAAAATCACCCAGGAATTACTAACAGGGACGTGAGAATATACATTCTGTATTCTTATGAAAATAAAAGTTCACAGTCCTTCAAACAATAAGAAACCATATCAATATTTATCAGTAAAATAATAACATTCCTAGAACTAGAAATATAATATTTTTGAAAGTGGCCAAACTTCGAAGAATTGAAAAGGTTTAAAAATCTGAAACCTTGTGTTTATTTGAACGATTATGCTATCAATTATTTCGACATAAGCACTTGTAAAGAATGGTACAACATTCTCATTGTTGTCAATTATGCACCTTGCTGTTTTACGACGCTGTGCTGTTTCGCAAATCGACCATAATTCGTTCCCGATTTCCATGAAACTGTTTCTTAAAGATTGTATAAGATCTGAATATGATACATTATATTACTTTGCTAGGACTGAAATATATCGAATAGTATGTATTTTTTTTTTTTTTTTGTTTTAGAAAAAAACATTAAACAGAAAAATAAACTAAGAATCCTTAAGTAAAATAATAAGCCCACTCTCACTATTAACGATCTCTCCGTCTCAGCACTATCATTTTCAGTTATATGTTCCACGAGCTATTTTAATTGCTAATTATTATAGAAAAATTTTTAAAAATAACCTACCATTAAAAGTCCAACGTTTTGGAGCTAATTTTGGAAGCATTTTTTGACGAATAAATACAAAGTACATAAACTCATTGTCTTTATTGAAAAACTAGTAATAGATTCGAAAAATATCGACATTTGCGTATACTATTGAACGATTTACATAAAATCAAATTTAAAATCAAATCAAAAAAGAAATGAATAAATATTGCGTTTTCATACATTTTTTTTGTACATGCCTGCAATCCAGATATTTTGGCAGATATTACAGAGACTCCTCAAGGTTTTAAATTTTCGGACAGTATGCAAAACAAGGTTCAATGGACGGGACGCAGTTTGGTCATCAGAAACATCTGTGAGATTTATGAAAGTTTCTTTAACTGCACCGGAAGAAGTAATATAACCAAAGGTTGTTGAAAGTTGTGATCGATATGATATATCGGTTGTTTTTTTCTCATATTATTGCTATGAATTTGCTTTTCTAAATTTCATTACACATATCTATCAATATATTTTTTTTGAAAACCAACTAACGAGATCGTTTTGAATATAATTTGATGTTCCGGAAGAAACACTTGCTTGGTCCAAGTGAGCTGGCAATTATCGGTTACGCACTGTCAAAAGATTTATTTTCTTTAGGTGATCTACCCCTATTGCAAGAATACACATTTTCATTATGACTATGCAATGCTTCTTCTTGACATCCTAAATGACACACAATGTTTATGAGAATCTTCATTGTTTCTCCATTTTTCGTAACTGTGAGCAATATCACTGAATATTTATATTGACTACTCAGCAATTCTTCAAATCACCGGAATCAAACTTGAAAAGTAAAAGGACTGAATTGAAATGATCAATGCTATTTCTACCATGCCTGTTCACAGCTTTAACATTTGTAATTTAAATTACAAAGTCCGATATTTCGCCAAATGTCTGAAACGCTTGAAAATAGCACACATGACCAGCAAAACTATTTTTGTTTAATATTACAACCGATAATCCGTTCCGAGTTTTTCATTTATTAATTTTGTAAATAAAATTTAAATAAGTTGACGAATTCTAACATTTTTACCCACAGAACAAGTGAATACATTCACCTATTTCAACCTTTCGATATTTCAAATATCAATTAAAAGTATCATGCAATTTTACATAGTAATTTTACACATTCAATTCTACACAATTCTAGTCTACAACTTCACCTATTACTACCAAATCCTATAAGCTATAAGTGACTAAAAGCCTTCGCCAATTGAAAACACCTTCATAAAATTTTCTATACAAAATAGAACATACGAAAAAATAATGTTATAATATAAATCATAAATAAAACACATAAAATAACGACTTATTGAATCCATAGCCTCTGGCAATGCTTGTCACATATCGTAATTCAAATTCGCTCACAGCAAGTATTCTTCATTCACAAAAAATTTGCACAAGCAAAGTAAAATGATAGCAATAACAATTTACCCTGCTGCTAGTGAGGGGAACGCAGGAATATGTTCCTCCGCTCTGAGTCTCTCTCTTGAGAAGATAATTTCCCCTAGGAAGCAACATTTTCATTGCTTCCAAACAGATCGTATGAACACATTTTTTTTAATGACGTCACAGTCTAGTCTATATGGGATCAAACAAACGGTCATAGAAGCAATTTTTACGTTGCTTCCAAGCCGTTGTTGTGCTTTCATTATTTTCATTCTGTGGCGTTACCAGATCAACTGTGTGAGATGTTCACAATTTGATTTGAAATTTTTTTTTGTTTTGATAAATGTTTATACGCGATTATTTCACGATTTCTAAAAAAAACAATTTAAAATTTATGTCAGCCAAATGTAAGGGAAGCAATGCTTCCCTTGCTTCCATGAACGCCACGCCACTGCTTTTGATGCGGTGCATAGTTCATTGTTGCATTTTGAGTTCGTTTCAGTAATGGCGAAAAGGCCGTGGTGCACGGGCCAAATATATTAACTATATAAATGTAAATGGTACTCGAGTGCTACAACTGGGTGACAAAAATAACTTTTAATTTAACACTCAAATCAGCGTGAAGAAAAATTCATTCAGTTGTTCCGAGCAGTTGATCGAAACATTTGAAATATTAACATGTACCTTTTATTTAAATATAAATCAATTACAGATTTCATCTCATATAATAAAGAAATAAATTTCACATCAACTGAATCCTTACTGTTGCGTTATACTGTACTGTGAGATTTATGAGCATCCCTTCGAGAACACGAGGTCCCCATGAAAATATTGGAAATTGAATTCTGCAGGCTGAAGTGCAATTCAAAGGCATCGACCTCGGGGGCTAACTTGCAACTGAAATCTCGAACACCATCTGTCATGTCAGCAATGATGTGTGAGCGCAAGGGCAGAGCGGTACAAAGCGGTAGCAGAGAGATACAAAAAAAGAAATGCTCACGTTGAACATTCGACTGATCATCAACGATTTCATATCGTGCTTATAAACAAACAAATCTTCCGCTTGTCTTGATCTTGGAACGGCAGATTTGATAGCAGAAAGTTTTGATTACCATTTCTTCGAAAGGTTCATGTTCATTTTTAGATTACTTTGATTCAAAGGAATGCATTACTCGGACTGATGTTCCTTCTTCATATTTTGCAGTAGTCGGATGTAGCTTCGGTATCGCATGCGACAATACTGCCCTACTAAGCATAAACGTTCTATTTACATTTATTTGATTTGTGTTTTGATTTGTACTGGAGATATATGGAGAGTGCATTTTGCAATATTGATTTTAACATATTTCAACAAAAGATAGGTTTTTCAAATTTTGTAGAATGATGTAATAGAGTATTTAATTTTTGAATCCGGTGTTTACTCAAAAATGAGAAGTTTGCAGATAGAACGTTTATACTTAGTAGAGCAGAATAGATACATATATTTGCCACAGTCTCCGAATGCGTTTGGGGTTGTTTATTGAAGCGACGACGTAAAGAAGCTGTTTGAATTTGTTGCATTCGAATACAGCACATTGTTGATTTGAATGTGTTTTTTTTGTTGGCAAAATGTTGATTGTGTATGAAGAATGTTTTCATTTTTTCTGTATTTTGATTTTGTGTGTTTTCGACTATCTTTTAAATAAAACAAACTCTTGAGAGGCATTGGCGAATAAACTTTGGATGATGGTATATGAGTCTGAAAATTACAATCAATCTTTGAGTTGATGTATGATTTTAATTCTAGCGAAAATGTTTTAGAGCACATTTTTTTCGCTTTGAAACAAAATATAACTCTTTTATAATCATGATTTTAGGCTAGGTTGAATTTTTTTAACTGTCATAATGTCACTCAGAGTCCTTTTGGTCCGTACTGATACCAGATAAGACCTTGAACTTAAAGGTTTAATACAAGTGGCCATCGAAGGCCCCATAACTTTTTGCGAATTGAAGAATATCCTTCAACCTGCGCTCTGCCACGTGTAAGGCCCAACAGCCAGGGCTTACTGAAGCAGTGCTATCTCGTTTCCCTTAGTGCCGGATAGTGACGTAGGAGAATTTGAATTTTTTTCGAGACTCTCGGCTTCTGATACTTGCTACATGTATCACTAGTTAGGAGTCGCAATTTCCAGGAGTCCACAGGACTGTGGCCAGTAATAATGCGGGTGAATTCTAGTTGGCACTTAGCAGCTGCGATATTTTATGATCCCAACAGAATTTCGTTGCCTTGCTGCACTCAGAAAAATATGTTTCCGCAAATCAAAGAAAATATTTACTTGTTTACGATATGTGAAATCTTCCACAAATTAAATAAACTTTTATTTGATATCAGTGATTTGTATAAATATCATGTAAAAATTTCTTACATTTAACGGAACACAATTTTTACTTTACCTTATTTCAAATAAGTAATTTTTCTCAAATCTTGTAAATTATGTCTATGAATTTAGTAAATTATGTCTACAATGCGAACATGTTTTTAGATGTTTCAACATCAACCACGCTTCAATATTCGACGAAAAAATTGTTAGTTTTTATGACTTCTATGAACATTTCTTTTACACAAATAAGGGATCGATAGCTTAGCTCGATAACGTGCCAGTCCAAAGCAGCGATCTACTGTTCGCGGGTTCAAATTCCGCCGGGTTCATGGTTGACTTTGTTCGTCTTCAGTTGTTTTAACTCCATTGATTAAGTGTCACATTATAGCTTTAAGTAGCGACTAGGCATAAATAATACTAGCGCTTCAGAAAATAAGGAAAAAAAATGTGGCACTTATAAAAGAATAATGGAATAATTGATAACGGCTTCTCCCATCTTTTTACTTATTTTTTATTTTTTCACCCCCTTCAAAATAAGCCACCCTTTTGGTATGAAGGGAGGGAGAGTTTTTGCGTGCCAATGACATGCGATGCTTTCAAGCGGTCCCCCATCAAAGTAGTAACGATGCCCAGCACAGCTTAACTTTGGTGATCGTACGTGAACCAATTTATGCCAGATTTATGACAACATTTCCTTGAAGCTATACCAAATTTTACTCAGGCAAGTTCAATATCAGTTCTTTGAAATGTATCAATTCCTTTCTTTGGATTGAGTAAATATTTCTTTGGCGCAGAATCATTACCAAATTTCTTTGATAATGTGTTCATTTTTCCTCAAAAAATAGAAGTATTTTTCTGAGTGTGGTTTGAATTGCTTTCCACCGCAACCTCCATCATATTGGAGTTGCTGAAGCACTTGACTCTTTCGATAGGAATTGGGGTGTATGCCGATCCAGCTACGACGGCGGGAAGATTGGCTCCATGCTTGACCAACGCATCCGCGGTTTCTCATTTCCATCAATGCTCTTATGATCGGGAACCCAGAAGATTCAGACATCAGTGTTTTTATTGCAGCTTAATTGTGACGGTCTCCGGCTAACAAATACTTCAGTGATTAGGAAACCTGAAGGATGCTTCTATATCGCGGATTGCAGAATGTCATGTAGCGGTGTAAATATTAAAGGCTGCTGTCCCCATTTCCTGATTCCATTCCCGCCCATCCTCTACAGTCGCTTAATATCTTCGTTTGAAGAAAAGGAAAGTAGTCAGTGGATCTTATTTATTTATTTATTTCTTAATGTCCAAATCAACAGAACAGATCCAATTATAGATGAAAAAAAAAAAAAAAAAAATATATATATATATATATATATATATATATATATATATATATATATATATATATATTTATATATATATATATATATATATATATATATATATATATATATATATATATATATATATATATATATATATATATAAAGGAAAAAGGCACAATAATATGAGAGTTAAAAGAGAAAAATTAAATAAAAAAAAGAAAAATTAAAATTAAATGAAATTCAGAAAGGAAAAGTAACCAAAAGCAAAAACGACCGAAAAAAAGATACAACAAAAGACTAAGTTACTACATATTTCATGTACCTGGCAAAACATTATTTTTAAAATATTTTTAGACACAGCTAACGTTCGAGGCAGACGACCAAGGTTAAGGTTATTATGCTGACGTGGCAAACGCAAAAGGGGAGAAAAGAAATAGGAGTCGGTACTGGCAAATGTAACATTAAATTTGCAAAATGTTCTATTAGGACGGCCCGAATCTCTAACAGAAAGGTGAATGCTGGGGTCCACCAGTATACAGCCGTTTGAAAGTTTAAAGAGGAGGCACTCATCGAGGAACACTCTACGTAACTCAAGGCAAGGAATTTGAAGGATGGAGAGGCGCATACTGTAATCGCAATACGGAATACTGAGCTTATAGAACAATGAGCGGGTGAATCTGCGTTGCACGGATTCAACCGCAGCAATCAAGTATGCGTAATGTGGACACCAAATTTGGCAACAGTATTCAAGAACACTACGAACGAAGGAAAAAAACAGATATAGAGGAGTGGAAAGATTAACAAAACGTTTAGAGGATCTAATGATGAAGCCGGAAAAACGGGAAGCCTTGGCAGTGACGTGTAAAATATGTAAATCGAACTTCAGCTTGGAATCGAAAATCACGCCAAGGTCCTTGAAACTAGGAACAACATTGAGAGGGGAGCCGAAGACAGAGTAAGAGAACAGAAGAGAGGATGTTTTGTGGGTGAAAGACATTTGATGACACTTCCAAACATTCAAAGTGAGAGAATTCGCTGCGCTCTAGGTAGCCAAAGTACCCAGATCTTTCTGCAATAAGGACCAGTCACTAGCGAATACTATCACTCTGAAAATTTTGAGATCATCAGCGTACAAAAGACAGGGTGAGTTAAAGAGGGAAGGAAGGTCGTTAACAAACAAAAGGAACAATAAAGGACCAAGAATAGATCCTTGCGGAACTCCTGAGGTAGGAAAAAGGTGCAGAAGAGCAAGAATTAACAATCACAACACAAGAGCGATCACAAACATAGGAGGAGAACCAAGAAAAGAGGACACCAGAGAGACCAAACCCTGCTAACTTTGACAGAAGAATAACATGGTTCACAGAATCGAAAGCCTTGGCAAAGTCTGTATATAGGACATCAAGTAGTATAGCAGGAAATTAAGTTGGACAAGAGGGAATAAAATTTGTCAAGAGCATCATCCACACTTAGCCCTCTGATAAATTATACCAGTTAATAGCATTGATTTCGTTGGACAAAGCGGAATAGTTGGCTTTTTTATATAGTACATTTTATATAGTACATTACATTTTTATATAGTACACCCAATTTTGTATGACACGATCCCATAATTTCAATCTGCCTACTATTAGTTAAAGATCGTACCTGCGTATTGTTAATAGTAGGTACTATTGACATTATGGGATCATCCCATTAGATACGTAATGTATGCTATTAATAATATGAAATCGTTTAATAGTTTTGATCCTACTATATTTACTATCAAAATACTATTAACTTTATCCAATTTATTAGGAATTCATGAGAAATTTTATTTTTTTGTTTTTACAAGACCATAATCATGACTTCAATGGTATCACATTTTCTGAGTGTACAGATAGCCGGCAATCGCTGAACTCTTTTTGCCATGTCAGCAAAGGTGAGTTTATCCATTGTCGGTTACCAGACCAAGCAGCAGTAAACAAGGATCGGCCTTGCTATCGCCGTGTAGATCCAGTGCCTAAGAGAAGGGCTGAGCTCCATATTTTACCCAACCATCTCTTACTGGCGTAAATCGCGTTGCTTGCCCTCTCTGCTTTCCCCTCTAGTTTTACCTTTGACCTGTTCTTTTAGATTAGCTTACTGTCCAGAGCAAGACTCAAGTACTTACTTTGGAACTTGATTTGGTCTATCGTAGGAATCTCGTACTTCCTCGTGAAGAGTATAAGATCGGTTTTATCGGAGTTCATGCCAAGGTCCACGGTGTTTGCCCACTCATTGATCAGCCCCAGAGCATAGTCGATGAGCTGGTCAAGGTTATGTACACTGAAAAAACACATAGCGCCAGACGCCATGCACTACTACTATAGTACTATAGTACATGGCGTGGAGGACTATAGTACCTGGCGTGGAGGGCTATAAGTATAGCTTTGCTCCTATGTACTTTTCGCCATGTACTATGGCGTGTGGCGCTATATTTTATCACAATCCCGAAGTCGACTATGTACATGGCGCCAGAAGTCTATAAACTATGGCGTCTGCCGCTATGTGTTTTTTCAGTGTATATGATGAAGAAAGGCAGTTCTTAAAATATGATACTCTTTATGATACTGCTCATAAAATAAATACCACCAAGTTCTATGGAAAAATCAAACAAATTTCAAATTACGTATTGAATACTATGAACAAAAAATTTATTGCTGGTTTGAAATATATTGATAAAAAAGAATATTTTGAGATAAATAGAACGCAGAGGCCAATAATAGGATATGTAATATAACAATGATATTAGCATATAACATTGCTCGAGAATGAATCGTTATTTTCCCCTAACAAAATTTATCGATTTTTTTCAAACGTAACTTATGGAAGAAATAAATTGTCAGCTAATTCTTTCTTTAACCTCCCGGATGTCCTTGGGTTAGATTGCAAATTGAAAATAATTATTTTGTTAAAGTCAAATAGAAGCTCGAATTCAAAACAAAGCACTTACCTCAATTCATCCGAATCGGTATGACCGCTTCAGACGAAAATATATTGTGCACAGTCGCCAGTTTTTTTCACGAACAACTCGGCAATTGCCGTAATTACCAATCAGCGATGTTTACCAATTGTCGAAATATGTTTGCAATAACTAACCTTCACCTGTTAAATTTCGAACGGCTGGCCATGGCCATGTTCATAATATATCGGAATCAACAATAACTTCGAACACAGCTACAACGACTACTACTACCAGTGGCAAGAAACCGAAGAAGAAGAAACCGCCGAAGGAAAAGAAACCCCGTCCAAAACCAGGTGAAATCCGCGAAAACGAAAGCTCTAGACAGGTCAACGCTCTTTTGCTGCCCGGAATGTCAAATGGCTTATCCGGATCGAAGTCTAATCGAGCAGCACGATATTTCACATGAGCGTAGATTTGTTTGCGATTTGTTTGTGATTGAAAGGAAAGGATCACTTGACCCGACACCAACTCTCTCACATACCTGATAGGCCACACGTATGTAATATCTGCATGAAGTCCTTCAAGCGCAGGAGCAACTGGCTAATCAACTATGACGATATTCGGAGCTCATCTGGCTCGTACATCAACCTCGATAAGCTTAGTCAATTAGGTACCGATCCATGGTAATCATTTGCAAATTGTATAACCTAATAGATCCTAAGAGCAAATCTGATTAAATATTTAGTCGAATGCAAGTGTGTGATGGTATACCCATTCAAATCGACAAAGATACATATCTAAAAGGATTCACCCCGTTGAAACTGAATGAAAACGATTTGATTTGGTACCATGGAACATGTGATGGGGAATATGCAAAAACTTCAAATTCATCCGAAACTTCAAATCCTTAATTCATCCGAATCGGTATGACAACTGAAGCCATATTACATGGCTCATGATACTATGTAATATAGCGTGTGGGGCCATAATTTCTGCGTCATGTAATTATAGCGCTGGGAGCCATACTGCATAGCTCAGCGTACTATGTACATAGCATGTGGGACCATAAATGCTGCGCCATGTTACATAGGACCACGCGCTATGCAGATTCTGACATTATGGCGCTGGGAGCCATATTGCATAGCTCAGAGTACTATGTACATAGTGTATGGGACCATAAATAATGCGCTATGTTACATAGCTCTGGGCGGAATGTGGATTTTTTTCAGAGTAGGAATCTATCCGGAACTATGATCGCAATGTCATCGGCATAGACCACAACTGCAAATCACTTGCTGTCCAAGCTCTTTCAAATTATATTCATCACCAGGTTCCACAAGCCAGGAGATAAAAATCCTTCTTGGAATATACCTCTGTGAACCTTTTGCTGCTGATGCAGCTGCATATAGCACGGTGGGTGTTGGCTGTGCGTATGCTTTCTATAATGGCTGTTGTATGCACGTTGTTGAAGGCGCTTTCAATTACCAAAAAGTTTCCCAACGCGTACTACTTATAATGGAATACCTCTTATATTTCAAGAACTAGAGAGCTATGAAATGTTATCGTTTTCGTCTCAAACTACTATATTCAAAACTTTTTTCACAATCAGACGTGTGTGCCATTCTAGAGCTTTAAGAGCAAAGAAATTACGCTCTACAGTGGGAGACATAACTATAAGTTCAGTTACAAAATTGCACTTAAAATGTGGATGCAAGTTTGAATGCTTTTTTATTTTGTGCGTACTGTAAAATAGAATTCCAAGAAATACTGGTATGTCATAAGCCTGATTTCTTCTGCATATAATTTACTCAGTAAGTATATTTCATGCGTTTCAAGCGGACATATTTATAAGTTCAGTAAATTACAAAGTTCTGTTTGTGAAATTTGGAAGAATTAACTGGAAATTTTCGAAGTAGGTGAATTAATTGCATAACTCATTTTTTTAAATAAATTACATTTTCCGTTTTTCTATTGAAAAATGTTTGTAGATCTGTATGTGTAATAAATAATTACATAAAATTAAAAGAAACGTACAACAATATCAGACAAATAGGCAGAAAATATACCATAAATGAACGTCAAAAACGGCTAATCCTACAGAAAGCTAGAAACAAAAGTATGAATGCGTCTCAGGTTCGACAGCGACAATTTAATATCGACAAAAAGGGAGCCTAAGCCACAATTAAAGGAGAGACATAAAAATACAAGATTTACTGTTTGCGGAAACCTACATGTCTTACAAAAATGAATGAATTTCAACACTACTGGCACGATCTAAGAAGAGATAAGGAATCGCGACTCTCCCGCAATTTCGGTGGCGGTTGGGTTATGTTTTGGGGATGCTCGTGTTATCATGGAAAACTGAATGAATGAAATGAATTCGAAAAAGGATATTAAAATCTTCGAAGACTTGATAATTGATCAAGCAGAGTCAATAGTTGGACCAGATTTTGTCTTTCAACAAGACAATGCTGCCATACATGTATTTCGAGAGGTAAAAGCTTGGTTTAATTCAAAGGATATACCAGTTTGAGAATGGCTAGCTTGTAGTCCTGACTTGAAACCCCATCTTGGTTAATTCAATGAAAAAACGTGTATTTGAAGTAATTGAATGTAAAGGAAGCCACACGAAGTACTAGCCTTATAATTTTATTAATTAATATGTGCGCCATTCCTTGTCAACTTATAATAATGTCCCCTAATTTAACAGAAAATAGAAAATTTTATTTTTTTTAATTTTGTTCACGGTTGAAATAATTTAAAATTTTGTTACATATATTATTAAGTTTTTCTTAACATATACTCGTAATAAATGTAATGAATTAGAAGTGAATTTTATTTGAATTTTGTAGTGAACTTATAATTATGTCCTCCACTGTATGTATATCAACTCCTGTTCGAATCAAATGGTTTGGTTCGAATAGTTGGTATGACGTGAATTGTGCTCCTTATCAGTTTCCAGTAGTTCTGGCAGAAGGCTTTGAACTAAAATGCTTATCTCGAAATGGTCATCCATCATCCACGTCATAGTAGACTCAAGTTGCCAACTCACTGCAATTATTACAGTTTCGTTACTATTTCACTCCATTATCGAGTCAGGTCTCCCCTTATTTCATATCTAGCCCTGCTTGTTTCTTTCGTTTTCGTGTGTAGACTTTTTTACTCTTTGCGAACGTGCTGTGTATATCCAACGAGCTGAAGCCTTGTTTCTGCCGTATACAGCAACCTCGCAGGGAGCATTCCGTATCCCTTTCAATTATCGAGTGCAATTTTAAAATCAAATCACGTTCCATTACGATAAATGAAGATCAATGAATTCAGGCAGACGAACTGACTTGTTTCTTCTAAGTCGCTGTAGTTTCGCCATATCCGCATATTGGTTGTCTGCTCTCATGCAAAAGATAACACGCTGCAGGAAACCTTGGCTGTAGTGTACGTTCTGTTCTGGTTCCCAACAATCGGTCGTCGATTGCGAAAAGTGTCGGAATGCGGAGCCGATAGTTCCCCAAATACAATCAATTCTCGTTTCTCAAAAAAGTTGCAGAAATAGTAATTAGTTGAAGCGCATATTGCTAGGGAGCCAACAGCGAAAAAGCACGTTCTGGCTAGTCTTAACTTGCGGGCAGTACATATGGCTGAGTCCTAAATGAACATACGAACATAGTATTGTTTCTTAATGTTTATTGTGACTATGAACACTATCGCTGATAGTAGATAGAATCATGAGTTTCACTTTGCAACTCCTATAGAAATTAAATGTTACCACAAATTACCATTATCATTTTTACTCATAGTTTCAGGCGAAAAATTCACGATTATTTCCATTCTTTGCATAACTATTCAGTGCAGGACTTCTCTTTGGTTCATCTAACGCATATGATCCTTCATCTTTTTTCCTCATTCGATACACGATAAACATAACTACTAGAATTGCACATAGTAGACCAACTACTGCTCCGCCAATTACAGCTGCCAATATTCCTGGTTGGGCGAAGAAACTCGCTGCTCTGTTTTCATTTTTCGTGTTCATAATTAAAACTTCTTCACTGTTTAGGTTTATTTGATCGGTTGGTAGGTTTCGCGGCTTGCCTAATTCTAGGTCTATTTCGCTTAGTTTCGGTGTGTTTTTAGATACTACTCCTGGCTCTGCGGATTTAAATGTGCTACGATCAGTAATATCAGCAACATGCTCATTGGGATCGGTAACAATAGTGAATATGTCGGATCCATTATCTTTAACATTTCCACCTTCCTCCTTTCTGTCTATTTCATTATGTTCGGTAACCACACTTTCAACGATATTATCTTCGTTGTCGTCATAATGAACATCACTTTCACCTGATCCAAGCTCATATTCAGTGACACGTCCCGTTTCTTTTCGATTGCTTTTATCTTGGCGGTTTTTATCAGAATTGCCAGAGTGTTCTACCACCGATGAAGAGAACGAAGATTGATGAACTGTACTGTGGTGATGGTCTGTAGTAGAATCTTCATCGTCTGGGCCAAATCCTGAGCCGGAAAAGTCAGATTCTTTTTCTAAATCGTCATGAATCATGAATCATTGCAATTATTTTTCTGTTTCGCAATGGCATCTCATATGCATATTAGATCATTAGTCGGTTTGAGACTGTACACCAGTTGAGCAATTAGAACTCAAACCGCCGTTGTCGATATGCGATGCTGTACTGGCTAGCATCCGCTAAAGTATGGTTATTTGTGAAGCCATGTTTCTTGTTTTGGCTTTAAATATAATGACTGTTGTGTCAACAATTGCAAAATATGTGTTGATTGCAAACAATTCTAACTTGATGCCTGAAAAGGCATAGTGATACTCGTTAACCTACTTGAGAGTACGTACTTTTCGAATTTACTCACTTTTTTGTGTTCAGCAACGACTGGCTGGACTAATGACAAACACACCTCACCACAAGCTAGGAATTTACTTTTGCACGAGCTAACCGGATAGAAATCGATAAAGTGCAAAGTTTAGTTGCTTCAAACTTATTCGCTGTTCCGCTCGATGCTAATTTTTATTAGTTTGCCTGTAGACGACTATGCTTGTTGCTCTGAGTTGAAAAAAACAACTAGGGATATGAGTAAAGTAATATTTAAATAGCAACGGCGAATATTTATTTAAGCACATGATAAAATTACTTGAGCATGAACATAAGACTTTGTTTTTAATTTCAGAACATTTTGAAAATTACAATGACATATACACTTAGGTGTGAAGTGGAAGTTAAGGATATTGTCGTTAGAAACTGATGTAGATGTTTGTGTACTATGTATTAGAAATTCATTGAGGAGCCTACATATATAGTTTCCTGTTCCAGTTTCTCATCGACGTGATGAATTATCGGAGTAAATGTTCGTTAAATAAGATGTAGAGCTTTTCTAGACATTTAAAGTGCACATTATGTGAACTGGAATATTGGCATACGAGAAATAGCTTTAATACAAGTAAAATTTTTAAAGAAAATGCTGAAATAATAATGTGAATAAATAGATGGAATAAATATAAAATAAAGAGTGAACATAATTAGTAAGGAAGAAGACATAACCGATTCCGCTTTCCGGATGGACAAGAGTGTGACGATCTTTTGATTCGACTCGAAAGTAAAACCCGGTTCACATATTGTATGTTTTTCCTCCTATTATTTAGCTGATGGCTTGCTGCTTTCATCTTTGCAGCCAACCAGTATAGAAACAACACAAGCCGTCCGACGGTTAATGCGGTGTAAACGTACAGACTTAAAGTAGAAGCCACGATTAGGTCAATCAAATCCTATTACGTAATTTTTATTTACGCATGATTCAAAACTCTATCTCATCTTCAGCTTCTGTGACGTCAGCAGAGTAGCTAAGCTATTCTAACAGTTTGAAGCAGACCAAGACGAGGTGTCCGAAAGTAATGGCTTTGCTTCGTAACATTACCTCAAAGCACCAATGCGAAGACGTCAATTCTAAATTTATTTATTTATTTATTTATTTAATTATTTATTCAATGTCTACAACAACAGATCGAGTCCAATTACGCAATAGACAATGATGAATATAAACAAAAATATATATAAAAAAAACAAGAGTATCATAATTCAATCCAAAATTTAAATAAGCAATTAGCCAAGATGAACATGCATTAAAAAGAATAAGTGGTAAAGGTGTAGTTTTAGGATCCATCCGCGGAGGGGGTGGGGGGTTACTTTGTTTGATTCAGGGGGGTGTTCATATAACATCCCCATAAAATTTTGGCGGCAGTCACCCCCTGAGAAAAAGTTACAGCCCCCTAAAGTACGCGTATTTGAGGGAAAAAGGAGTTAAATGAAATGGGGTGGGAGACCCGGAGGGGGTGGGGGGCTAGTTTGCTTGATTTAGGAGGGTGTTCATATAACATCCCCATAAAAAATTTCGGCGGTCACCCCCTGAGAAAAAATTACAGCCCCCTAAAGTACGCGTATTTTCAACTTTTTTACATACGATCTTGCACATTATGCATCTCTCATATTTTAGACCCTGCACGACACTACCCCACACGGCACTAAACCACCCCGCACCGCCCCCCAACCCCCAGCACCACCCCGCCACGCCCCCCTTTCACACCCCCGCGCGGGGTGCGGGGTGGTTTAGTGCCGTGCGGGGTGGTTTAGTGCCGTGTGGGGTAGTGTCGTGCAGGGTCTAAAATATGAGAGAGAGAGAGAATTGTAATGTTCCATACTTTATTGTAAATTAAATTTAAATATTAAATAAATTCCTTTCTTTATAGCAGTCGTTATGAGTTTTAAGTTTTTAATTATAATAGCAGTATAATGTGCAAAAAAGTTGAAAATGCGCGTACTTTAGGGGGCTGTAATTTTTTCTCAGGGGGTGACCGCCGAAATTTTTTATGGGGATGTTATATGAACACCCTCCTAAATCAAGCAATCTAGCCCCCACCCCCTCCGGGTCTCCCACCACATTTCATTTAACTCCTTTTTCCCTCAAATACGCGTACTTTAGGGGGCTGTAACTTTTTCTCAGGGGGTGACCGCCGCCAAAATTTTATGGGGATGTTATATGAACACCCCCCTGAATCAAACAAAGTAACCCCCCACCCCCTCCGCGGATGGACCCTAAAACTACACCTTTACCGAATAAGTAATTACTTTATCTTTTAAGATGATTTTGAAAAGCAACAAGGTCGGTGGCAGGGAACCAAGTCTGAGTTCGTTATGCTGCCTAGGTAAACGTAACAGCGGTGAATAGTAATACGTATCAGCCCGTGCAAACGGAACATTAAACGTTAAGGATACGGACAAGTCGGAGCGACGAGAGCGACGAGAGCGTCGAGTCGAGCAGCGTGCCGAAACGGTTCATATATTTGGTCGCTGGCACGGCACATTTGGTCGCTGGTTTGGCATGGAATTATATGAACCGTTTCGGCTCGACTCGACGCTCTCGTCGCTCCGACTTGTCCGTACCCTAAGGGTGATCTACATGACCGATCCAATACACGGATAGAGGTCAGATGGGACAAGTCGATGGTGTAGTTTAAATAGAAGGCATTCATCAAAGAACAGCCTACGAGATTTCAGGGATGGAATTTGCAGCATGGTAAGTCTCGCACTATACCCACAGTAAGTCAAATTGAATTTGAAAAGCAGAGAGCGGGTGAACCTGCGTTGTACGGATTCAACCGCATCCATTAAGTACTGAAAATGTGGGCACCATATTTGACAACAAAATTCAAGGATACTGCGGACAAAACAGCAAAGCAGGTGTACACAAGTGGAGATATTAGTAAAATGCTTAGAAGATCTAAGTAAAAAACCCGAGAGCCTGGGCGCTTTGGCAGTTATATGCAATATGTGTTGGTCAAACAAGAGTTTAGTGTCGAAAATAACTCCCAGGTCTCTAAAACAGAATACAGTATCGAGAGTGGTACCAGAAACGCAATAAGAAAATACTAAAGGGTCAGTTTTAAGCGTGAAGTTTTACGCCCAGAGTGTGTAGAGAATTCTGTAATTGAAAGCAGTTTTCAATTGTATCGATTACTCTAAATATTTTAAGATCGTCTGCGCAAAGAAGGGAGAAAGAGTTCAGGAGACCTGGAAGATCATTAGTGAAGATTAAGAACAACAAGGGGCCAAGTATCGATCCTTGCGGAACACCAGAGGTGGGATAGAAGGGAGCAGAGGAGCAGGAGTTCACAGTTACAAAACAAGCACGTTCATAAGTGTAAGAAGAAAACCAGGAGGGTAAAGCGTTGGAATCCAAATCAACAGAAGACACTGGAATATTAGAAAAAAAATAGATCCAATATTTTACCATTTTTATTAGGTACAGAAATGAATGAAGATAAAGTAAGCGAAAGACTGTTGCTAGAAGTGAACCTATACCGAAAAAATCCGTAAATTAACATTTTCAAGCAAGATTTAAGCATTAAGCAAGATTTAAGCATCTCTCCGGAGATTCAATTGAAGTAAATTTTGAACGGTCAAAACTCCAGACAAACAAAAAAGTCACGGCCATAAAGCAAGCAATTAAACCAAGCAATCAAAATCATTCAAATTCTCGTACTTGTCTAAGCTCGTAATGGCTGGGCGAGAGTTTGAATCTAGCATTTGATTGCATGACGCGATCAGTCTTCTATTTGTAACCTAAATAACTATAATTGTAACACATCGTCCCTATAATTGTAACATAAATGAAAACAATTATGTATTCTAGTTGGCATCCACGTCAAGAATCCTCATTTCTCTCTTTATTTTGCTTCGCTAACGCATACATCTTTATATACATATGATACATATAGGTAAAGATGCAAAAAGAACTCTACAATTGTTATTACACCAATTTTTTATTTAACATTTTATAAACTATGATATTAATTGTAAACGTATTCACCGGGGAACTATGCCTATTTTCTACAGCACCTGACAGTCGAATCGAATGTTTTTCAAAACTCTATGGCTGCTACGTTTTCTTTGACGGAAACTATTCCTCAGAAGGGTTGCCACATACATACGAGGGGCGTTCAATGTATTCTGGGTATCGGGATGATTTGATATTATTGTGGGTAATTAAAATATATCATTATCTAACAACATTTTCTGAGGGTATTTATATAAAATTCATGTTGATAACTTCATTAGTTTGTTTGCGACCTCTAGTCAGAGACGACGAAAATGACTGACGCGAAAATGTTGAAGAAAATCGAGCATCGTGCGGTGATTAAATTCCTCACTAAACAAAAACCTCAAAAAACTATCCATGAAGAAATGGTAGCCGTTTATCAAGACTCTGCTCCTTCATTATCAACTGTACAGAACTGGTCAAGTGAATTCAAAAGAGGCAGGGAAAGTATCGAAGATGACCCCCGCCCAGGTGGGCCAATCATGGCGGCTACCGAAGAAAATGTGAAAATTATCGAAAAACTTGTATTACAAGATGCACGTGTAAAAATCAAGATGTTGGCAGAAATAACTAAGCTATCTGTTGGTACTATACACACTATACTACATGATTATCTCAACCTTACAAAAGTCAGTGCAAGATGGGTGCCGCGCATGCTCACTGCGCTTCAAAAGCAGGCGCGAGTTGCCACTTGTAAGGAAAGTTGCAGGTGATGGAACGTGGGCTCATCACTATGACCCCGAGAGTAAACAGGAGTCTATGCAGTGGCATAAAAAGGGATCAGACCCTCCGAAGAAGTTCAAACTCACTCCAAAATCATGGTCACAGTTTTCTGGGATTCTAAAGGAATACTATTGATCGGTGAAACTATCAACGCAGAAAAATACTCAACCACTTTACGGCGTTTGAGAGAAGCAATAAAAGAAAAAAGAAGAGGAAAGCTGGTAAAGAAAGTGCTGCTTCTTCATGACAACGCACCGGTTCACACTGCGCGGCTCTCCAAAGCTGCTGTACGAGAGTGCGGGTTCGAGGAAATTAACCACCCACCCTACAGCCCAGACCTGGCCCCTAGTGACTACTTTTTATTCCCAAATTTAAAAAAAGACCTCCGGGGAAAGCGATTTGCTGACGATAATGAGCTCAAGTCCACTGTAAATGAGCATTTTTCAAGCCAAGAAGAAAATTATTTTTTTAAGGGAATAGAAAAACTTGTTTCCCGATCAAACAAATGTATTGATATCATGGGAGACTATATTGAAAAATAAATTGTTTTGAAGATTTTATCTTTTTTCTAACATACACATACCGAGAATACATTGAACGCCCCTCGTATATCATTAAGAATGCTATAATGGTTTTGCCCAAAAATGGATTTGTCCGCTGATTGTTTGGAATAGCATTGCCAGATGGGCATTTTTATTTAATGGTAATTTATTATTGTAGGATCGCTTGCATATTAGAAGACCACGCCTATATTGGATGGAGCACAAGAGATTTATTTAATAATTTAATTCTACACTGACAATATTATTTCTCCGCGCAAAGTAGCGCACCGATCATAAGATGGCTATCAGTTCAATAATTGTATATATTTAAAGATAACTCAACCCAACTCACCTCGTCCTCAAAACCAAACAAGCGAAATTGATACTGCATCTACATATTTCTCATTTAAGTTCAAACTCAATAAAAGCTTAAATTCATTTTTCAAAGGATTTCTAAGAACCCAGATGGATTTCCACAGATCGCTATGACTATTAATGGTTATAAAGTTCATGTAATTTGCCCCATAGCATTAGCAATTAACGCTTCTTCATGACAACAGTTAATTCTAACGACGATTACAGCCAGTGCCCAAGATACATACTTGAATGGCTTTTTGTCATTTTACAGGGCCCCAAATCAAACATGCAAAACTTTATTAGCTCGCAAAATTTGCTCATCGTCTGCTTTCCGTGACACTGCTCTACACACGCCAGACTCAGATAGTCATCGCGAAATTGCAATTTGCATGTGATTTTGTCGACGTAGTGTCCCTGAATAATTGACTCTCGTCTAGTCTCGGCTCGGTACTTTTATTGTCCCTTGGGCAATCGCTAGAAGATGGTTCGATTTTGGCGACATTCTCGCCAGCAACGTTCGTAAAATAAATATCATAAGTAATTGCTAGCGCTCAGCCACCCTCCCAGCCATTTCCATAAATTCGAACAACAGATGTCGATAATACACAGCAATGCCGATGCGGCGAAATGAAAATTGCATTGCAAATGGGTGGTTGTCATGAATTGTGCTCTGTGTCAAAAAAGTCGACGCGATATGAAAGTGGAAAAAGAAAGGCAAAATAAAATTTGATTTTTTGCAATACTGTCTAGTTTGAAAAACCAACTGCATGCTAGTTCACTCTCTGAACCACAATTGCTTTAAACGGCATAGTATGTACGTGTATTTATTCTTAGCAGGTATTCCATTGTAATACATACTCTGTCAAAAAAATGAAAATAGATTCCGATGTGGAATCATTTTGGGGACATACCGTAAAGGAAGAGAATCGTTTACATCGTTCATAATCAAATAAAAGGTCATATTTTGCTGGCGGGAAAGACTACTTAAAGAGCAAAACATGTTCTATCATCGTATGTATATGGCCTGGAAATGTAAATTACAAGAAATCGAAATTGGAAATTGAGATTGCTTTTTCGATAAGTGCTTCATGCTGCAGATTGCTTTATGATGATTTAAACATTTAAATATAAGTAGTGCAGTCTTCAGAAGGTTTATGTCACGCTTATATTACTAATATAAGTTAGTGAGCTGATTAGGGGGCCCGGTAGCTCTGCTCGCTAAGGCTGCGGTCACGTCTCGAGCTTGTCGGAGTGTAGGCTCGTTGCGATTGTTGAAGCTAGTAAGCGTTTACGCTTTCTATGGTCAGATCTCACGCTTGTGAATGTGTAGCTAGTTCCATTTGTAACAGGTACTATACATTTACCCTTCGCCATTACGCTTCGTAATTTTTTTATGCATTAATTTCAATTATTCTTTCGAGTGGAGCAATCTTTTGTGCGGAAAGTAGTTATTTAAGAGCGAAAGTGTTTTTTAGAAAAAAGAAAAGATATTCTGTCCTTCCTATTTTTCGTGATCGTCATTAGTTGGGAGAATTTCACCAGCTATTTGAATATTTAAAGGAAGACGACGAAAAATTTTATGAATATTATAGAATGACTCCTGCTACGTTTTTTTTATATTTTAAATGAAATAAAGCAAATTATAGAAAAACAACAAACCAATCTTCAAAATCCAATCACAGCAGCTGTAAGGTTGTCGGTCACTTTAAGATTAGTCTTTGTGTTTCCCATCCCACAAAAATCTTCTTTTCCTCACTTCACTAATCATAATTTTCAAGTCCATTGCTTATTACTATGAACACTATTCTTTAATTAGTCAGTACGCGTGACACTTGTTCTCGCGAGTGAGCTTGTAAATCAAATAAATTTGATCTACCTGCTCACACGCTTGAACAAGCGTGCACGCGTAAACGCTTCAATCGTTGAACGTGACCGTTATATTGACTTCCCGTGTTATTGATTTACAATCGTACACGCGCGAACAAGCTTAAGCTCTTATAGGCGCGAGACATGACCGCAGCCTAAGGCGTGCGGGTTCGAATCCCGCCAGTGCCATGACTGTAAGAGTGAATGCGTTTGATTGTCTATGAGGGTGGCAAATGTGCCCAAACTGGTGGCCTAATGCTGGCCGCGCGCCCGGCAGCCCTCTTCAATAACCTAACCTAACCTAGTGAGCTGTTTCAATCAAAAGTATTATTTAGTAATTAAAGTAAATTATATATTATATTTTGGTTGAATAAATTAAATTGAATTGCATTAAGGATCCATTTATCTTTAGGGTAAGAGAAATTCTAAATGTTGATTTCAATTTGTATCTCAATAGAAGGATAAATGAAACAGAAATGAGGAAAATGTGTACCTATGCGACGTTCAAGCACCAATATTGTAATACGTCCTCACTAAAGTCAAATGGAGATTAAAAACAAATTACAATTTTCAATCAAAATAAATTTAGACGTTGGGCTCAGGTTCGATGTTTATTTTTAGTATGATCAATAGAACCATACTATAATTTAAAGAACGCCTATCAACGCATATTGCAACCGGGATCCGGTCCTGGCCCCCTTCAACAAATTTTTCCATGAGTCCCGATCCAATTAGGCACCCCTAAGCTCCGAGCGTCCTGGTCAACGACTCGCATGTCATAATATCTGCCGCAAAGGGTTTTCTGAGCAGGATCCTTATCGCTCATACCAGCTAGGTGTCCACTGGAGTCTACCGAGCTTTATTTTTTTAATTACATTTATCTGCTTCTAGGTAGAGAGTGTACAGCTCATGGCTATAGCGTCTCTGGAATCGCTCTTCTTCATATATGGGGCCAACGTTTCTCCGCAAGGCTTTCCTTGCAAATGCGGATAAGAGGTCAGAGTGCCTTTTGTTGAGCACCCAAGTCTCGGATCAATACGTGAGTACTGGCAGGACCATGATCTTGTACAGCAGGAGCTTTGATGTTCGGGTGAGACTTCGGGATTTGAAGAGCCTTGACAGACTGTAGAAGGCTTTGTTGGATTTGAGCAGCTGCCCGCGTATTTCTCCTTCCATATTGTTATCGCACTGAAAAAAATCCACATGGCGCCCAGGGCCATGTAACATAGCGCATTATTTATGGTCCCATACGACATGTACATAGTACTCTGAGCCATGCATTATGGCTCCCAGCGCCATAATGTCAGAATCTACATAGCGCGTGGTCCCATGTAACATGGCGCAGCATTTATGGTCCCACACGCTATGTACATATTATCCTGAGCCATGCAGTATGGCTCTCAGCGCCATAATTGCATGGCGCAGAAATTGTGGCCCCACACGCTATATTACATAGTACTATGAGCCATGTAATATGGCTTCAGTTATGTCTTCAACTATAACTCGCAGCCATACTGTGTGAGGGGACGTATAATATAACATCAATAGAAGTGAGAATTGAAAAAGAAAAAGTTATTTAGATTCCCATAATAGTTCAAACATTGAAAAAGTTCATGAGACTAGCATGCAAGTGGACAACACTCATGGCCCCCGTCGTCGCACGGTGCGCACAGACGAGAATGTGGCTGCTTTAGCCGAGAGTGTGAAACTCACTCCACGAACATCAACTCGCCGTCGATCTCAACAGCTCAACATTTCCCGCACTAGCCTGAGGAGAATTCTGCACAAAGATCTCGTATTATTCGCTTATAAGGTCCAATTGACTCAGCAATTGAAGGCGCACGACCATCCGCTTCTTTATCGCTTCGCAATTAGGGCCTTAGAGCAGCTTGAATTGGACAACGATTTTGGGTGAAAAATCATCTTTTCTGACGTGGCGCATTTTCGGCTACGTTAACAAAATTGCCGCATCTGGGGCTCAGAAAACCCCGAACGTTATTGTCGACAAGCCAATGTATCTACAGAGAGTGACAGTTTGGTGCGAATTGTGGAGTGGTGGCATCATTGGACCATTTTTCTTCGAAAATGAGGCTGGGAACAACGTTTCGGTCAACGGTGAACGTTACAGAGCCATGTTATCCGACTTTTTTTTACTGAAACTGAAGACATGATTTTGACTTCTGGTTCATGCAGGATGGTGCGCCATGCCACACAGCCCATACCACAATCGATATTTTACGCACCAAATTCCCAAATCGTGTAATCAGCCGTCTTGGCGATGTCAATTGGCCGCCTCGGAGCTGCAATTTGACGCCTTTGGACTTTTTTTATGGGGAACCGTGAAGGACCGATGTTATGCTAACAATCCAGAAACGATTCAAGCACTTAAAACCAATATCATCCAAGCAATTCGTGAGCTACAGCCCGAAACCATCAACAAGGTCTTGGAAAATTGGAGTGACAGAATGCGCTACTGCGAAGCCAGCCGAGGCAGCCACTTGAACGAAATTATAATCCATCATACGATATATTTTTTTTCAATAGCCGAAAATGTGAGTGAAATTTTGGTCGAAAATACAATTTTGAATTTCAACAACCGTCATTTTTCGAAAAATCAAAATCTGCCAAAGTCCTTCGTTCATCCGGAGCACTATGTCATTAACTAATAATCCCCGATTTTTTTTATTTATTTCGGATGACCCAGTGACAAGCTACAGTGATCACGGCAAGACAATTTTTTTGGACCCCTCGAAAATTTACTCTGTTTCGACTAAATTTCAAACTTTTGCCTTAAAAAAATTACAATAGCTTCTACAAATATATTGCTTTCCATTAAAAAAACATTTGTTATTAATTATTTTAATGTGTGTCTAAAAAAACATTCTAAAATAAAAACTTTTTTTGGATGTCCGAAGTGTACCTGATCCCTTAAGCATACATTCATTTGCGCAAATACAGCACAGTAAAAACTACCAGAATGAATTAATAGACAAACTTATTAATTAATGGACAAATCAAAAAATTCATTTTTTAAGCAGGACAATGCAAAAATTGTAAAAAAAATAATTAAAAGAACATGATTGGGAAGCGCTACCCCACTTGCGGTATTGTTTCTGAACGATTCAGTTCCTGCGGGAATATCGAAATCTAGCTCAATGATTGAGTCACCTATAAAGACCAGGATTTCTTCAGAAAGGAGAGCCCGTCAATTGCCCGAAAGATGGGTGAAAATTATAGCTGCAGATAGAGTATATTTTTAATAAAATTTTTTTTTTTCATGTTCCAAACTAGCAAATGGCCTTTATTTTACCAAAAACAGAGTGGAGTCATTTTCAAACATCCAATTGAAATATGATTTTTCGGCCAGAGTGATTTGAATACTAATTTTATTCCAAAATCAGTAAAAATATGATTTTCATTTCATTAGTATATATGTACAAACAGCAAAAGTTTCTGACACACAACGAAAAACGAAAATAGAAGAAGAGAAAGAAGGACGCTCTTTAAGAAAAAAAATGCTGAAAAACCTATTCAGCATTCAAACGCCATAATACAATTCAGTGATAATGCTCTAAAATAATTTCAAGCCTACAGTTCGAAAACTTTACTACGAAACCGAACAGATTGTGCTCGGTTTTCATAGCTTTAACGCCTTGGGCAATATGATTTATGGGTGTTAAATTTAGGAAAATAATAATAAAAAGTTTAAAATTTAAGTAGAACTGCGCTAACAGACGATAGGTATGTGCTAGTTTTGTCGCCACTTGTACTACGTGCACCATTCTTATTCCACGAACCAATCGAGCGAGCGAACGGCCGACAACCACCAGGAAAAAGTTCCCTTGCCGACCAGCATGTTGGCCATCATAAGAAAAATCACTTGATGGATCGAAAATATAATAGCAAGAACTCTTCTTTAACAAGAGCAATCAGAACAAAACTGGCGGCAGCACAACGGTGCACTTTAAATCGAAATCGACAAGAGGAAAATTCAATTTAAAAATTTCAAGCCAGCATCGTTGGCAGATTTAAATAGCGTTTCATCATTTTGGTAGAGTGTCATTGAATGTCACAAGACCGTGGCTATTTCGAAGGCGAAATAATTGAACATGTGGGAGCATCATGGGTGTGCAAGCGGTGAGCTCAAAATTTAATTTTAAATTATGGCTTTGTGATTGTATGACAAACGACCGTATTTACAGTATATTTTCTCCACAGACGGGCTGCAATCAACAGTTCATTTATCCACAGTGAAGATGAACCTAAAATTGGATACATTTTCGGATTCGGTGAAAATCTTTTCGTAAAACATTGATTTTAAAATTATTTTACATGCAAAAAAAAACCTGCACATTATTTTAGATGATTTTAAAATTTGTTCAAAAAAATCTAGTCATCTGACCCATATGTCATCTGACAGTGAACTCACAAACACTAATCAGAAATCATCCAAAATAGAATCTGATGTAAATCGCTTTTTGCATCACCATTAAATAAAATCAAAACGGTAACCCTCTTCCGAATACGCCACAAAGATGAAGAAGCATTATTTTGCTACGTTGGACACTCCCCCGATAATCTTATGAAGTGTCGACTGCAACTTACTGCATCCTCACTCTAACGTACACTGCCGTATTGAGCATAAACGACATATCTACATTTTACTAACTTTCGAGATATTCACCGATTTGTGTTTTTCAAAATCCTACAGACATCATCAAAGGGAATGAAAATTTAAACATGGATACAGATACGTTTATTTGCGGTAGATCTGAAGTAAAAGCTTTCATGTTGATAATATTTGTGGAAGATACGTTTTAAGCATAGAGGACTTTTTTGTAGGAGCATGCAACAAAATATTGATACTTAGCATTACTTAGCATAAATCTTCTAACTAGAGTAGATAGAACGTTTATGCTAAGTAATGCTATGTTTTTTATAGATTTTTCATTATTGCTTTTCACATACTTTCACAAAAGATAATTTTTTTCATATTTTGTAGAATTATGTAATAGAGTACGTAGTTTTCAAATCCAGCAATAAAAAAATGGTAGATAGGGCGTTTATGGTAAAGTCGGCAGTACAACCGTTGAATGATTTATGGCCGCTAATCTTTCATTCCTGGAGGAGCATCTACATGTACTGTGATTCAGATCGACGAACGTGAGGAGGCTTTGTATTCTCCTTTCCCATCAAATCCGCAATTGTCAAGTTAAGTTTGAGTTCATGGTTAGAGAGGCAGGAACGATTTGGGTTGAAAGGTGTTCTTGCTCTGTGACTTTGAATCTCATATATTGCGGAAACATAGAAAAAGATTAATGACGCGACGATTGAAAATGATGCAGTCAACAAGGAAAGATGTGCAACCTTCATGTTACACGAGAAGCTCCGTACAGACACGCTCGAACTAGAGAATACCATAATTCAAGTACGAGTCTATCGCTCCTTTCCGCTCCTGTGTACTGCGAAATGACATAAATCACGAAAGATGCTAGACATAGACTCATTTCATGGTTGAAATGTTTTCTCTGTTGAATTTCGGCCCCTTCAATATCCATCTGTACGATCCGTGCAAGTCGTACTGGGTACGCATCCTGCAATCTATCGAATTGTGCAGATGTAATGAAGTGTTGTTATTTCACATCTGCAGACAACCGATCATCCGAGGGAAGCACAATATTTTGCGTGAATTTATACTAATCGAAAATTTACTGCATTTGGGCCATACAGTAAAACCTATTTATTGGGGCACTGTATGATCGAACCAACTGAACAATTGAACTATAACATCACCGCACATATAATTTCTTGAAGAAAATGAACTCTGAAATCGACCAACCTCTCAAATTGGACCGTGAACCAGATTAGCTGGACAAAAATTTGTTCAGCGGTACTTGCTAATCGGACCAAAAACGGTTTTAAGACCAGCATGAAAAAGTGTAAAAAAATGAGTTTTCCAGAGGAAATATCAACTGTTGAAAGTCAAGGAAAATGTTTCCTATAATAATAATAATAATAACTTTATTGAATCCGTTTAGGTATCGTGTGGTACAATATCTTAAGGTTAGTGTTTAGATAAAGTCTTTACATCTAAACTTTGATTTTAAATTTGCTTTTTTACAGAAAGTTTTCTTGCGAGGTGCTTAGTATAGTAATAATATGAAAAACAAGCTTAAAACCTAATGTTGTGCTTAACCTAAGGGGCATTTCACGTGAAGCGGACAACAAAAAAAAAGTCGAGGCTCTGGATTTCGTTCATATTGTGCATAATGGTACTTCTAGAGAATATGAACGTGGATGCGCTTTTTTTTGTCTTTGAAGTTTAATTGTCGACCTATGGACTTCTGAATAATTGACGAAATTGATGAAAGGTTTTTTTGGAAGCCGATTATGAGATTCGAAAAAAAAATTCTGAAAAACATTAAAAATAATGATTGGTATAGAAAATTAGCTGTTCTTTTTAATTTTGAAATTCGATTTGAAAAACAATTTTTTTTCCTGTGTAAAACAAGAAGTAAACACTTCAACTCGTTATTTGAATAACTTGGGCTAGGTTAATTTTGTTTATATTGGTATCAAAACAAAGCTTAAAGTATACTTATTTTACGATAAAAGTTTTAGAATGGGATGGCCAGTAGTTTAAGAGGTAGTTGAATTTCAGTACATAAAATTCGTATGAAGCGTGGTACCGAGAGCTTGCTCGGGGCAACTAAAGAGTGTGAAAACAAAACATTTGTAGTAAAACTATTATATACTACTTATATAACTTACATATAGAAGATAAAATATTAAAAATTGCTAACGATAATTTACTTAATGAATTTATTTTACAAATTTTACAATTATAGTCTCGTTTCTTAAACTAGTTCTTTTTTTTTAATTACTGGAGGTGTTTCTACGATCAGTTGTTTCCTGTAGCTTCGAAATAATTGCTTTTCTGCTTAAATTCTTGGAATTTTTCTTGTCTTTAACCTTCCGATGAAATATCAAATCGAATCGATTGAAACATCGATAGTCGCACGGAGACATAATACACATAATTAAGACTATTTAACTTATCAACAAAAGTATTATTCACTGCAAGCGCTGAACAATAACTTTAAAATTAACGGAAAATTCGAAATGGCTTGGCGTCATATATATTATACAGGCGTCAAATATTTTAATTAGGTTTTTATGAGAAAATAAAACCTTTTTCAAATAAGAGATGAAGCTACCAATCACATTTCGATGTCAATGTTTGTTTTTGAGCCAGCTAGATGTACCAAGCAAGCTCTCGGTACCACGCTTCATACGACTTTTATGTACTGAAATTCAACTACCTCTTAAACTACTGGCCATCCCATTCTAAAACTTTTATCATAAAATAAAAACACTTTAAGCTTTGTTTCGATGCAAAAATAAACAAAATTAACTTGGTCTAAGTTATTCACATAACGAGTTGAAGTGTTTACTTCCGATTTTACATAGGAAATAAAATTTGTTTTTCAAATGTAATTTCAAAATTAAAAAGAACAGTTAATTTTTTATACCAATCATTATGTTTCATGTTTTTCAGATTTTTTTTCGAATCTCATAACCCGCTTCCAAAAAAACCTTTCATCAATTTCGTCAATTATTCAGAAGTCCATAGCTCGACAACTAAACCTCATAGAAAAAAAATTGCGCACCCACGTTTATATTCTCTAGAAGTACCATTATGCACAATATGAACGAAATCCAGAGCCTCGACTTTTTTTCGTTGTCCGCTTCACGTGAAATGCCCCCTAATTTAAATAAAATTTTAAAAACTAAGATTCATGAATTAAGCCAACTGCGTATACAGTAACTGTCGTTACAAATTAACGACCAGACATGCAACCAGAGGATTATTGGATGTTGCGCATTTGTTGAGAAATTTTTGGGTCAAGTGTTAAGAGATATCCAGTACTTTCTTGAGCTTTTTTTTGTCTTTTTCATAGTGCTTCCCAGACAACTGGTTTGTTGGTATAAGGGACAGCACACACTTTTTTTTTACGTGCCAACGACATGCGGTTTTTCCTAAGCGGTCCATCATCTAAGTACTAACCGCGCCCAACACTGCTTCACTTCGGTGATCGGACGAGAACCGGTTATTCCAGTGTGGTATTGCCGTTGTATGAAAATCTTTGCTGAAGCGTGCAGCCGATTACTTGAGTAATAAAAGGGTTTGTTAAGAATAATTTTTAAACATTTGTTTTGTAATATTTGCAGACTTTTGATATGTGATACTGCACAATCACTCCATACAGAGCACCCGTGGAGAATGATTGGCTGGACTGCACACTTAAAAACAAGCAGTTTGTTCGCAGTTGAGAGCCTGGATTTCCTATTAATAATCGGATAGGAGTAGTAAATGCTCTTCCAAATTTTCGACTTTATTGCTTCGACATGGGCGTGAAAAGTAAGTTTCTGATCGAGTGGGGCTTAAAACTGACCCGTGAGGAACTCCGGCTGGTATTACGTATTTATCGGAGAAGGCTTTGGATTGAACTGAAAAGGTCCTGGCCGCAAGAAAGGATTGGATAATCCTGCACAAGTAAACAGGAACAGAAAATTTTATAATGCTTTCTCGATGTCTAATGCAACTAAGCCTGTAGATCTTTTATCCATTGAAGTTATTTTGCACATATTTCGCTACTTTACACAGTTGATGCGTTGTCGAAAGCTTGGGTTGAAAACCGAATTGAAAATCAGGTAGTGTTGCAGACGGCTCAATGGATAATCGGATTCTGGAGAGTATAATTTTCTCAAATAGTTTGCTTAGTGACGGCAATAAGCTTATTGGGCGATAGCTCCTAGGGTGCTTAGGGTTTTTACCAGGTTTTAATATTGGAACAACGTACGCATTTTTTCAGGCCGAAGGAAAGTGTCCATATTTTAGGCAGATGTTGAAGATACATATAAGAAAGCATGACAATTGCCTTTCTATGAAGATTCTTGAGTATAATATTGGGCAATCCTTCAATACCAGGAGAGGATTTTAATTTTAAGGTTTGAATTTTAACGAATTTCGGACGGTTTACAGTAAGAATTTGGGTGGAAATCATATGGTTGGACATACAGATTGGAGATTTTATTGCTGACTATATGGGAAAAGTCATAGTTTTGAGAGTCTAGCGAGAGTGTATGTGCGTCGTGAAATTTAGAGGCTATAAGGTCAGCTTTTTCTTTCTCGGAATAGGCAATTGATCCATCATCGCACTGATATAGGGGAACCGTTCTCGATTTGGATTTTAATAACTGACGAAGCTGCCACAGTTTGCGAGAACCGGTTTCCGGAGTTGATAAGAGTTTAATCCATCGATCATTATGCAGAGCGAGTAAAGTGAAACGGATCTGATTATTCAGCTCGTTAAGGTAAGCTTTAAGGTGTTGGCACCGAGTTCTTTGCCATTGCCTGCGAATTTTGTTTCGATGGTTGATGAGCACTGATATTGAGCTATTGAATTTCGTTTGGGAATACTTGTATTGAACTTTTGGAGTGGCAGCGTCTCGTGCTGACATAAGCACAGCCACGAAATTAGACACACTATCGTCAATCTGAGCGTGATTTAATGTCTTGGATAAGTCGCAATCAACAAGTGATAAGCTTTCGTTCAAGTATTTACGAAAAAGATTCCAGGATGTTTTAGAATATATATAATTTGATTGAGCTGATATTGAGATGGGTTCATTTATTTCAAAGAATACCGGTAAGTGAATAGAGGACAGGTCGTTAATAACTATTGGCTGTGTTAAAGAAAAATGTCCCTTACTCAGTATCAGGTCAATTGTGGAAGGGTTTCCCCTGGGAGGAAAACACGTAGGGCAATCGGGAATGTGAAAAAGTACGTTATTGCTCATCGCCACCTCAAATAGAATGCTTCCAACTTTGTTGGATCTAATTCAGTTCTAATGGCGATAGCGTGCGTTAAATTCACCGCAAATTATTGTTTGTGAGTTACTCAAATTTTAATGTCGTCTTTAAATAATGAAAGTTTGTGAGTATTCAGTTTGGTGCAACTGAAGTAGACCACAACAATGGTCGCGTTCGTGAAACATAGTACATAGAAGAAAGAAATATTTCTAAAATGGTCGCTACCTATGTTTCAAGCTTCGGTTTACGCCCAGGTGCCGCTTTACGACTTTGCTGGTCGCTACAGAGACATGTATCAATACCATCTGCATTTCGATTACCAAAGCAATGTTTCATGGAAAGAAGCAACTTTTCATGCAAAGACGTGAATACTAATTTTGGTTAATCCCAAGCTAAATTTTCACCGAAACAAATTTCACGTGAAATGTTATATGAAAATGTCACGTGAAATCGAACACAATACCAGCCTTAAAGAGGAACTGCGAACGGCAGTTCAAGAGTTGCCTTGAATGATACAGAGTGGATATTGTACACGTGGATATAGTCCACATAGTCTATATATTGTACATGTGGATGTCCTGTGTGCTCAATTCAAGCAAGGATACTAAGCTGTCGTAAGTAAATAGCACTTTGATTGTTTGCAGCTAGCCAAATAGCTGTTTAAGGTCGATATGTTTTTGTTGAACACCGAACAAATCCAGGCACTGACTCCCAAGCAAGTAGTAACTTTATGTTGCAAATTTCGAAATCTCCGAAAGAGAAGCTTCTCAGGAGTCATTCAATTATTCAAAACAAAAAACGTCAATCAAAGTCACGAAAATCAGTTTTTCGGAAATGTACCGTTAGCTTTTGGTTTTACGTGAATTATTATTTACATTGAATTTAGTCACCATAAGAATTTGCCCTTGAAACTGGCATGCATAATTCACGTGAAAAAAGAAAACTTCGAAATTATTCGCATAATTCATTATCGTTGAAACATATGTAGTGGTGTATATAGACAATAAACACATCAGAATGTCGAAGTTTTCTCAGGTTTATATCTCCAGAAAGTTTGGAGCTACGTGAACTTCGAATATAAGCTTTTGTGCAGATTTTTATGGTGAACGAATTCGATTCAAAATCATTCACATAAGACCAAAAGTTAGCGATATATTTGATAAAACAAAAACTGATTCATGTAAACTTTCACCTTGAATAAGTTTTTTTGCGCACACAATTTTGCAATTGACTTTTGATGCAGTGTTTTTGATACCCAATCAAAGAAAATTTCATTGAAAGGAATGCATTTTCCACTTTTATCCATTTTAATCGTCATTTCGCCTGTTTATATGTTGAAAGCCATGTGACAAGCGAGCGTAATGCTGTGTTTATCCTTACAGAATGTTTTCGATACGGGTGTTTGACGGCCATTTTGAGTGGCAAAGGGAACAAGGTTTCGAGGCAATTCGTGAATAGAGTTGAAATTAATGAATACATTTTTTTTTAAAAAAACATTTTATTAATATTATTTTGTGTTGAATATTCATCTGTTAATTAAGGACACTAAATCAGGATAAGGATTAAGAAAACTAAGCACATTTGTCCACAACATCGTAGGGATGACCTGCCTCACGAGAGGGGTCTCATTAATCTGGGAAAGAAATAGGAAAATGAAAATTAAACTTTTAAAACTCAGAACTCAACATGTCTCCGCGTTTATCGGTATACTTGGCGGGTTCTTTTTCAAACATCAGCGAAATAAATTGTTATTTCAGGGAAAACAACAAATCTAGCAACTTTAAGCAAGATTTATGAATTTTAGAAAAATGTGTAACTGAAATATATAAAATAAACAATATTCTTAACTTCTAAAAATTGACGATCATTTATTTGAGCATTCCAGTTATTTTCGAAAAGAATTTGAATTTGACTGTCTTGGATCGAGAGTGCTCATTCTAAAGCGTAGTATTAGAGGTATTCGCGAATTTCTTCGCTTATTACGGTGAAAGGTGGTTCCCGGAATTGTGGTTTTCGAAACATTCACTGAAGCTGTCACGTAACGAAAACACATATAAACGCTAAAACTTTAATTTCATTAAATTTTATATTGGTGAATTTTTTGTTATCGGTCAGTTCTTGTGAATTGTTGGTTTTTTTTACTGATTTTCGAAGAAAATTAGTATTAAACTCGTTTCGCCGAAAATTCATCATATATGTATATATATATATATATATATATATATATATATATATATATATATATATATATATATATATATATATATATATATATATATATATATATAGATATTTATTTATTTATTTATTGAATAATTTACGGAACAATGTTCCATTACATTAGTGTAGTAACACATTATTTTATCATAATTCTATCCTTTAAATTTAGCTTAATTCTATGCCTCAAGTTATATCCAAGCAACAGCTGAAATAGTGTTTAAAAGTCTACATTCGAAAAATTGCACACTATATATTTAATGCGGGCCAAATCATCATTAAAAATATCGGCTCGACGAGATATATTATTACCAAGACGTTTTAGTCTCTCAACGGGTGAATGCATTAGGTAATTTACCCTATAGTTTTGTAGCATAAATATGTCATTGCACCTTGTGGTTCTAGAAAGGACTCTTAGCGAAAATTCACCTAGGAGAGAGGGTACATCGAGATTCCCATTAACAATGTTGAATAAAAAAGTTGCGTCAAAACATATACGTCTATCTGCTAGAGATCTGATGTGTAGTAAATCCATTATGTGGCGATAATTCAATTGATTGCGACTAATGCGCAGTTTATAACCCACGTACCTCAGAAATTTATTCTGGATTTTTTCCAAAGCCTCCGAATGGGCTCCGTAATAAGGATTCCAGAGAACACAGGCATAATCAAGTTTACTTCTTACTAATGATGTATATAACATTTTCAGTGCATTTACGTTAAAAAATTCGCTTGTACTTCTTATCACAAAACCAAGCATTCTGCGCGATTCATCTGCGATATTTCTAATGTGAGCTATAAAATTCAAGGATGGGTCAAAAGTGATGCCTAAATCTTTAACGGAATCAACGACTCTTATGGGATCATTGCCTAGCATGTATACATGATTAAAATTGTACGTTGTCCTATTGAAAACCATTAGCTGACATTTAGAAGCATTTAAATCGAGACAATTATTAAGACAGTAATTAAAAAAGTTATCCAAGTTGGATTGTAATACCGAAATATCTGCCATTGACGCGATAGAATGAAAGATTTTGCAGTCATCAGCGAATAAGAGATACTGAATATCATTGAATATTGTACTTATGTCATTTATGAATATAAGAAAGAGCAGCGGGCCCAAGTGTGACCCTTGAGGAACACCAGATGTAGGAGTAAATGGTAAGGAAAAGTGACCATCAAAATTTACTATAAGACATCGATCACGAATGTAATCAGAAAGCCATTCGAATAGTTTCCCATCAATACCGATTAGTTTGAGTTTTTTCTCCAATATACTGAAGTTGATCCGGTCAAATGCCTTGCTGAAATCCGTGTATATAGTATGAACCTGTTGTGACAATGCAAAGGACTGAGAAATAAAATTATGATAAGTAATTAGATTAGTGGTTGTTGACTTTCCAGCACAGAAACCATGTTGGTTATCTATAATTAGAGGCCTGATGGAAGGTGTTAGATAGTCCGTAATTAGGCTTTCGAATATTTTCGGTATAACGGATAAAATAGAAATGGGACGATAGTTACTAACATCTGATTTGTCCCCAGACTTGAATACCGGAATTACATGAGAGCTCTTCCAAATTTTTGGAAAAATTCCCAGGGCTAATGAGTGATTAAAAATAAATAGTAGAGGGGCTAAAAGTGATTCCGCGCATTTTTGAAAAAATACCGGCGGCAGACCGTCAGGCCCACCACATTTACTTACATCAACAGACAGTAACTTCTTTAATAGCAATTCGGGGCATATAATATGGCAAATGAGATAAAGATGGGTTAAGGAAACCGGAGGATCAAAAGAACTGGTTTTGGTTGAGAAGGTTTTGGAAAAACTCTCTGCGAACATATTCGATATGGTAGACTTGTCGGAGCTGAAATGATTTTCCAAGTGCATCATCGGGGGGTATGATTTATCAAGTCTTTCCTTGCTAATGTAACTAAAGAAATGCTTAGTGTTGCACGTAATGTTTGATTCTAATTTACGTAAGTACTTAAAACGGTCTAATTTAATTTTCCGTTTACATTCACTTCTAAGACTATCAAATTCTCTATAATCAGCTAATAGGCCTGTTGACTTATATTTACAGTGTGCAATTTTTTTCAGTTTAACATGCTTTTTTAAATCATACGAAAACCATTCGGGAAAATTATCACTAGTTATAACTGCAGTCGGGACATATCTTTCTATCAATCCGTTGGTAATATTGTAAAATGTTCTAACAGTTTGTTCAAGAGACATGTTATTGAATTCATTCTTCCAGTCAATGCAAGATAAAGCGCGATTAAGTTCAACATAATTTGCTTTCTTAAAATTGTATATACGTTTAGATGATATATATATATATATATATATATATATATATATATATATATATATATATATATATATATATATATATAATCTCTGGAGCGGCTGATCCGATTGAAATGAAACTTTCGGAGAAGATAGATGTATATAACAGGTAGATCCATGACTTGTTGGAATCAAGATATCTTTAACCCTTTGGCGGCGGCGGGCATTTTAGTGAATTTTCAGGTACCCTTATATTTAGATGCAGAGTACATTTTTGCTAAAAGTAAATATTGGAAATGAAGCTTGAGTAGTCTAGTAGGTAGAGCACTAGCTTCTTGCGTGTGGGGTCCCTGGTTCGAATCCAGATTCGGACGAGGGTCCGCGCACCAAGCTTTGAGTTCACCTAGCTCTGATTAGGTACCTGATTTAAATCAGGGGTAAAGTGAGTCGTGGAACTAATCACTCCACACTCGTATTCACAATGATGAAAGAAATTGTAATGAAGCTCTCTACCAGCTTCAACCCCTAGACCCGTACGAGGTTTTTCGTGGGATTACTTTTAAATATTGGAAATGAAAACTTATTATGTTTTGTGTTTGTTTATGATACAAAAATAGAAATTTTGCGCCTTGTGTGGGCGCTGAGTGCCTTAAAGTAGGCAAGGGTTTTTTTCCAAATTTCGATTTGTCATAACTTTTAACAAAAACAATGGATCATCGTGCAATTTGCAGAGCGTATTGATGTGGACTAAGACTTAACACACATGGACTTTCAAGATTGTACGGATAACCCTGTAGCTACAGCAGGGTCCTGAAAAAAATCCTTCAAATCATCGACTCTCCTGAAATTTTTTTGATTTTTGAAAACAAATTCAAATTATTGATAAATTTTGACCTTTGTCCACCACGTCAAATTAAAATTTTCAAAATTTCGCGGTGCACAAGAACGGCAACCCATGATCAAATTACCTCTATTTTCAGCACTGACGACCGGATAGTGCGATCAACATGAAATTTACAGAACATGTTGGTATTAACTGGGACCAGGTCTGATAGAAGTGATTTTGAAATAGGGGCAACACTGTGGTGGTGGTGCCATTTTGAAAAATCACCTTGAAAAAAACTGGTTTTTGGCCTATAGCTTCCGATTTAGCCACCGGATTTTAACAAAATTCACCCAGTAGGTGAACCTTACTCTAAGACAAATAAAGGTTTTTTCCCTATAGCTTCCGATACAGTAACGAAATCAAAACGAAACTCATGTGACAAGTGGACATTGCTATATTTCTAGTTCTGTACGAATTTCGTGGAAAAATCATGAAAGGGCTGCCAGCTATGATGAATTTCGTAATTTATTGACATTTCTTTATCATGCGATATTGTCATTAAATTTCCAAATGGGAATGATCCTGCAATGACACTTAACAACAAATATTTAAGTTTCGAAAATTTTAAAAGTTTTGAGGGTGATAGCCCAAAAATTTTATTCACTCCTATAACTTCCAGCGCAGTTATTCAATCGAAACGAAATTCACAGGGTGGGCTCAAAACAACGTGAAGCAACTATGGTGCTAGCACATGATTGCCAGCACCAGACAATTTCGTAAATATTGCACCAACAGATGCTTCCATTTTGTATGCATAAGCAAAGCATTCACAATAAAATAAGCAACCGATGCTTAAATTTTCTGAGTTTTGCAAATTTTTCGGATGACAACCCCAGACATAGTTTAATCGCTGAAACTTTCGATGATATCCTTGGATGAAAAAGAAATTCAAAAGATAGGTTGATTAAACACGAGGATGTTATGGTAGACTTATTGCTGCTGATATGATGCTACAAAGAAGGGTTTTACGTCTTCATACATTTTTAAGTCACTCAAAGATAATTTCTTCGAAAATCAGTTTTCTAGCGGTTTTGATGCGCTAGACTTGTGCAAAAAAAAACTGCACGGAAAATGGAGTTACCATTTATTTTCAAAACGTGACACTAAAAAATACAGAATTAAACGGAAAAATGAAATTATTAAAATCGATATTACATGAACAAGCGTGCTTGGTACTTTACCCTCACCTGGAGTATATTTCAACAAGCTTAGTAAACTTGAGGAGTTTTAATAACATATTCCATGAAGTACGATACGACTTGCGCTGGGTCCTGCCAATTTAAAATATCAATCATTCGGACATTTGCTTGTAAACTCAGGGTCCAAAACGGTATTCATCAATCTGAAGTGATCTCAACAAATCGTCGAATGCTGACTATTGGAATCGATACTTAAGGCACACGTAACTTTGATACTTGAAAGCTTCACTACGTACATACATACAATTAGTACATAGTTTGAAGATTCATTTCAATAACAATATTACTTTCACTGGATTGATTTACGTTACATAGGTCTGCTGCGAAATATTTGATAAACTCAAGTGTTTTTCAACGTCCATGAGAGCAATATGAGTTTTGTTGCTATTCTGGTCCGTTGTTTGTGCGCTTTGATCTCAACGAAATTGAATATGTAAATAGGTTATGTACTCGAATTTTAATATGACACTGGCTAAATTGCTGCAATAGGCAGTTACATGTTGATTTTTCTATAGCGGCGAAATGTAGTGACGATTAAAATAATAGAGATTCTTAGTTTAGCAAAACGATAGACTTAGCCCTAGCTTGTTTACATAGTAGAGACTGAATAGCCAATAAATCATAATCCTACATTTTTATTATATAACGTTTATTATTATATATAATTATTTAAGTTAACGTACAGGATTAATTTATTTAGGAAATCAAATGCAACAAAATTAATCCAACAATTGTATAATAGATGCGTTTTTTGCATCCAAAGTAGTGCAGGATAGCGGTAATGCACGCGAAACAAAAACAAAATCCAGAGTACGAACACTTGTCAAATCACTGGGTTTCGTACTGGTGCACTTTGTGGAACGTATTTTGCTAAGTCAATCAGCTGAAACAGTTGGTTGCAGTGATAAATTCTCCAAAATTTCCTTGTCAACCTAACAACTAGGAAAAATTAAATCGCAACAATTTAATTAAAAAATCAATGCTGTCAGCAGATTTCCCATCCTATGTATCCTAAGTATCTAGGAGTCGAAATACTCTTCGACCATGTTTTAAAAAGAAATGAATCTAATTATAATTTTCTAGCTATACATTTGTTATTTCGAAATTTGAATTTTGAATTGGCAAATGTCTAATAGACACACTGTTACCAACCGAGTAAGAATGAAATAAACTAGCATGCTACTCCGGATCGTTTTTTTTATGCATGCCGGATACCCACACCACTCTGGATGAAAAAAACCCAGCTAATTGACGTCATATTATTTTTTTATTGACGTCATTATATTAATACTCAGTAGTCGATGCGTTAATAATTTATGGAAGTATTTCTTGATTTCAGACGTAAATTTTGGTCACATGCTTCAGCAGCTCCTAGCGGTACCTGTTTTCAATATTTTTCTACCATGTCAGATGATGTTTACATAAGCATCTCTGCGGCGGGGAAGTGGGTACTGTGGATGTGCCCAGAGGACAAATCCCTTATTGAGGGCGTTGTTGAACAACAATGTAACAATTGAAAATTAGGGAAAAAATATTACTTGAACTATCCAAGAAATTGGATCAAATCCCCAATTTAGATCAAAGCTGCTCAAATCCAACATAAGTACGCTAATATCCTCAAAAGTGACACTCCCCTGACCAACGGCAAAAATAAATGTAACGGAGGAGTGATTATTCGACCATAAAATCCTCAATCTACAATCCAAACTCTTCTTAAGATCAAAGCAGTGGCGGCTCGTGAGAATCAATGTGTGTCGGGCTGTCTGGCAAGGACCAGTACCTACTTATACCAGCCAAGGGGAACTGCTCTTAGAGCGCAAGCTGATTTTCACCAACAAAATGTGTTCTCACACCAAAAATTTAAATAAACGACAACATCAGAACTATTTAAAGCTTATTCCACTAATTATATATAAGTAAAAATCCTTTAAAAGTCCTTTAAATCAATTCAACAATAAACTCCTTTGGGAAAATTCTACTAAATAAGTATTTGCTTCGACTTATTGTTTATATATATATTCCATGCGCCTATTTTTCTGTTGAGCAAACAAGTCCACCACCTTTTCATTAAATTTTTCAGTATTATAATAAGAGATAAAAATGCTAATAAATTGAAACGATTTCGACTTAATGTGCTAGAATCATAAGATTCAATATTCTTTAGATAACATTCTTCAAACTCTACAGTTAAAAGTAGTGTGGCAAAAAGTATTTCAATTAAACTATGTATTTGCTAAACAGAAGTAAATATATTAATATCATTAAAAGTTGTATACAATGCAGTAGCAAATGACATATTCCAGAACATTTTATCATTATATATTAATATTAACTAGATTTCCAATGACCCTGCATCCAAAAATTGAAAATTCTTTACTATTTGTTTCAATATTTTTAGCAGGACATTTTTGTTTAAAATTTTAAAATCCCTATGGATTTATTGCACTGGAAAGATATATATGATCGCAATTCTCAAAGACGTGCTTCAAACTAGATTATAATTATATTATTTATGAGATCATGCATGGAAGTTTCTTTTGCTTTTTGCGGGAACTAAAAATTCAAAAACAGGTAGTTTTCATCGATATCGGCGGACCTCTTTGAATTTGATAAACTTCAACTAATAAAATATTTATGCTTCAAAAAGCATGAACACTAAAAACTACCACTTCTACCCTTTGACGTATGAAAAGTTTCTTAAAGTATCTTCAAAGATCGATTATATTAAAAAACATTGTATATAGAGCTTTCTCACAAGGTGTGCAGACTATTTTTAACAACATTTCAGCATTTTTCATAAAATATCATTCGTACAGATCTATATGTATCATATCAAATCATGTTTCATCTGTATGTATCATATCAAGCACATAATTTTTCTAGAATAATTGGTATCTGAACGAAGATATCAGCAAGCACTGTAAAAGCAAAGCCATCGTTTACTCTTCAATTGCAAAAACTAATTTCCTGAATTTAACCCACTGATACTGTGCACGCACACTTCATTCAGAGGACAACGACGAAAAAGCGATACAAAAGCGAAAAACAGCAAAGGCTTAATTATAGGACTTAGCCCATAGATTACTCTTTTAGTCATTGCGTATAACATGCACACATTTTGCACTCATTGAATTTTTTCATCCGTTTTCTCTCTTTTTTGGGGCTAATTCAACTTTTAAATAAAATTCGTATATAAAATTCTTGGAAAACACATCGATTTTTTTTCATTTTGAAATACAAAAATATGCTGGGGCTAAGCCCCACTAGCCCCATACGTAGAGCCGCCGCTCAAAGACAGTTACTCTCCCGGTGAATAAAGTGCCAATTATGCACCGTAAATAACTGAAAGGCGGTGGGATTCTTTTGAAGACGGTTTCTGTCGAGTGGACCTGACAACAAACCCAAACAAACTCTTTAGGTACGGCTTACACGATGAACTCTTCAAAATACTTAGCCGCAAGACAAATTGTTCATCGGCTAATGCTAGATAGGGCTTTTTCGTCAGATGAGTTCTCAAAGGAGATTTTGTCTCTGAATTCGAATGTCGCTGAAGGTGGCATAAGGGTTGTTTATGGCCGACAAAACAAAAGGACCAAAAAATACTAGTTTTACCAATTCAAACTCATTAAATATTTATGCGTCCCTCATACCACCACTCTGTTGCCGTCTGCGAATTAGTTTCTCTCGTTTTTTTAAAAAAAATACTTTAATTGATATTTATAATATGAAATAGCTTCTTCTTGTTCTTTGCGTGCTTTTTTTTTGTTTTCTACTAACTTCTCATCAACTTACTCTATCTTATCATCTTTATTCTTCATTTATCCTATTTATGTTTTCTTTTTAACATTGAAACTTTTTTAATTAAATGTGTTGAGAGTGTGGTTTGGGATTCTCTTCCTATCCTATTTCCTTTCAGAGGATAGTGTTACGGAACTCAAGGGCAGAATTTGTAAAAATGTCATACGTTTGCCATACGCAGCACTAGGAATGTTGAATTTAAAGATCTAACAATGCCGTATGATGGTCAAATTTAAGTTCATAGGTCGCACGACCCAAAACGTTACCAACAAATATGATGCTTGTACCGAATCTAGCCTTACCTTTTGAGATTTGCAGATACTCGATATGGTTTGCACATCGTGAGAACTATGCCGATTGTCGGCCAGGCATTGCGGGCAAGCGGCCACCTTACATCCCACACAGTACACAGTTAACGGTTCCGAATGGTCAGTACACACCGATTCACGCACCAATGATGCCCCTCGTGGCTTCACCAAATTATGCTTTGCCAACGGGCCGCGCGGAGGATGACAACTTTCACGGCACCCATCGCAATATCTAATATCGCACTGCTCACACACCAAGGACGCGACCTTCGGCTCCGATTCGCACATTTGACAGCGGAGAGCTTCGCGTTCACAAAAACGATCCACGATCGACTCCATCGCCCGGTAAGGAGGCAGGTTGCGAGCGCCACTCTCGTCGAAGAAGATGATCTTACGGCAAATAGGGCACGTGAGTGAATAGGCAGCAGCCCCTCCAGAGGGTGGAAAAAGGAGGGCCTGGAGATTTGGAGTACCAGCGTAGGACGCTGGCCGGGAAGTGTAGCAAACCACCCCTGAATCCGCCTCACTAAGGATGCTCACCTTGTCCGCTTGATCTTGGTCGGAAGAAACACTTTCCGTTGCACTTGCTGTCGAACTTGCCGAGCTGCCGGCAGAAGAGGATGAAGAATGATGGTGGTGGGAGGGTTGGTGTTGAGGGGGCAGCTGAGGCAGGGTTACAGCAGCGGCCCCCGAAGGAGCGGTCGCGGATCCGCTAATTGCACTGGAGGGCGCTTGAATGTCTAGAGCACACGCCAGGCATAGGGCATGATAGCATGGCAGCAAAATAGGATTCACATAAAGTTGCTTACAAACGTTGCATCGAAGTTCGTCCTCCATAACGCCGAATCGATGGCGGAACCATATACTGCCTAGTGAGAAAATCGGCAGCTCTGCACAACACCACAGTGATCAAATGTTTCGCACGTATATCACACTTAGCTTTTTTTCACACGAAAACTACACTGCTTTCAATCGTAAACATTTCTTTCAAGAATCTACCGAATTTTCAGCCTGGAACAAAAGGGTATCCACTTCAACAATCCAAAAATGCTTATCGAAATTCCGTAGCACTACAGATATAATTTATTCACTTTTATTCTGCAAATAAATGGAAAACAGGGGAAACGATGTCAAAACGACACACTCCCTTCGCACGCGAGAGTGTATTCACCCTGCTTGTAAAACGGTTCAGGGCCAAGGAGAAACCAACAGTAATCAATTAAAGAATTATTGGGACACCTGGTATACAATCCAGACGCTACGCTCAACGAACAACCACGACACGACGACTTCCAGACGGTAACTGGTGGACACCGCGGCGAACATAGTTCGCGGAAACGAACGAAGCTGCACAGAAAACTTTTGCTCGGATCATGTTGTGCTGGGATGGGATGATTTGCGCCTTGAAAAGTGTAGTGTGTGGTGTATTGTGTTGTGTTGAATGAGTTGGTATGTTGTGCGTGCTGCACGCAGATTGTGGGATGGATTGCGAGTGGCGGATGGACATGCGTCGTAGATACGTTTCTGCGGCGCTAGTGTATCGTATCGCAGACATCAAGCAATATTGCTGTAACTACTGAGCTGTAGATGTCAATAGCAGTCTATGGTGAGTTAGTTTGTATTGAATTCACCACTTTCATTACGAATAACGACAATTTGATATTTATCAGCCCGCTGTGTGTTGTTACCTGTTATATTGCGAAATTGGTATCAAATTAAAAATAAATATTAAATTATCAAAATCTTGTTGAAAATTGTTTTACAAAACACAGTGATGAAAACATTAAGCAGATTACAAAGCGGAAAAACTATGAAATTCACTTACATCAGCGATTCATTAAGAGTTTTTTGTGGGCACAATGCTGACTGTAGTCGCTCACACTCATATTCCTAATTGCATAATATTTTCAAATCTTATCTTTGAAGTAAAAACTATAATCTTTTTTTTATTGAAACAATTTGAACTTATTCTATATAGTTTTTAAGTAAAAATTAATCAGAAAAACTATGCACATTTTTATTAACAAATGCCAGGAAAGTGCAATTACTCAGAAATCCATGTCATTTATGTTCGTTAAATTTATGAATTATGAAAAAAATTTATGAATTTGACGAATCAGAACATTTAAGCTGTAAGCATGTATTGTGAAAACAACTAGTAGATTTTCAGTAGATTTATTTATAAGTCATTCACTATGGGTAGAAAAGGAGAAGAAACTACTGTGGAACTTAGAAAAATTGTTATAACTGAACGTGAAAATGGAGAAATTTTAAAATAAATTAGTTAAAAGGGTAAGAGAAATTTTTATATATATGATTAAAAGATATGAAAGTTAAAATAAAGTTGAAAACAAACCAAGAAATGTTAACTGAAAACTGTTAAATGCATCGGGTGAAAGAACGATTTTGGGAAACGTTAAAAACAATCCAAAAGCTTGTGCTCCAGAATTATCAAAATTTCGGTCTGTTCGCGTACTACAATCAATTGCCATTAATTGCAATTAATTGCAATGAAGCCGTTTTTGTACTCCGTTTTACTGAAAACTGAAAAATTTCCCCTCTTTCAGTAAATTTCAGTAGGGTCTGAGCTACTGAAAAATGCTGAAAAGTGTCAAATGGCGTGGCGCGAGTAAATATTTTCAAATGTGCGCGGCAAGCAACAAATTATAATGTCTGTTCGCGTACATGAATCTATTATAATATATTAAAATAGATTCGCAGAAAGTCGTTTTTGTACTCTTGCTGCAAGCCAAATTTTGCAGCAAAAAGAAGCCAGCTGCCAAATTCTTTTACTGCTGCAGTTTGCTGAAGTACGCGAACAAACCTAATATTTTTGTGGCGATACTTTATCATCGCTAAGGAAAACTTTATAATCACTATTGTTCTTCCAAAAACCGACAATTAACAGTTTTGGTTGTCACTTTTCAGGAAATGCAATGAGAGCGTTTTCGTATTTTTCATGAATTTCCCCCACCACATGATTCCGAAAAATTCAGCTCATGAAACGACTGAGAGTACGCGAATAGTCATAACTTCTGGAATGCCCTGTGCATCGATATCTATTCTCAAATGCAAACAATTCTGCCGTACATATCATAAACGCCCTATTTTTCAATTTGGAGCTAACACCGGATTCGAAAACTACATACTCTATTACATAATTCAACAAAATATGAAAAATCTATCTTTTGTGAAATTATGTTAAAATCAATAGTGAAAAATGTCCATACCATATATCTGCATGCTGCAGAAAAACATAAATCATTGAATATCTCCGAAGTTACGAAAATCTTGATAGGGTGTTTGTGCTAAGGACGGCAGAATTGCTCTAGCGATTTTCTATTAAAAGTTTCAAATATATCTGACAATGCAGGTGATTCATTTGCCTCAGCAAAAGTAAGTATAGCCTCGACTATTTCATTTATCTTACTTTGTTATCAGTTATCACACAAAATGATTGATAATAAACTAGAGAGCGAGATAATAAACACTTGATTCAGCCTGGTGTAATTTCAATGATTAACACCCATCCAGTCTGCGAGTAAATTTCAATTATTTAATACGTTGTGAACCGCCGTCGGTCGCCGTCTTATCAGTTCTACTACCGGTCCGCTTAGCTCATACTAATTTTTTAGAATGTCAGGTAAATATTTGTATTGTTTTAATATGTTCTTGCTGTTTTCGTATTGCATGAAACCGTGCTATGTGCTTATGTTAAGACCGATTAATAAATGTTGTACTTTTCGTACTAAAATGTTTGAAACATGTCTACGTGGCTATTGAGAATGTTTATTGCATCACAAACTTTCCTTTGAAAGTCTTACTGTGTTTGGTCAATGAACATATATTTTCAACGAGGCCAATCAAGGATGCAAATTGCATGAGGGAAATGCAATTAGTGCGGGTAGGAAAAAAATTGTGGAAATCATATGATCCGAAATTCGTTTCGACAACTAACTAGACGTGTTCAACAAATAAGATAAAGGTTTAGAGTGATAACTGAAATATTAATGTTTAATTTTTTGTATTTATTTTTTGGGGTTCAAGAATCTTGAAAATGATAGAAAGCTTTATATAATTTTTAATATATTTCATCACGATCGTCGATCGAATATAGTTGTTTGATGCAAGCACTAAGAAATAAGTTTATTATCAGTCGATATTTTGACGAAAAGTTTTCTACTCAAGTATACAAAGAAAGAGTAATTGCTCATCAACGCCCATTCGCGATAAAATTTATCAGTGACAAATGAGTATATTTGCGTTCACCATGTTTTTCACGCAAAAGCAATTGCAAGAGCAATTATGAGCAATATTTTTTTTAAAGGCACAGTAGCTACAAGTATACTACTATAAGAAAATGTCGCGTGACTGCTTCAGAATATAAATCGAATTTGTTTGCGTTTGGCATTTCTCATAAAGTACGAGGAAACTTGAAAGAAAGATTAACTGCAACTTGCGTATTGAAACAACCAGTAATAAATTAGATAGCCATTTTCATGTTATTCCATCAAAATGGAGGTATCTTCCGTTGCAGTTGCATGACTCAAATTGTGCAAGCCAATAAAAGTAGGTCGAGAAAATAACCATTAACGCATGGGTTGACTCTGGGTTCGGGGCAATGGATATTAAAATTGCTAAACATTGTGATTTTGATAAGAAACACCATTAACTAGACCACTAAGTTAAAAGTGATAGTAAACACTGACGCGCCAACCAAGAGCCAAGAGCGTCACATGGATCGGAATTGCGGGTGATTCAGGACTCAGATCTTACCTGTTAGAGCCAATAAAAACAATTAGCAGGGATTTAAGTAAAATTTAAAAAGTCTAGCACATCGGAACCGCTAGAAAACGGATTTTCGGAGAAATTATCTTTGAGTGACTTCAAAATATGGAATAACGTAATACATTTATTTGTAGTATCATATCAACTATTTCTTACTCAAAGTAACAAAAATCGTTTCCTGACAGCATCTACTATAACACAAATGTTCAAATAAAAATATTCAGTGCCGACAACATTTGTCCAACGCAGCAGTATTAAGTCTACCATAATAAACTCGTGCTAAAATCAACCTATCCTTTGAATTTCGTTTTCATCCGAGGATATCATCGAAAGTTTCAGCGATTAAACTATGTCTGGGGTTGCCATCCGAAACATTTCCAAAACTCGGAAAATTCAAAAATTGTTTGTTTATTTTAGTGTAAATGCTTTGCATATACGGAAGCATCTGTTGGTGCAGACAAAATGGAAGCATATGTTGGTGCAATATTTTTGAAAATGTATGTTTCTGACAATCCTGTTTTAGCACCTCAGCCAAAAATGTAGCAAATCTGCTTCAAGTTAAGTTAAATGAACTCTGTGAATTTCATTTCGATTGATTATCGCGCACTCACGTAGATTTATGTTCCCATTGTACACGCCGAACAATTTTAAAATTTTCTGTAAGAAATTTTAACTTAATTTTAACTAATCAAACTGACACTGACATTTCTTTTCATATTGCCCGTTGCACGCTTTTACACCGATCTGATATTCCTCACATTTTTCGTAAATAAGAGACAGCATTAGGGCTTTTCTGCTGTGAGTGCGGTAGAACGGGGTGCATTGAGCGGAATTTTTGTGAGAGAGCAATGTTGTGAGTGTATTAAAAAAGGCTAACTCACATATGGGTACACGGATAGCCATTTCGTATCCATTTTCTTTTATATCTGTGTCCTCAATCAATTGGAAAATTGTTGAAATTAATATGTGTGGTGAATTTTGCTGGAGAGTTGATTATGGTCGGATAGCGCGCTACTTCCGGCACTAGAGGCTGTCCAGCTGAAAACTTGATGGCTTTATTTCTGTTTATGTGGAATAGATTCCAGAATGCTAGTATGCATAGAACAATTATCATTACTATGGTAAGTCTGAAATACGTTTCAGCGCTTCTCGTCTTGCAAACTTCATCCAAACTTTTTCTATTGGGTATTTCTGGCCAATGGGGTTTAGCTGTCAAGTAATTTCACAGCTGATTAGTTTGACGTTGTTTTGGTGAAAATGAATGAAACGGAGCTATGATAGGAGACATCACTTTTGGATCTTCTTCTTGTTTTGTTAGTTTTTACCCGAAATCTTTTCCTCTACTTTTTTTATTTTGGTAAAATATTCTTTCACGACAGCAACAAGCTTTCACCCAAAAATATTTTTCCTCCCTACCACTCTCTTCATCACTCAATCAGTATGTACCATACGTGTGCATCAATTTTCCCTCCGATAAATTTTGCATAGTGCTTTGCTGACAACTGGTGTGTTAATATAAGGGACAGCATAATCCTTATCAATATTTTAGACTCTCTTTTATTGTCTTCTTTTATATACATCCACAAAAAAGTATACAACACCAGACAATGCTTGTGTTTGATGACTTGGCAAAAATTGGCGGACCTTGGCTGAGAAGTTTTGATAAATTCATCGTATAGGCCAGACCTTACAACTTTGGATTATGATTGGTCTCGATCTCTGCAAAACTTTCCTAATGCTCTTAAGTTGCCTTCAAAAAAAGACTGTGACAATCCCTTGGCCAAGTTTTGTGTCAATAAACAAGAGAAGTTCTATTTAGATGGAATTATGCCTCTACCCCGAAAATGGCAAGACGTTATTGATAATAACGGCCAATGTGCATTGAAATAAAATTGTTTTTAAATAAAAGAAACAAATCATTAAAAATGAGGAAAAATAACTCAACACTTCTTGCATTAACGAATATATAGACGTAAAATCGTGTCCAAAATAAATATCGAAAATTAACATAATCAAATTGTGACTGTGAGGAAAGTAGATTGCTCGCGCGAATAACACTTCTTCGCTTCCATACTGATATCAACTAACAAGATAGTTTAAGAGTGCTGCATCCGAAATTGTCACGGCTTCTTTGTATTGTATCACATAGATCCACCATCATACGGATTCCGCCCTGAATATTCACCATCAGTAGAATCAGCCACCAATTACCGTTCTGGAATTGAATTATCTTATCCAATGCCAATGCCTTATGGAGATCCTAAGCATCTGGCATTTGAGCATCGCTCTAGAAAATCATCAAGCTCCTCATCGTGCTCATCATCATCTTCGTCTAGCTCCAGCTCAGGCGAATCATATCATATAAAAGAAAATCGTCCGATTCTTCCGCCACTCGGTAAGCATTAAGTAATTTAATAGTAAAATGCTGTTGAGGATTTTTCACAATCCTCCAATGCTATAAACATCCCTTGGTCAGCAAATGGATAGTAAATACCAGACATAAGTCAAAAATCAGGGCACTATTAAATGAGTAGGTTATTTTTTTTTTAAATTATTGCGGTTTATTTTAAGCGTCTAACCTATCCTATTGTTAATTTCAGGATATTTGTGGCACCGAGCGACAATATACAGTGGTTTTCCATACGGCGGCGCAGTTCGTGCAGGTGTAGATCAGGATGGTACTCAAATATATATCGGCCGAGCCTACCACGAAGGGGATTTAATACCCTGCAAGATTATCCCTGACAAACAAGCGGCATATATTGCCTATGGTGGGCAGGAAATCCTGAAAGAAGAGTTCGAAGTCCTCCGGACTGGGGACATTTCCTGGCAGTTCGCAACGAACGGTGATGTGCCACCAGGAGCAATTGAAGTCGGTAGAACAGCAGATGGGGAGCCCCTGTTTGCAGGCCGTTGCATGTACGAAGGATCTCAAACGCCAGGAAAAATCCAACGCAGTCACGGTTGTTTGTACATTCCGTTTGATGGGCAGGAAATTAGTATAAAGGAATACGAGGTTCTGGTTCTTAATTAACGACGCTATCTGTGGCTTTACCAATTGTGGCTCCAAGGGCTTTTTTTTCGAAATTTGTATAAAACTATATAATAAAATCTAGCGAAAACTCATCATCATTTGTTTGCTTCAATGTCCTTCTGCCCCGTTGATTTCCGTTTCCTGTATGGTGACCTCAGAAGTTTTAACAAGCCCCAAAACAATGAATGATGGAACTGTTGTTTGAAAAGTTCGAGACGTCACTGATCCTCAGGGAGCAAGTGATGAAAACCAACAGCAGTTGTTTCGGTTTATCCACATATCAACATGTGCGTTCCTTCCGTAAATTATAGGACTGTTCGCGTACTACGATTAATTGCATTTAATTACAATTAATTGCTATTAATTGCATTTAATTACAATTAATTGCGATTAATTGCAATGAAGCCGTTTTTGTACTCCGTTTTACTGAAAACTGAAAATTTCCCCTCTTTCAGTAAATTGCAGCAGGGTCTGAGCTACTGAAAAATACCAAAAGCTGTCTAACGGTTTACTTACTTTATTGGGCAAGAGGGAAGCGGCATCGAAAAAATCCATCTTAAAACGAGAAACTGCATGGGAGAGAGGTGTTCAACAACAATGCCTCTCATGCCATCGGATTAGCGATTTTCAATTCAAAAACGAATTCACAGCACTAATAATTAAACTAAGAATAGGACTAATGCAACACTTAATTTATGGATTAAAAATTACCGCCGCAATTAGTATTCTTTTGCGGATACCGTACTACGTGCGCGATCTATGATACATAGTTTGACAACATGAGTTTTCTTAGATTTTGTCAGTGGGGAGCGTCAAAGGCGCATCAATTAATTTGGCTGCTGGGAGTCACAAATATTTTTGAATGATTTTTTCCAAACTAAGATGAATACATGTTTGTGGCTAAAAATGAAAACATATTACGAAAATATAGTTATGAAATATACTTTTAACGCAGTGGAGAGAAGGAAGTGTATTAACAAATGAATTATGATGTGAAAACAATCATAACGCCTGTTTTTGTACATCTTTGCGTCTCTATGACCACGAGCAATAAGATGGATTTTTGAAGCTAGAGCCTTAATTCGACCGTTCTCTTGTGATTCTTTTTTTCCTCGTTCCTTCCACTCTGTCCATCACTCTATCAGCGAGCACAGTCTATGTGCACCATCTTTACCCCTCAGTAAGTTTTTCATAGTGCTTCCCACACAACTAGTTTGTTGGTATAAGGGGCACAAAATTTAAGAAACTTCTTTAGATTTCTTGTAGAATCATTTCTTACTGGATTCCTTGAAGAGGAAGGCATATTGGAGGAAAATTATCAAAGAAATTAAACACTTAGAGCATTATTGACACTGAAGAAGCGGGCAGATTACCCTCGAAATTTCGATATCTGGCAAGATATTGAAATATATCTAGCTTCTGAAGGCAAATTTGACTTGAAATTTAAAAAATTTTGCTTCAGAAGCTAGAAAAATTGAGCTACATTAAATAAAGTAATAAGTGTTTGAATTAAATTTAATTACAATTTAAATTATATACAGCAATATATCATAGTTTCATTGTTGCCATTCCTTGGTGTCGTACGCCTGCCAGTTTGCAAAACGCATTTTAATATAATATGCATTATAAATTTTTCTTTTTCTTTCTTGGATTTTCATTATGAACTGCTAAAATCATTTCCGAAGATGTTCTTTCATGTTAAATAAGATTCACTTTTATTTCAATTAACCTGTGTATTCCAATTAATGAACCAAATTAAATTTACTGCATTGCTTGTTTCCACCAACATCATATTTCAAATGAATTCATCATCAAAATGATAATTTAAACTTACGCGCCTATTGCCTGCCCCCAAATTAATTACAAATTTTAAATCACCTACGTTCTTTGCTATGCATGTCGCACGGAAATCCACATTTCCCATCCATTTCTTCTATATCTTTGACATACGACTGCATGAGAAATACCGTACTCGGGCAACCCTCGAAGAAACATTAGTCATTCTTGTAATCGTGCAATTCGTTCTGTCCGCTTTCATGAAGTGTCGTCTGTTGTTCGGTGTTTAGAATATTTTTGGTGAATTGTTATTTGTGGAGACTCTGTCTGCAGTTCAGCACAAAGGAAACATTGTAACTCAAGCACACGAAAAATGTCAGGAACTTCACAAAAACACCGTAACTTTGTTGCTGAGCCAATGGGTGACAAATCCGTCACGGAACTTGCCGGCGTAGGAGAAACGCTCGGTGGTCGTTTGGAAGCGGCCGGCTTCGACAAGGTAACGCATCAATAGGCAAACAGCCAAAGCTATTTTCCCGCGAGAAGTGAATTTTTCCGATTTCGCCACTTGCGCCAATTGCATCGACGCCTTTTTTCTGTTTGCCGCATTTCTACAGCAAATGTCGAGCTGTTTCGTACATTGCTGATAACCGACGGTTACATTCGAATCGATCCGTTCATTAGTTGCTACTCAAAATTTGTTAGGCTACGTGTTAGGCTAATGACACACACGGCGATTCTACCGAAACGTTTCCCGAGAGGAAAACGGAGTCAGTATAGTCGTGAATTACTTAGCATTGTGATGAGATGACACATCGCGGTTTTGCCGCCTCCCGGTTTTGTAATGCACGACTAAACCGACTCGATTTTCCTCGCGAATATGTTTCGGTAGAACCGCCATGTGTGTCATTGGCCTTAAGCACACTTAGGGTCTAGACGAAACGTCTTTTTAAAAGGTAAAATTTTAGTGTAGTAAGCTAATGAATAAAACGTGCACTAAATTTTGTTAACGAACATTACCTAAAACAATCTGCTAATCGGGAGGAGATTGGAAGCCAGTTGCTTGGAGCCTTGTTTGCTTTCAAAACTATCAATATATAATTGCATTTCTTTATTTTCAGGCATACACAGTGCTTGGCCAGTATCTGATTCTGAAAAAGGATAAGGAGCTGTTCAAAGAATGGATGAAAGATGTCTGTCACGCGAGCTCGAAACAAGCCTCAGACTGCTATCAATGCCTAAACGACTGGTGTCAAGAGTTTTTGTAGATGCAGGAATTAATTTGACCTTCTCGATACTTTTAAAGATTAAATAAAATAGTTTTTACTCATATAACGATCAATGTTGAAATGTTAAGTCTTATAATAAAATTACATACTTTGTCAGCCTTGAATTTAATCAATTTAACTCGACACAGATTAGACGCAATGGCTATGACTTACTTTTACTTTTCCTGGAATATCTGTTAAGCTGTGGCGAGTACTTGTTAAATGAACTCTGTGCATTTTTTATTATATCAATAGAAATATTTTGCGAAATTGAGCTATTTGATTAGTTTTATTATGAAAAATGTGAATGATAAACATACCAAATAAGCATAAATATGGGAATAATTAACATACCACATAAATCTTTCAGTGACGTTAAGTGTTCCTCTAGAAGTGTCCACCACTATTTGTCGATGATTCAATTGGCCTTTTATTTGACGGGCACAGGTAGATATGCAGAGTAAAATTTACCGTTAATAGTTCCTTAGTCCATTTTCCGGCAGATTTATCTTTGTTAGGAAAGAGTCTCAATATTTTTAGCTTTGAAACTGTTCCAAGTTCGACAAAAAGCCTTTGAATATCCTGTTTTAGTTTTTCAGTCTTGGTTCAATTTTATCCACACTCAACATATCATTTTGATAGGCTTTAAAAGTTAGTGTGGAAAACAGGCCCTTTTCGGCGTGCACTATGCTTAAGAAGCATCTTTAAAATCTGGAAATATGGACCATTCGAACTTCGAACGACGAGAATTCACAAATTCCTGCAGTTAGAATACATTTCGAGCAGTTCGCTCAATTCTGTTTCGCGAATTCTTTCTCCAGCTGCGAAAGAAATTTTTGACCTCACGCCGACGGTCGTGTAAGACAGCCAACTCTTCAGTTTCATCTTCAATCAATTTGTCATTGCTCCGATAAAGAGGCGAGTAGGTGACGTCGTCTACGGAATCGCAAATGCGAAACTTTAATAGCAACCAAATCCTTTCACATCAAACAGTACAATAGTTTTTGAGTGAAACAGTGAGGCTGCCTGTGATGTTCCGGAAAAGTGTACAAGTGGCTTAAATGTGCGAAAACCGGGTGTCGTCTCCGTGACTTGGTTGAGCTTTAGATTAACAAAAGAATTGTCGACTTTTGGTTTAAAGAACGGTGGAATAGTTTCGGAATAGTCGCCAAGTTCTACCCATGTTTCGTGCCGGTTAATGGTGACACAAGTTTGAGTTACAATGTACAGTGGTAGAAGTAGAATATCCAATTGGTGGCAGTGACGGTCATTAGCGAGACCAGAAAAGGAAGTTGAGCGAAATTCTCCTAGTCCATTGATTTTCTGCGGTACAAAGGAGCGAAGTTTCACTGGTTGGCATTCACTGTATTCTTTCCCCTTGTTGACGGAATCTCGCCCGTAAATTTGCTCGTCGCAGACGATCGAAAGCCATCGTGAGCGAAAAAGATGGACTAAGCGGAAGAGTCGAATGTGAGAAGAGAAAATATAGCTTCAAGTCTTGTGCATTGTTTTTACTCGTTCGTGAACGTCAAGTAGCACTAGAATTTGCCTACTGGAGAGTGAAAGAAGAAGCTAGCATAGAAATATTTGACAGGCTTTAATTGCATGGGTTAGAAAAAGACAAGTAAAGTGTGCAGATGTCAGAGCATATTGGTTACGGCGACTCATAAAGATGGTGGACAACATGTCATGTTTGCGACGGGTGCGATTATTTCTGTGAACTGTGTAGAGAAAACTAGCATCTCGCGTAAATTGACGGAAGTTCGTTGTGTGAAGTGGCAATTTCGGGAATTCATTGAACGCAGGTTACAGGAAAGTGGATATATCGATGGGATTTAGCGAAGAGACTGAAATCCTAATTTGAAAAGTGGCAATTCGTGTTTGATTTTCCTCGTTCGAGTGCGGGAAACTTTTCGTGCTCTGGGTGTAAAAATCGACATAGTCCCTTTGTGTTTTAATTTTTTTTTAAATGAAATCCTCTTAGTTGTCTATTTTGTCCACGGAGTCAGTGGCTTGCAGAAAATTGTGAAAATTGAATAGGTAGTGGAATCATCTTGAATTACGAGTGCGGGTGCTCCGCGCGTGCTACGTGAGAGTAAAATAATTGTTCAAGCGAAAACTATGGATGATAATTGCACGGGATCTGTGGGAAATCTGTCGAGTCAAAGTCAGAACGTGAGTATCGTATGATCGTAGTAAACGCAATAATATTGCAAATAATAGCGAAACAAGTTAGAAATAATGTTTTCGCTTTTGACAATTGCAGCAAATGGGTACGAATTCGGCATCGACTGGGATTAATACAAAAGCAGGCAGTGGATTAGGTTGTGGTTCGGGGGGCGATGACACGAATGGCGGAGGGGGCGGTATGGTTGGCGGCGGGAATAACAGTGGCACTGGTATCCCGGCCGGATCAAACAACCATCAGAACAGTACCCCACAATATACAATTCCGGGCGTTCTTCATTTCATCCAGCACGAATGGTCGCGGTTCGAGTTGGAGCGGTCACAGTGGGACGTGGATCGCGCCGAATTGCAGGTAATGGTAACACTACTATATATACCTATAAAAATAATAGTACTATATATACCTATCAAAATAATAATACGGTAATAGTACGTTCGCACTGCACTCACGAATTTGTCAGTGGAATTGAAAAAAGTAGGTAGTGTTTGTGAAGTTTCAATTAGTTCGGATCGGCGCTTATTGTTTACCTCAGTGGAGTTTTAAATTTTTATTATTTACGTATAGTTGACAATAGCAAAGTAATTATTGGAGGATGCCATTTAAATTATTTGTTTGCACATAGTCGAGACTAAAACTTAATGGTGGCGACGAAGTAATTAACTGTAGAAAATGAGATGAGCACAGAGCAATATAGAAAAACTAAACTGGCCGTTAAAATGTGAGTGGCAACTTTGATTAATTTTATTCATAATTCTTGAATTTGAATTTGACATACATGTGTTTTTCTCAGTTGTTCAAAAATTGTCATTTAAATTTTGAAAATGAATTAGAATCGTCATAAAATTTATTTTGAATGAAGTGAGTTTAAGGTTAACGGCTGAAGTACAAAATGCCGCTGTGGTATACTCTGGGGTGTGCTCAATGTCATGCTATAGCTGTTCCAAAAGCATAGCATAGCATCACTTAAGCAAGTGTTAAAATTCGCAGTAGCTAGGTGAAGCAGCTATAGATATTGGACAGCCAAGAGCTGCTACGTAGGTCGGTTTTTACTCAGCACAACTCACTAACAAATTATTTCCAGTTTTTTTTTAACTTTAATCTTTGCATTTACGTGGATCAACTGACCATTTGTATTACACTTTGGAAATTGTTGAAACTGCTGAGTCTTCACCGTACATATGCAGAAACTATTAAAATTTTCCTAACATATTCAAAACGTTTCACTTATTCCCGGCTTTTGAGGCCATATCTGTGAAAAAGAGCGAAAAAGAAACTGAAAATTTCATGGTACACGAATCAGCGTACCCGGCCTGTTGCGCTCCACATCTGCCTTCTAACAACTCAAGATGTGTTGCGCTGTGTAAAAACCTACTTTAAACTCAAGTTGAGTTGAAGTGTTCAAAAGCCCGTATCTAGTTTATGATAGCATTATACTCAAATTTATTGTTCATCTCCTTTGCCACCAAAGCGCGAAAAGCGCTTTTCATTCCCATTTCTAATCCAAAACGACGTTTGAACAGTGTATCAGCTGTTTGCGCACGTCCGTTTTACCTTAGCTACTTTCTTGCTACCCTCCAGACTGCGAGCAGCAAATAGCTGCTACCACAGCAGTTATTGCGGAATCTTGGACAGCCCGACTGTCAAATAGCAAGCATAAGAAAGTAGCTATTTCGTGACATTGGACAGCCAGAGCTGCTAAAAGAGCAGCTAATAGCTGCTATAGTAAGAATATTGAACACACTAGGTCTGTTCGCGTACCTTAATCTATTATAATATATTAAAATAGATTCGCAGAAAGTCGTTTTTGTACTGTTGCTGCAAGCCAAAGTTTGCAGCAAAAAGAAGGCAGCTGTAAAAATCTGTTGCTGCTGCAGTACGCGAACAGACCTACTCCTGGGTGTTTCCAATGTGCATGCTATAGCTGCTCCAAAAGCATATATATATATGGATATTGGACAACCAAAAGCTGCTACGTAGGTCGGCTTTTGCACAGCACAACTCAACAAATTTTTTGAAGTTTTATTTTTAGAACTTCGGAAATTGTATGTAATTTCTGAGTTTTTAATCATACAGCTGCAGAAACCATTAAAATTTTCCTCACTTCACTTATTACCAGCTTTTGATGCCATATCTATGAAAAAGAGCAAAGGAAAAACATTGAAAATTTCACACTCGCCTTCTAAAAACTCAAGATGATTTGCAAGGTGTTAAAGCCTACTTAAACCTCGAGTGGGTTAAAGTGCTTAAAAGCCCGTATATAGTTTACGATAGCACTATTTTCAAATTTATTGCTCATCTCCTTTGTCACCAAAGCGCGAAAACTTCTTTTCATTTCCTTTTCTAATCTAAAATGACGTTTGAACAATTTGTCAGCTGTGTACATTTTGCTTAGTTACTTTATTGCTATCCTCCAGACTGCGAGCAGCAAATAGCTGCTACCGACTGTCAAATAGCAAGCATCCGAAAGTAGCTATTTCGTAACATTGGACAGCCGGAGCTGCTAAAATAGCAGCTAATTGCTGCTATAGCAAGAATATTGAACATACTCCCTGAAGCCAGGAGCTGTCAAAAGTTAAAAGCAAAGGATTGCATTGAATGGCCAGGATTGAATCAGTGGCCGAAGTAGAACAACTTTCAACTTTTTACTTGGGCACAAGTAGACAAGTCGTATATGACATGTTGTGGTTATGGAATGTTATAAAATTACTGCCCTTGCAGAGTAAAGAAAATCTTTCACAGTTCGTGTTTGAGACCGTTTAGACAACAAAACATTGAAAGATAATCAAAATTTACCGGCTATCAGCTTCGGATGCAAGGTGTTTATTATTGTGTTTGAGTTAGCTACAGTGCCTGGCTACAGCACTGACATCATCGTAGGCGATAGCATCCGCGGAAACTCGTCCACAGCACTACATTGTGTTTCAGCAGTAACTTTGGAGTTCTTCCTTTTTTTCGCCAGTAAGTGTTACTTTGGGCTTCCTAACAATAACGAAAAATGCTATTGCACTACCGTTATGCTTGGGTCTTTGTTCTTTATCTGTATTGCAGTTTTCTAAATTCTTTAAACAGGTATATATTTTACATTCAAAAACGCCTTCCATCTAAATCGACGACCTGAACCTGAAATGTAAGATAGTGGTAATGAATGCTGATAATGCTGCCCAATGTGATAGCTTGTCCGAAAAGTGATTTAACTCAAAATGCACCAGGGTCTCTGAACAAGAATATTAATTTTTACACACAGTAAAACGTTTTGCAATTCCTGCAGAAGCAAAAACATGTAATTCAAGAAACACTAATCTCAGTTAGTAAATAAACCTCTTTGCGATATTTGTCGCATGGTCGTGTGTTCCTCCTGCCACAATAAGCATTTCCGTTGCAAATACTTTATATATATTTTTTTCATAGCTTCATTGCAGAGCCTCTTCTTCTTGACAGATGTAAACCGCTTAGTAAAGAAACAGGCAGTTAGATTATCCTCATCCACCGAAAGGAAATAGGATAGAAGGGAATCCCAAACAACACTCTCGACACATTTCATAAAAAAATATGTTTCAATGCTAAAAAGAGATCATAAATAGGATAAATGGAGAATAAAGATAATAAGATAGAGCTAGTTGATGGGAAGTTAGTAGGAAACATAAAAAAAACATGCAAAGAAGAAGCTTTTTCATATTATGAATATTAATTAAAGTATTTTTCAAGGAAAAAAAACAAAAAGAGAGAAACTGCTTACCAGACAGCAACAGAGTGATGTTATGAGGGATGCATAAATTTTTAATGACTTTAAATTGGTAAAACTAGTAGTAGAAAGCACGTAATTTAATTTACATGATTCTAATGTAATTATACAGCAGCCTTTTAAAAACCGGATAAGATCTAGTATCCTTCAAAGAGTTCGGAAAATTATTGAAGATTTCCATAGCTAACCTAATAAGATCTTTATATTTTCTATTCGTTCTAGCGACAATAAGTCTGAGATGATCTTTAAATCTTGTGTGATAGCCGTGATAATCACAGTTCCTTATGGAAGATATCGAAAATTTTATATTATTATTGAGTATTTTATACATTATCTTAGCCTTTTCCGTGAATCCCTTACATTGAACTTTTCTGTTTGTCTGTCTAGTATGTCGCTTGGAGTCATTCTATCAAGTCCATGTATTGCCTTAACTATCCTATTAAGTATTCTATGAATTGAGTCAATATTCATCTCTGAAGTTTGACTCCAATTCATTATACCATACCTGAGGCAGTACATAATAATTCTAGATCATATTTTTTAAGTTTAGATCTAATTAATACTTCATTCTAAACAGCCTAACACAGAAAACCAACTTAGATTTCATATTACTTATGTGAGGGGACCAAGATAATCTATCATCAATAATTGGTTCTAAATATTTCGATCTGGCAGCTCTTTATATCGTCTCCATGTATTCTAATATTAAGGCAGATCACGCTTTTATTAATCTGCTTGAATACCATGTAACTAGTATTACAGGTGTTGATTGTCAGCCTGTTTCCCAAAAGCCAGGAACCATACGCAATAATTCATTATTTATCTGCCGCTCCAAAAGTTGACAGAGAATAGCAAAAGTGTTGCATCAGCATAAATAATATAATTTCCGGTCAGACCAGAGAAATATACAGAGGCAGACGAAAGTCTACGGCAGCACCTTAATTCGTTAATTGGATGCTTTAATCAAAAATCCATTGATGCGCATTTTTTTTCAGTAACGTAAATATATTTATAAAAAACAAAAACTTTTTGAAAATCTTTGTGTATAAGTCAGCCGGCACTGACTGTCGTAGACTTTTGTCCGTTCAATTTTTTATGTTTTTATGAATTTATCTTTAAGTTTGTTATGAAAAGTATTTGTTTTTGTTATTTAATAAATATATTTACGTTACTGAAAAAATGCGCATCAATGAATTTTTGATTAAAGCTTCCAATTAACCAAAAGCTCAATATAGGCTGTTGTCGTAGACTTTTGTCCGCCACTGTATATTATAAAAATAAAACAAAAATAAATGTATAGCATTGACCCTTGAGGAACACCGATGTTCATTACTTGTTGTTTACTTATTTCATCATTAAATCTTACCAGGATTTTTCTGTCTTTTAGAAAGCTAGCGATCAACGCCAGAGCCGAGCCTCTTATTCCAAATTCTCTTAGGTTTTCTAACAAAGTGGATTTTTTAACAAATCTAAAATAACTGACAATAATCTGATTGGTAAGCACAATACCTACCCCTTGAAAATATCCTAGACAAACTAGGACGCGTATTGTTTTTACACTTTATTTTCGAGTTTCACTACCACTTTTAGCATTATCTAACCCATCATGGCTTCCTACTCTTGTTATCACTCGCGTCGCTAAATTCATAAGAAATTCACTCGCATACTTATAAATTCATTCTTTTGTTTGTCCATGAAACAGCTCCTTCGACGTTGGACAGGTGATTGCAAAGTTGGAAGAAGTTTTCAAAATAAAATAACATCCTTGAAATTCATGCCTCTAGGCATTTACAGAGGTATACACATTCATTTTATCCCTTTATTTGATACCTAATGCTGCTAGTTTTTTTGTTACTGTTCTAGAAGAAACTTTCCGCCCAATAGCTTTTAACACTGCAGCAACTAACACCGAAGAATTTTTTGCGATGTCTGAAAAAATGTACGCACTAGTTAGTATTCCGTCCCATTGAGTTGGCATAACTTTTTTTTATTGCGGACGTAATAAAAAAGGAAAATAAGAGAACACATGTGGAGTATTTTTATATGAGAAAGACATCTGGTGACACTTCAAAATGTTCAGTGGCAAGAAGTTGTTTTGACACCAGAAATTAAGAGTAAACAAGTCAGCTTGCAACTGGTGAAAATCGTTCGCAGACTTGATTGCTCTGTATAATTTTAAGTCATCCGCATATGAAAGACAGGAAAAATTGATAACAGAAGGAAGGTCATTGACAAACAAGATAAAAAGTAAGGTACCTAGGATAGAACCTTGAGGAACTCCGGATGTGGGAAATATAGGAAAGGAAATGGAACCATTTAAAGTGACTCTGCAGGGACGACTATGAAGATAGGAGGAAAACCAGGAGAGGAGGGGACCAAAAACACCGAGGCCATTAAGTTTAAGTAGCAGCAAGTTTTGGTTCACAGAATCAAAGGCCTTTGAAAAGTCTATGTAAATTACATCAACTTGACGTTGACAATCGAAGGCAAAAGCGACAAAATTAGTAAACTCCATAAGGTTGGCGATGTAGAGCGACCCTTAATGAAACCATGCCGCTCAGGAGCAAGTAAAGGCTGTAGAGACGGATAAATTCTATTGTAGACAAGGCGTTCAAGGATTTTACTGAAACAGCAGAGGAGGGATATAGGATGATAATTGGAAACAACGGAAGGATCACCACATTTGAAGATAGACAAAATATTGGCGAATTTCCATAAAGAAGGGAATACACCAGATGCAAGGCTAATGTTGAAAAAGATAGCTAAAGGAACACAGAGCGAGAATGAGAGGGATTTGACAAGAATATTACGAATATCATCAGGATCGGAACTAGCATAAGAATTTAAGGTATGCAAAAGGATTTCAACTTCCAAAGCACTGGTACGAAACATAAATAATTCAGGAGAGGTACGGGAGACAGTGGGAGCAATCGAGGTATTCAGTGAGTTTTTTTTAAGGAGGAGGAAAAAAAGGCAGCAAGCAAATCACAAATAGCCTGAGGAATGGAAGCAGTAACATCATCAAGATGCATAGAATCAGGAACTGAGGATTTGCAATTGGGGGAACGGGTGTAGGACCAAAAGGATTTAGATTGATTAGAACAGATTGCATCCTCGATGCTGAAAAAGTAATCAAGCATTGCCTGCTTGAGCACTTCTTTAGCATCAGAACGCAAACTACGGAATTCCTGAAGGTCAGTGGGTGAACCCGTCTTCTTTAGCTTTTCACGACCTTTTTCCTTAGCTTTAAGAGCATCAGAGACTTTCAATGTGAACCAAGGAACATCATTCGGTTTGAGAGGACGTTTGATGGGAGTAAAACGAAAGATAACGTTAAAAAAAAACAGTAGAACTTGAACAATGCACAATTAGCATCCAATCATTTGAAAAATGAAAACCAATTGGTAAGACTGATTTTAGAGGACATTTTTTGAAAGTCAGCTTTGAAGAAGTTGTAACGCTGAAAAGAAGGACATTTATTCCTTACCTGAAAGTTGAGGTGAACATCAAGCAGGAGAGGAGGGTGATGAGGATCGGGTTGCACATATGCAAAAGGAGCAGGAGAGAGAAAGGGGAATCCAAGGGAATGCTAGAAAGGACTAAATCGAGGATTCTGTGAAAGAAAGGAAGAAGTCAAAGAAGAACAAAGTGAAAGAAAGGAAGAAGTCGCAACAGAGAGGTGATTGTAGGATAGTAAACTGAGGTTATTGGAGTCCCACTCCACAGTGGGCATGTTGAAGTCGCCTAAAATTAGGAGGGAAGTTGAAGGAAATCGAGAGAAGATGAAAATAGAAAGCTCAGCGTAAAAACGTTCGTATACAATGGCAGACAAATTACAAGGGATATAAACACAACAGACTAGTAGACCGGAAGGTGGGGAAAGGATAACACATACAACGAATTTACTACGATTTTTTCCTTACTTTCCGTGGATAACATATATTAAACGCAGTACTTATACTTTAATTTATAGAAATTAGGTGTTTTCGCAGCGGCTTTTTACTATGCATTGTTCGATTGACGAAATGAACAATAAATCACTGGTAAACTAAATTGAAATCATATTCACTAATGTTTACGTTTAGCAATTGTCATATTGAGGTAATGTTTTTCCAATTAACTGCACAAACTAAAACAAATCACTTTAATAATTGATGTTTCCGATCTATTGATCAAAATAGCCAATCGGTCTACATTCACGATTGGATTTATTGGATCGATTGACACTCAGATTCGAGTCGAGACTAATTTCCTTGGTGCACGGCACTTACAACACAATTTGATCAAAAGTTGGTGATTTTCAAAACGAAATAAATTTTACCAGCCACAATCGGCAATTCACGTTGCTGAATATAGTTGGCCGATATTCCAAAATGAATAATTCTGATATATATAAAAATATACCCTAAGCAATTTCCGAAACCGAAATATCGTTTACGCTATAAAAACAGTGAAGCAGTCTTCGAAAAATAAATTAATCAATGCTAAAAAAAAATATGACAGCCTATAGCTATCCCGCCATGCAACAGTATCAATAATGAAAACCCTTGTTTACAGTTAATGACAAACACAAAGTTTGCGTTTTTCATAAATTATCGCTCTTTTGTTTTACATCATTCATACGCAATCACGTACTCTTCACATAACTATAAAAGTAATACTTTTGGTTGATTCTGTAGAGCACCATATTCTCGTAAGAGCGTTTTAAAATTGAGCCAACAGGAGGCCATATGTCTGAAATCGTGTTTAAAACATAGTTTCATGGAACATTCTTCACATTGTGGTAAGAAAGAATGTTCAGTCAAATTGAACTACTGTCGTTGCTCTTAACAAATACCTTTTATACTCCACAAATGGTTTTCTCGTATTGGATTAAGCTCTATACTATTCAACACAATACAAGGCAGATGCAGCAGCCTCGCAAGTACGCTTACTGAGTCTCTGTGTCCAAACGTCATTAAATTGCTGAAACTCTTTTTAAATTAATCTTTTTCTTAATAAAGTAGCTTCACTGGAAACTTCTGGTTTAAAAGCAAGTTCACTTTAGTAATGAATATTCTCTATCGAAAGGAAATCTCCTGTATTTCTTTGCATTACAGTTTCATTTAATTTTTTAAATAATTTCCAAACTTGGGAAAGAATAACGTTAATTTTGATAATGAATTATTTTTGGTCGAACTTTATAAGGTCGAATCCCAAATATATCTCCGCCTCTTTTATTTAATTCTCATCTAAATCTTATATATACTTACTGACAATACTTTACTTATAAATTATAACCTATATTATCAAAATGTTCGCGGAATTGGAAGAATTCAAACTTTCTTCCCTAGTATCCACTGATAACTCTACCTATATAACGGAAACTTGGCTCCGTGCTGACATTTTCAGTGAGGAAATTCTACCTCTGCACTATGTGTTTAGGAGTGATCGCGATAGAGTCTTAACCCAAAAATCAGATGATTGCGAGGTTCACCCTTTCTTCTTGAATGTTCAGCGGTCTGTGTTCCTCTCTCACATGTCATCTGCCTACTGCTTATTGCTACATATATTCCCTGTAACACCTCTTTATCTACTTATGAACGTTTCTTTAGTTAACTCGAGAAAGCATTCTTTGTGCCTTACCAGCGTTCCTCTTCTTACTACTTTCCTTCTTGATTAGTTTAGCCACATTGTCTCTAATCGATGCTTTACCTTTGCTTTGACGTCTAACACCAAATCTTCTGTTGGAAATGCTATTTCCTTGACAGCGAAATTCAGACCTTGGCTAAGCATTCATTTGCTCTCCTGTGAATTAGACCATGGACTTGTTTACCACTTAGTTGGGGATAGTCTCTACAGAATTCTTTTTTGTGGTATCCTTTCCTTTTGTCAGCTCCTTCAGTTTCCTCATGAGAATCTTCTTTTGTCTGTCTTTTTGTTCACTTTTCCTACAATGTCTAAAGTCTCCTTTTCTACCCGAAGTATTCCATTCCAGATGTAGGGAATAAACTTCGAGTGTAAGCTTAAGCCTTCGCCTATTTACGAATTCTCTTATGAGGTTCCTTAAATTAATGTTAGCTATGTTCGAACTACATCGCTGACATATGCAGATCTTTTAAATTGCGAAGATCAGGGCTTTATTTTAAATGAAAAAAAAACAATAAAATAATTTTGAACTTTTTTGATTAGGACTGCCATTATGATAAGATCGCAGAAAAGTAGTTATAATTTCCGAGATAAAGTCTCGAAAACAACTTAGTTTTGTAAAATGGTAGGTTTGGTATTTATGGTAGTAGTCGATCTGCAAATGTCAAATTGTAGTAATTGAGTGGAAAGCAGAAGCAGCAAAGACCAGAATTATATTTTAATAAACCTTTATGTTAAATTTTTATTCCTTATTACCTTTGTTAAAAATTCAGACAGAACTCTTGTGCTCTCTACATAAATTTTTGGTATGAATAAATTTGCTATTCTCTTGTAAAAGCATATAAACATCTAATGAATCACAATAAACTTAATACTGCACGCAAATAGTTTTACACAACAGGTTGATATAATTGATTGTTCGGTTTTAAAAATTATCTCTATAAGTAATTGGTTTGCTGTACAAATTTATTAATTTCGTAATTTTCACTCGATGAAAACCGTGATTGCTAACCGTCCAAATGTTTTGCGAAATTAATCTTGCTTAATCATCTTCAGTTCGTGAGCGCAACCGTTTCAGTTGCGCTAAGTTCCTCTGGAGTATGGCTCTATACGCGGAAACCATTAAACGTTACAACAATTATGAATGCGTGTATCAGTACAAACAAAATCAACACTGTGCGAGATCGGTATACTGCTTAAACTAACAAACCGAAAAACATAGTACACACGTAATAATGAGTGGCCAGTGATGATGGTAGTAAACATGCAGCCAACTATCCAAAGCTTAGTGGCATGCTACGTCTTGCGCAAAGTATTTCCGCCTCGATATTTTGTAATGCATGTACTTATTTCGAGTAGTAGTAATATCGAATGTGTTTTTTGTATATCAATAATTGCTACCGCTATCACTATATATTAAGATGAAATTCCACAAAAGATAAGGTAGTCAGAATTATTATATTTTTCCTTGTAGTTCACTTTCGTCTAGTATATTTTTCTCGTAGTTTTTATTGATTACTGAAAGTGGTCAATTGCTCTCTATGTCAATCACTCTCTCACTATGAAATTATTGTTTCAGATAGTTAATTTCAATATTGTCAGAAAAATATACAAATCGCACATCTGGATTTCCTAAAGGTTATTAAAAATGGTTTAGCATAGAATGTCAATTTTTGAAGTAATAATGCTAAATTTAAAGTAAAGTAATCTCACGATAACCCTTGTCGAGTTGAGGGATTGGAGCTGGTAGTAAGCTTCTTTCACAATTTTACAATCAACTTGAATACGAGTATGGAGTGATTAGTTCCACATTAATCCTGTAAAAAGTGTAAATGCTAAACTGACATGTTATTTGTGATAACATTATGTAGATATAAGTTATAATTAATTAAAAACTGAATAAGGTTGCAACTTATCTAGTTATAATCAACTAAACATGATGTAAAGCATTCTTGATTGGTCATAAATATTCGCATGCAAAATTCGATTTGTTCATTTATTTCGTTTCAATTTTTTTAATTTTAGGCACGGATAGCAATGCTATTGGGCGAACGCAAAGGTCAAGAAAGCCTTAAATCCGATTTAATTCGTCGCATAAAAATGTTAGAATATGCTCTAAAACAGGAGCGTGTGAAATTTCATCGTTTGAAATACGGCTGTGATCCGCCACAGCTGAATGAACTGAAACCACCGGCAGATGAACCGGGCATTGGTAACGAAGTAGCACCTGATTCGGAAGTGCCCTACAGCTCAGTATCGAATACGACTTGGAGGCAAGGTCGACAAATGTTACGTCAATATCTGCAAGAAATCGGATATACTGATACAATCATTGATGTTCGTTCCAATCGAGTTCGGTCGCTGCTTGGAATGAATAATAACACCGAACAAGAAGAAAACGTTAGTCCTAATATAAATGGCAGTGAAAATAATAAAAGAGCTAGTGAATCGCAAGGTAAGATTACAATTTATTTTGAATGATGAAGATAATCGAATTTCACAGTACATTCCACCTCTCCTCTAACCATAATTTTTCGATTAAATATAATTTATAACACTAGAAGATTAGACAATTTTTCCGGGAAATAATTTTTATACATAAATATATTAGAGGCACCCATATGTACATAATTACTATTATTCAAGACGCAGAACAGTCGGCTTCAACTATTAAGGAAATCAGAGTTAGGAGAGGCAACAATTGGATTACAAACGATTTAATCAAGGGAATAGACAAAAAGGAAAATGTTATATAAAATGATCCTGGTGAAGTATTTGTCATAATTAGCTCATTGAAGAAATTTACACCTGGAACTGATGGAATAACTTCCGAAAACTTGAAATTAGTTGCTACTCAGATATCACCTAATATTTCTGCAATCATTAATAATCACATTAGCAAAAGTGAATTCCCTACAGAGCTGAAAGATATCATGATAGTTCCTATTCATAAATCAGGTGACGATTTTGATCCTTTTAATTACAGGCCAATTGCTTTAACAAGTTCGTTTAGCAAAATTTTCGAAAAAATTATCAATAAAACAATAGTTAAGTTTATAGAAAATAGTGTAGGATTTGATACACATCAATATGGTTTTCTAGAAAACAACATCAGCAATAACAGATGCCTTACAATTTACTAATTGTGAACTTAACTTGAATAAATATGTGGCTGCACTGTTTATTGATTTAGCGAAAGCCTTTGATACAGTTAATCATTTCACTTTGTTAGAAAACCTAAGCGAATTTGGAATGAGAGATTTAATGATGAAATAAGTAAACAACGAGTAGTTAACATTGGTGTTCGTCAAAGGTCAATTCTAGGGCCAATTTTTTTTTGCTTTATATTTATAATTTATGTTTCTCTGGTCTGACTAGAAAATATATTATTTATGCTGATGATACTCTTTTGCTATTCTCTGCCAACTCTGCTGAGCTTCTAAGCGACAAATAAATAATTTAATTGCTTATAGGTCCTGGCTTTTGGGAAACAGGCTTACAATCAATACCTGTAAAACTATTTACATGGTATTCAAGCAGAAGAGATCTGCCTTAACATCAGAATACATGGAGAAGAGATACAAAGAGTGGCTAGATCTAAATATTTAGGACTAATTATTGATGATAGATTATCTTGGTCCTCTCACATAAGTAATGTGAAATCTAAGTTGGTTTTCTGGGTTAGGCTGTTCAGAATGAAATATTACTTGGATTTGGACCTGAAAAATATGATATACAACTCTTTTGTGCTGCCTAACTCATTTTAAAGAGCTGCTCTTTAAGAGCCATTCAAAAGAGTCATTTCAAGCAACCTTTTTCATGCTTGCATAAGTATAACCTCAACTGCTGTTCTTGTTGTTTTAATAATACTATTATTCACTTTACAGAGTGATTACACAGCACACACTCTAAATAAATCTTCTAATATAACATAACAAAACTTTAAAATTATAACATAATATGTAACATAAATTTAAAAATAAGCCTTGAATTAAAAATCATTCGGATTGTTAACAATAATCATATATGAAAATCCTTCTATCTTATCAATTATAGTGTGCAAGTATAATTTGTGATGTTCGTTTTGGCGATAAGCAAGATCTCTTTTTGAAAACCGTCGTTCGCAGTTGCTAGCACGTTTATGAAAACCTAAATGCGTCTACAACTTTACAATATGTACATTTCCTCCAAGTTTTACGTAATTCCTCATAAACTTTATAGTCGTCTTCTAGACGAGCTGTACACTTTCCACGCCTTGACTTTCAAATTCTTTAGATTGATTAAGTTTGGTTTGATCCATGGAAAGCGGCACAGAGGCACAGAGTTAATGGCACAGAGTTACTCAAAGGTACATAGGGATCAAAGCAACCGTTAGATTCATTCATACATTCGGTCAGTACTTCACTCAGCGGATCAAAGCCAACTTTTTTGAATTTAAAGTTATAAAGTTTAACAAAGTTAGACTCAGTTAGTATATAGTCATTAATTTGAAAATTGATATGATGAGGTGGATAGTTTGTAGATTCATTAAGTAGAGGAGATAAGCATCGTTGAATCGAGACATCAGAAAAAGTCGAACAAATCAGATCTAATAGTAATACTTGCTTTTGGCTTTGCTTTGTGTTTGGTAAGTTTTTACACGAAATATGCTCCTTTACTTTTTCAGCAACTTTTCTCCCGCCACAGAAATATGTTACCACAGCAATAGAAAGTGTTTAATCGAGAAATTAGGGAACAGGCGTATTGGAAATCATTTATATTTTTCTTTTGCGATTTATCGTAATTTTCTGAACTTATTTCATACAGCTCTATCTAGTTTCTGGCCAAAAAATTATGCTTCATCCATTTCCAATTCGATATTTATTTAAAAAAAAAGATATTTGTAAACTGCCGAACGACAACTGTTGATTATCGTAAATTCTATGAAGCTATATAAAAGCCCGCACACTTAACCGACATGGCACGGCACAAAGTCGTACGACATTTGTCGGATAGGATTGAATTCCAAAATCCCAAACGACAAACATATTTCGCTGTCGTGTCGTGTCGTGACGTGTTGGTCAAGTGTCCGAGCGTTCATACAATTACATGCAATTAATTCTCAACGATTTTTGTCGTCTCGTGTCGTGACGTGTCGTATCATATCGGAATAGTGTGCAAAAATACATCACACTATTCCGATATGACACGACACGGCAAAAACACATCCCTTTCATCATCTGAACTCAAATTTTCACGAAAAGGCATCAGCCAGACTTGTAATAAGTTACTATTATCGTTTTGATGACACTACGCTGACGAATCTATGAAACGACGCTTCAGTGGACAGTGGGTCATTTTAAAATAAACGCTATATTCACTATTCAAATTCGATGCATTGTACACATTGCTGCAAACATTCTTACCGACAGGCTATATGCCGACAGCATGTTGCGATCAAAGCGTGTCTCTGACGCGACAATATACACACTTCAATTGAATCGTATGGGAAGCTGCATCCAAGCGTACTCAAAGCGTAAAATGTCTAGTACGCGTATATAAAGCGGTGCCTCAGTGGACAGTCAGCTTTTTATCCCTTTTTTTAACATCCCATACTAGAAAGCATACTTTGGTGAGATTTTTAGAACATTAGATTCGTTAGATCACGGTCTCCATGTTGTTTTGATTTTTTTTCACATTCTACCAAAACTATTCGGCATCTCTCTTGTTTTACTGATGCTTGATTTCTTCGAATCTTTATGTACGAGAGTTCTTAGTAGGTGCTCTGAAAACGAAATAGCTCTTCACCCGGATTGTCAAAACGCATTTCGACAATTTCATGCAACTGAAAGAAGTTGCCAATAATTATTGTTGCATTCTTTCCTTCACTATTTTAATAAATGTAACAAGTTAAATTTTTCTCTCATGTGTCTTAAATTTAGCTAATAGTCTCTGCCCTCTGGATTATATTTGTCATGAGAGTGCAACTATTGTCTTTGCATGTGCACTATGAATGAGTAACAACTTGTTTGGCTGTCATAATTTGTGTTGAAAACTCGTCGATTAGGAAGCTATTGACTATTCTTATTTATTTTGCAAGCTAGTCTTTTTTTATCGTATACCCTAAAAATATAACTTTCAGTTTTAAAAAATCCGAATTCTAACTAATATCCTGTCAAAATCGTGTTATAATAAAGTTTTATTTCTTTTTTGAATAAAAATACAAATTTTGAAAATTAGCTCTAAACAATCTAAAGAATAATAATCAAATAAATTAAATAAAGTAAATTAAACACAAACACTTCAAGCACCGCTTGACTGCAACTGGATAATTACTTTTTCTTAATTCAGGACGACGTACACCTGCGAAAAAATCACAACCAGCAACCGAAGCCATGATCTTAGATTCAGAAGCAGCTGTTATGGCAAATTTTGCATTTTTACAACAAACAGATGTTGAGATGTCCGATGATGATGATATATCTGATGACTTGGACATGGTAACTGGTGAAAATGACGAATCTGATGTCAAAACGGCTAAACGCAGTAAAGGAAAAAACGTTATTATGAGTGAAGGTTCAAATATATTATTCGATATGTGAAAAATAATTATATTATTTGATTTCAGATGTAGACGCTGAAGCAAAGGAAGTATTGAATGAGCTAAATCTTCTAACAGAAGGTAATTTAGTGTAATAGTTGATAATTAGATATATGATATACATTTTAATTGTTTTAAAAATTTTTAAAAGCCTGAAGCCTATTGATCATAACTCATGCGCCAAATTAAAGCATCTTTTGTGGGGTGAAAACTTTTGTAATGAAAAATCCTCTTCTCTAAAATCATGAACTGTAAAAAATGGTCCTCTTTTAGTAACCAGATACGGAGATAAATTATTAAGATATTCAATAGCAAACAAGCCAATCCTTTCAAAATGCTACTTTGATAAGCCACTCTCAACTTTGAGGAGATTGGGCTTTGTTAATTTTAACGTTAATTTTATTGTTACAAAAGCAAATTTGAATTATTAAAATAAGCAGTTGCTTGAGCTTTTACTAGCCAGCGCCAGCTGAAATTGCTAAACGGTAAATACTCAATGCAAAAACAAGCCAAATAATATTTTTTAAATAAAATTTAATTGTGTGCAGGGAAGAGAGTCATTCAAACCAAACAATGCCTTCTATATGTACGAGCCGTCATGCTTAGTGATCATTTTATCTTTATCGTCATCATGTCTAGTAAATAAAAGACAATGCCACCAAATAATACCGGTAGATCCGGAAGTTTGATGTAACAATTTGCCACCAAAATACTCATAAATCGTTAGTTTCTTTGCGTCAATGTGTTCTAAATATAATCATCAATTATAATGATAACTTTCACTAAAAGCTATCCTGAGTCATCACATGCACAATATGTAAACAAAACTTCAAAAAATTTGTTTGATTTGCTGTCGTTGGCAATAACCAGGAAATAGCCCTATTAATGTCAACTCTCCTACTGAAATCAAACATCTAATTGAACATATGCTGCAAATTCCCAATCAGATCAATTGGATAGTACACCGACAAAAAAACATCATATAACCTACCAACAGCTGATTCACATTTCGTTGCGACTTTTACACACTTTTCCGTGCGTACCGCATTAATTTTACTTTTCACTGTTCACTGGTACTGTTCCGCTGATCTCACTTTAATTTCAAAGATATATTTACCGTATAACCCGTGCAATTTGGCTTTTCCCGCGGACCATCCATTACAGGGCACGTATTTTAGGTGGCATTTACTGTAACGTCATCATTTTGTGAACATCTGGATGGCATTGGACCAAACAAGTGTAGCGTTGTCATGTTGAAACAAAACTCCTTTACGATTAACAATCACTGGACGCTTCACTTTGATCGTGGAACTCAATTTGTACAGTTGGCAACAATATTGATTGTTTGGTTTCTTGGGAGCAGCTCATAGAAAAGCACTCCCTTCGAACCCCACCAGATTGATAACATAATCTTCTTTTCATGCAATTCTGTCTCAGAAGTGCTTGCGGCTGGTTCATGTGGCTTGAGTTTTTGTCGCCAGTGACAATTCGTTTCAAGAATAAGCTATTTTTCTGTCGTTTTATGAGCGAATCGAAGACATGAATGCGCTGAGTGAGATGAAATTCTTTAAGTTTGTGCGACTTTTCAGAGTCACAGCAATCTCTCGTATCGTGTAACATTGGTTTACTTCCCCCAGTGCCTTTTTTCCTCGTCTTGATTTTCCACTGGAGTTCCGAGCGGCGTACATTCTTCACATCAAAATTTCCGGAACGATATACCAATTTCGACACTGCTGTTCTTTAGATACATAATTTGCCATAAACAGCACAGAAGAAAAAAGTAAAACAAAAAAATGTTCCCTTTGGTTCTTCATTTTTACGTCGTGAACAAAGAAAGACCATTTCATAGGCTCTCAGAGTTTTTTGTTTGGCAACTAAAAGGTCAGCTGTTGAATGCCATTTGGGTTTCATGATTTATTTTGGACTTACTAGGATAATTTAATTTATTTGAAGATTTAGAGCAACTATTTAGAACTAAGTTTTTATTTATATTACAGGTCGCTACGAAATAACAGAAGAAGAGGTTGATGCATCTTTAGGTCTAGGAGAATTAGCCCAATTGACGGTCAATAATGAAGCGGAAACAGCTTATGATGTATCAAATACAAAGGAATCGGCATATCGTAAAACATGGAATGCAAAATATACACTTCGTTCACATTTCGATGGAGTTCGTGCACTTGCGTTCCACCCCGAAGAGCCTGTTCTCATAACTGCATCTGAAGATCACACATTGAAATTATGGAACCTGCAAAAAACTGTTCCTGCCAAAAAATCTGCTAGTCTTGATGTCGAACCGCTGTACACGTTTCGGGCACATTCTGGTCCCGTGTTATGTTTGGCCATGTCGACAATAGGTGATACATGCTATTCAGGTGGCTTAGATGGACAAATCCATAGCTGGAAATTGCCCAGTTCAAACATAGATCCGTACGATTGTTACGACCCAACAGTTCAGAGGAACACTTTCGAAGGGCATTGCGATGCGATATGGGGTCTGTCCGTGAATCACACCAAAGGACATTTGGTGTCGTGCTCAGCTGACGGGACGGTGAAGCTATGGTCGCCAAACGTCAAAGTTCCACTCCTCAACACATACTCATCGGAAGCGGAGGGCGTGCCGACGTCAGTCGATTTCGTTCGCGACGAACTCGATAGGATCGTTGTAGCTTACAATAGTGCACATTGCATAATTTACGATACAGAAACTCGTAAACAAGTCATAAAACTAGAACATACGAAAGAAATGTCCGGAAACTTTGGCAAATTTATAAATAAAGTGATTAGTCATCCGACATTGCCTGTAACCATAACTGCCCACGAAGATCGCCACATTCGCTTTTGGGACAATACAAGCGGCAAACTAGTTCATTCAATGGTTGCGCACTTAGAGCCAGTAACAAGTTTGGCTATCGATGCACACGGACTGTATTTGCTGTCCGGCTCACATGACTGCTCGATACGTTTATGGAATCTAGATAACAAAACATGTGTGCAAGAGATAACGGCGCACCGTAAAAAGTTTGACGAAAGCATATTTGACGTTGCTTTCCACCCATCGAAACCTTATATTGCAAGCGCAGGTGCTGACGGGTTGGCGAAAGTGTTTGTTTAAAATAAGAATTTAATTTATATAGAGCAACTAAAATAAACACAATTTTACTAGATATTTCATACATACGCTCTTATGTAGAAGTCATTGAGAGCGATCAATTTCTGATTTATTATTCTACTTTTAGTTTTGTTTCGGAAATTCGTTTCAACTTTTTTCGATAGTAGAATAAACATACTTTTTTATTTCATATACAAAAAAAATATTTAATTAAGCATTAAAAGCAAAATAATTTTCATATACATTTTATTAGAAAATTATACAATTGAGATATATTTTTAAATTGTAACGCAAAGCATCATGATAATGGAAAAAAATCAAATACAACTTGTAGCCTACAACATACATACATAGCACAGGATAATTGGACAGCGTGCTACACCATCGCACGCATAGAAAAACTCGAAAAGTAGAGGCAAACGTTTAAATTAGCGAAAATTGAATCCAAGTTCATAAAAAAATCAAGAGCAATCACTCACGCTTTAGTTATACTCTACCAAAAGAAAAAATAGTATTCGAAATAGAAAAAAATACAGTAAAAATTTATAAAAAAAAAAAAACTTAAGTAATAGGATACGAATTAATTAAAAGTAGATAATAGACAAAGGAAATTCAGAATGGATCAAAAAATAAACATCAAATAAAACAGTGTTATAGAATATAGTAAATTATATTATCTATATATTCCCTAAAAGTATCTTTTTATTTTCAATGTTGCTCTCTTCGACGTTTTTTTTTTTGTTGTGTTGGTTGAAAATCAGAATTGATTGCTTACCCGCTCAAGGAATATCTCTATCAAAGCCTTTTAGCGTGCAATAAAACTAAACTTCTTTGCATAGATATATCGATGAATAAAATTCAAGGATTACTAGGTTTATATTTAGTCTCTGATTTTTGAAGTAGTCGTGAAAAAGGTCCGAGAGTGCTTGATTTTCGCTAAAGGTTGGCTTCTCAAACAAAATTTTGGCCTTAAATTGTTTATAAAATGGGAAATATTTATCGACTGGAAAAAACCTTTGACCAATCATTAAAAAAACATTTATAAATCTTGTGTAAAAAATTGAGAAAGATCGATTTAGCCGTTTCTGAGAAAAAAGAGCTTCGAGAGAAACGTGTTTAAAGTTCCCTAAGCACTTTACAAAACAAATTTTTGTCAACTTGTATAGAGTCGTCTATTCCAGGACCATAAAATAAACCATCCTTTCTTTCAGTAGCTTCTAATAGTCGGATTTGGTGATGTTTGCGGACCATTCTTCCCTCTCGTATATCGTACATGCGCTCTTCGGCCGAAGATCGTGGTACTTCGAGACGTCTTTATAAGCATGCTTAAAACTTGTATATTTGTCGGATTGACATGAAATTTTCTGTGTTTATACTTAAATGTATGTACATTACGAAAAGACATATAACACCTTAAATAAAACTGTCCGGAACTGATGGTGAAAATGAGGCTAGATTGCGAAAAATTTATTGTGGACGAATGCTATGCAACGCGCGCTTTTTTAAAATACCGGGAATAATTTGGAAGTAATGCAATCTTACTATTTTCGGTCACATAGTGAAAAGTGCACTGTAGTAATATTGAATGAAAGTATGGAATATAACTGTTCGATCCCGCCGACGATAAAAATACTTTTCATTTATGACACGTGGTGATGTTTTTTTGATAATCAGGTTTTGATTTATTGTTCCACATCCCTTATCAAATGCAGAACTTTAAAATGTTCGCTTTTGCTCAGTGTCGTATATGGTAAATGAGTTGTATTCTCTTTGACGGTCCTTTATTTATCTATAAATAATATAACTGGAAAAGCGTTAAAAATACAACAGCAAACAAATGGAGCTTGGTCAAACCGTACAGACTAAATAGCGCGGCAAGAACGTGATTTGCGGTATAATTTGCGATATATCCCCACTGGTCGCGTGAAATAGATAGCAATATCTAAGTCGAAAGTTGAAAAAAGACAGAAAGTACGCCAATTAAGCGTCCTACGACCAGATACGTTTCTCATTCCTATTAGGCAGTATACATGTGCTTCGCCAAAAAGACAACAAATGGCGATTTATGCCAAATTGATTTTGTTAAAACCTATTCTGAGTATTAAAAGGGTAAGCGATAAGATAGTTAACGCGAAGTAATACTTTTGAAACCATTTGGCGTGTAAAAAGAATATCTGCGACACTTTTATGAAATCCACACAGAATTTTTTTTGTTGGCAGCGATGTCCTCCACATTAATGAGCTACGTAATTAATATTTTTGAAGTTTTAATATTTCAATCCATGGTTGGGGGGACATGGCTTGACTTGCACTACGAATGCAACTACCTGACTTGTTTTGCAGCTGGTCAATGAAAGATTTCTACAAATTCATTGCTTAGCTCGGACTGTTCGCAATAAATATATATCATACCACAAACATCTATAAAAAAAAACTCAAAGAGATCAAACTTCTTAGCGTTTTCGTGTAGTGCTCCTTCAACTCGCTTAATGTTTTCTATAGAACGCGACCAGGAATCGATTTGAATTATTTTGCATTGTTTCGATGGTAGCGTTGAAAATCGTAGGAATATTTAAGCTAATTGAAAGCATTGCGCAACTTTCCATTCAAAATATATTGGTTTATTACTCGGTACCGGTTATTCTTAGAAGCTCAAAATTGATTAAAAAAAAGTGGCATTTGATTTAGTAGAAAATCCGGAGTATTATATTTGTTATCCGTTTTGCTTTCAATAACAACGTTTGCGGCTTACTAATAAAATATAAAATTCTTCTGTAGAAAACTGCCACATAGATCGACCTTATTTGGAAGAATTTTGCTAAATGCATATTGATGTAAACAGACTAGATACTCCTGTATTGCCAAAAATGTAGTTCACTGGCTTAACTTCCTACGTCCTTAAACCTCGAATATTTACCATGCATCTACCAGTGTCATCTCTGCCTTCAAAATCTAGGCTTTCGTGCAACATTCCCAAACTTCGAGAGACAGCATTAATTGTTAATTTATTCAAAAACACATTGAAATAACGCGCCAAATCTTCGCTAGTATTCGAGAAGAAGATTGCAATAATTTGAAGCTAAACATTTTTATAACGAGTTATACAAGACAGTCTTTGATAAAATATCAAACAATTTATAAAAAAAAAACAAAATGATTCATTGTACATACCTATTTCATACTTTGCTCTATTAGGCGAAACTGAATGACTTCAAAACTTAGTAGAAGTAAGGTCTATTCGCGTACTGCAGCAGCAACAGATTTTTGCACCTGGCTGCTTTTTGTGGCAAAATTTGGCTTAGAGCAAGAGTACAAAAACGACTTGCTGCGAATCTATTTTAATATATTATAATAGATTCAGGCACGCAAACAGACCTATACTTTACGTGTAATAACAAGAACGAGATTGAAAAAAACGTATGTTTAGCCCTATGACTAAGGTAAGACCAATACGAGTTATTATGTATAACACAAACCCTCGGAAAAGAATTCAAATACACAAAGCAAGTGAAACATTTACAAATCTAACAAGATATACGAAGACAGTCAAATGAGTCTTTGAATAAGTGATTGTTCATTATTTATGAAAATGTTTAGGCGTACAAAAACTAATACTCCATGATCGTACAGTCGAGAATAAATAACGTTATGTATATAAATTAAAGACGAGGTTTGTCACTTACAATAGATGTCGCAAATAGTTTGAAATGAGATAAGCATAACCTTCTGACAAATCATTTTCGTTTGAAAATTCTCAAAACGCGCCCTGTTCTAAGAAAATTCTCCAACCCATCATGAAATGATCACTAAAAGGAGATTCATGTTAATATTAATTAACATGTTCAAGGATAGTAAAACTCGAAAACAGCAAATTTTTTAAGTGATGTAATATGTAATTTCACTATCGGAGAAAGGAAAGACAAAAGGAAAATATATACATATATGAAAATAATTTAACTTATGAAAAATTATTTAAACCTGAGAAGCATTATTAAATCAATAAAAATTATATCGAAAAATGATGCTATATTCTTTGTTTATCTTAAAAGTAACATTCTGATTGATAGCATAAAAGATTAAGTGCTTAAAGATGCATAAGTTGCATAATTAAAATTAGGGATTGGAAGATTAAGATTTCAGGGATCTCCATTCTTTAAAAACACCCAAACTGATAATTTTTACTTTAGAATGCCTTCTAGAATATTATATCAGCTTTACATTAAACCGTCCATATTCCTATGCGCTCGTGAAAATACACTTTCATGGATCTGAGGTTTTTTGCGTTGGTGAATAAAATTTTTCTATGTATTTGTGCAATCTATCGATCGCTTTAATTCCCAGTAGTTCTGCTTAACTTTCGATTTAGAGCTAAATCGACCACAAATCTACCTGATTTACCATTCATTTGTCTCGGCTTTTGACAGCCGAAAGTTACCTGATCAGGAGCAATTTATAAAATATTGTAAATCCTCAACTTAAAATAAAATACAAATAAATATCTCATAAAAAAATAATCTCTATCTATATTTTCGGATTTTTATTTTATTTTCCCAATAAAAATAATTTCGTCCTTTCGAATCGACATTTTCATTTATTCATTCATCGTTAATTTTACTCACATTCAATAAATTTTTCCTCATCCAATGAATCATTAAAAAAAATAAAAGTTTAACTAAAAGTTTAACTATTTATTAATTATTTAATTATTATTATATTTATTTATTCTTCGAATCAATTATTCTTCTTCTTCCTAAAACTTCCTTACTTAAATAAACATAATTTAAATACTTACTAATAAACATAAATCCTAATTACATAAATCGTATTTACATAAATCCTAAAAACTTACTAATAAAACATAAATCATTCCCGGATCCCGCAAACTATTTAAAAATTAAACGGAATAAGCGATTATTAAATGAACACATTAAAACTAGCCATCTAAAAATTACCATCTAAAAAATTAGCCAAAAAAACAAAAGAAATTTTCAATTCCTTTATTCTCGTCATTTTCGCACATTATCGTATTACTACTTTTGAAATATACTTTAATTGTAATTTGCATAAAATTGTACATACATTTTACATGTACTACTAAGCACATAAATTGAACAAATTATGATTCCTTAAGAATGTACAAGAATGGGAAACATGTTTTAATCACGGATTGTTTAAACGAGTCGTTTGTTGTGTCGACGTTTTCTGTTCGTTATTTATTTTAATAAACATAATCCTGAACTAAACAAAATAATCCCGCAACCATCGATTATTTAACTAACAAACAACTATTTCACTAAGGAATAACCGAGGACGTAGGCAGCCAAATTAGGAACTAAAATAAAATTGCAGCTGGCCATCATGCGCAACCGAAAAATCATGACCGTCCCATCTAGTGGCCCAGTGTGTGTTGGCAACTTTGTGATGATGCCCATAATTGTGAACATTGCAGTGACCGATGATGGCCCACAATGTGGAGGCAGCATAACAAATATATACTGGCTTTGTTTTACACCGCACATTTAGTACGCGGACTATACACCAAATTCGGCCTATCCGTGTCCACTGTCGATTTAATCCCTTCGTATAATGTAGCAAATACATATTGGCCAAGGCCAGCCCAACTGCTTGTGAGCCAACATGTGTCCGGCATTTGTCGGGTCGTCACGAAATCCCTTTGACTCGTGTCCAATTTCTCTCCGATCCGAACGGAAGTTGCACAAGCGACGGCGAGTCCTGCCAAGGTTGCTTGTCTGGACCGTGCACACGCTGGCGCTTGCCTGCTTTGGCCTGGCCTAGCCGTGGCCAATATGAATTTGCTACAAAAGATATTCAAATATTTCCCTTTTTTAAACTGTTATACAAACCTGCGATCTCTCAACATGATAAACTGTTACACATTTACATATATCGCCCATCTGTCGGAGGTCACAGTATAATCCAGAATGCATACCGGAAGTGTCAAATCATTTTGTCTCTGAATAATTTAACTAAAAACCTGGGTTACTAGCAATAGTATTGTTACGTTAAAATTTCCGGATATGTTTCGAAGCATTTTAGCGATTATTGGTGGAATAAGGGCAGAAGATCTCAACAGTTGCTGGCTAGCTGCAACAAACCCAAGATTTCTTCGCGAATCGCGAAATCAAAACACATTCGAAGAAATTACAATTTTGGATTTATGGTAAAAGCAAGCATATGATGTGGAATCAGTCTTATTTAACTATTTCTCACAGCGTGTACATAAATAAGGCAATTTCTAATTTAACTCATCTACAACAGCATTTATCTCTACGTATTGTGATAAATCTGCTGTTTGGAACAGTGCGCATTTATCAGCAACAAATTCAGGTTTTGTACGGTAAGATTAACGGTTTTCATCTTGAGTTGATTGACTTTTTGTATTGAGCGTAAATTAAACCTCGATTTGATATGAAACTGTTTTTAAGACTATTTGTTTTCATATCTTTAGAAAAAACAATGATCTTAATGTGTCATCCAGAGATACGATGGGTACAATTCGAAAAAAAACCATTGAAGAGGTAAATCAAAGCGAATATTTATTTTCAAAAAGGGCTTTATTGTAGTGAGTTATACATAGGAAAGCAGCAAATTCAAGAGAAAAAAATATGAAAAAAGTTCTACTATCTAGTGAAATAGTACTAACAGAAGTTTTTTTGTCCGATATGTACGCGGTATTGGAATTGAACGAAGAAGAGAGAAGGGTATGCTGAAATGAATTACATATTAGGCTAATATTCAAATCATATTTACCCTAGATCCTAAACTCACAAGCGTTGCCAACTTCTTGCAACGATTTGCATTTATTGAAAAATGATATACCTACAAATCAGAGTTCAGAGGATTTCCTTAGTAGTAATATTGATGATTTCGGTGCTTTATCTTTAGAAGATGTAGATCGTCTTATGGAAATAACGCCAAGGAAGAGAAGGCACAATGAAGTTAGCGATGTTGGTAAGTCCTACTTATTTTATTTAGTACTGTATTTAATACGCAAATAATTTGGTAGGCAATCATTATAAGTACAGTTTATTTTACCTAAAACACGCTTTTTGCGCAATTGCGATTCGATATGCGTTGTTGAGATAACTTTAATACTGAGGGAACTTATTTGAACTTAAAGTTTTCAACACTACTTCATGATTCGCGTGTACACACTACTTAGAGGTCACACTCAGTTCACTATTATCGTTTTGCCCAACAGTCGAAGTAGTGCTTTGCAACTCTTCAACAGCCATTCTTCGTCTAGATTAGTCGAAGGATTATTGCCTTTGATCCGTGAACTTTTGCGGGACAACATTCCATACTAAATACTAAAATATGCTCCTAGAATTCATAATGATGTTGTGAATGAATTCATAATGATGTGCTATCGCTCGGTAAGGTGAGTTTTGGATTATTCTAGGCTGTTTGTGTCCCCTGCAGAGGTACGGTGTACCCGGTGAACTGAATACTGACTAGGATCGAAATTTTGAGTCGCAAGTTTTCAATGAAATGCACAAACTGCTACGAATACGAAATTTGTTCCCCTTCATCCTCAGTCTGACGCAATGATCGAGCGATTCAAAGACACACTAAACAAATACTTGAGGAAGATGGTAGAAGAAAACCAAAGAGACTGGTACCAACATATAACGCTTTGATGACCTATAAGGCAACAGATCACGCGTCGAAATGTGAAACACCAGGAAGAGTTATTTTAAGAAACACGATTCGTCTACCATACGACCTAGAGTTCGGAAAACCTCCTGTGCAAACTTTGGCCATTTCAGCGTACGCAATCCAACTTAGGCAATAGTTGAACCAAAAATACCTGATTGTGCAGAAACGACTCAAGGCTACCACCGAGCGTATGAAAGCATAGTACGAGTTAAAGGCAGCGAGAATCCTACTAGTCTGGTCGTACAACCCACGACGTCAAAAGGACCGATAGCCGAGGCTACAAAGGATTGGGAAGGATCGTATAAAATCGTCAACTGAATAAACGAGGTTGTGTATCGCATAAAGAAACACCAAAACTCGCAATGGACCAGGTGGCGAAACATCTATTCGGTACGAATAGATATAAGGCGGCGGAGGTATTACACGTCCGAAAATTGTTCGAGCCACTGTTCGAACAAATCACATTCAGATTAATTCACGAATCTACGCAATACAGCAAAAACAATAGGTAAAATGCTCTCAAAGGCCCGAAAACTGCAAAGCAAACAAGGAAATACACATATCTATATGTTCGAACTTGCCTTCTAATTGTAAATAAATTTGTCGACCTAAAAACAAAACATTCTAGCGCATTCAGCATGAAAACGGATGAGATGATAATCTTAAATTTGATTTAAATAAAAACAATGTGGTTTGTTGCACAAAACACGTCTTATTTAAACGACAGCTAATGGAGAAGAGAGTGACAATTAATTATAAATATTTTAAATGACATGATATTTATAATGACTACTGGGTTTACAATTTCAACAAAAACAATACGGCGGCCATATGGACATAACTAGTGATATAGAGTTACTCATGTGAAAGGCAATATACAATCTAAAAAACAGATCTAAAGAGCTCCATGTGTTGAAAAAAGTCAATGGAATCTTGACGGGATGGTAGCCTCTACTATAAAAGCCGCGGTGAAACATAAGCGAGAAATTATAATATAGCCCACTGCTAAAACAATAGTGACTGCGATAGTAGAGTAAAGCGATAATAAAGAACAATAGGCGCGTTTTTTTGCGCCCCTTGTCAATAACAGAACAATGCTAACCAGTGCAGACGCATTGGAAACAACAACAACTCCTGTTATGCATAGGGGGAGTTGTTGTTTCCAATGCGTCTGCAGTTGATAGCATTGTTCTGTTATAGATAGGGGGAGCAAAAAAACACGCCTAATGGAAGTCGGAAGTACTGTACGCGATAGCATTTTGGATTTGAAGTGAATTTTATTATGTGAATACTGTATATTGAAAATGTTAAGATAAAATCTATTGTTTTAACTTTCGTTAACATTAAATTAGAACCTCAACAGCATGATAGTACTAACATTACCTTTTATTTGCATAGATAGATTTAATAAAAGCCTAATTTTTCTTAGTTTTGAAAGTGTAGTGGTTGTTGGTTCCAACCTATTTGCTTCTTATAAGTGAATTTTGAATAAAAATAATAGGTCTTGGTTCACACTTTATAGGTGATTACTCTTTTTTTTTTGTTTGGTTCGTGCCGCAAAACACTTTTTTCTGATGCATGCATCAAGTAAGGCAGGTGCATTGGGTAGAGCATATAATTGTTTATTTCCACTTAATAACTATACGTTATGCATTATTTTCTTTCTTTTGTTGCAGATGAATTGGATTGCACTGAATTATTCAAAAGACCTCGTCATTCACAAGATAAACAAAATGATAAACATCTAGACAAATCAGATGTGAACCATAGTTTCACTATTCCTTCACGAAGAACGGAATATTCTGAGACTATACAATTTACAGTGGAAGAAAATGTGTGCTCTCCAAGAGAAGCTGGGCACCCACCAGGAGAAAGTAACCAAGAGGCTTACGAACAAACAAACAACAGGGCTCAGATTAATCGAACTCCACAGCGTGAACCTTCTTGCACCAATTACGAGTATTTAACTTTTTTCCTTTGAAACGATCGGCTAATGTCTTTGTGTTGTTTAGATTTTTTCGTGGAGCGAATGGGCTGAATAGGTGTGCAACTTCAACGCCGAAAGCATCACCTCAGGCCCTGGATCGATCATTAGTATACATTCCAGTAAGTAAAGTTGTCCCACTACTAGTATCATGGGCTCTGTTGGTAGAAATGTCATTCACTATACGAGCTTGAAGTGATAAGATTCACGTCTCACTTTAACCCTGATTTGACTCTGAAACCTACTTAGAGGATGTGTGATTTGACTCAGGTGTTTGAATTATTAACAAATTTTCTATCCGCTCAGATACACAGGTCTCTACATACCACCACAATTTACAAAATACTGTTTATCTTAATCAAATATAATTCCAAATTCTTTTAGGAAGAACTTATGAGCAAGTACTTGCGACACCAACGTGCTTCTAAAAAATCAAAAAATTGTTCTAAACTAAAATTCGATACGGAAATTAAAATAAATAAACGAAAATACATACAACAATTCGATACTCGTTCCACGCTGCGAACAACTGTACGGATAAGCCATAAACATTTACAAATCATATTTTCAATGTATGTTTCAGATACCTTGCCAAGATGTTGTCTCTCTTTCTGAAATGAAAATGCAGAACAGCAAAAAATTATTCGAGATGCCATGCCATATGTGTGAACAAGTTTTTAGTTACACTTAAACACATATAAGCTATTTGTATTTTACAGGTGTCATTCTGCACTTTTGATGCAGAAATTTAGAAAATTTGTATTAAAAACTGCTTCCAATGATCATAGCATCCTAATGCAGATTTTGAACAATATATTCGCCGGAGACTTCAATTTCAACAAGAATGGCGAATCGAATCAACCTACTAGTTCTAACACTAATCCGAATGCTACTTTAGTTTTCGACGAAAACAACGATGAGCCTCTTAAGTATGCATTTTAGAAAAGTACGTTTTAAGCTTAATTTTGACCCATTTCACATAGTAAACGTCCAAGGCTAACTGAACAGCACTACGAGAGCGAAGAAAATAATAACTGGATTCATGTAGAAAAAGTGACATATCGACAATTGTGTACGCATGTATGATTTAGTAATCAATTCCAACAGGTTGTCGAGTATCCAAAACAAATACAAATTCCTCCACTCCAAGCGAGGCACCAGGAAGTGTTGAACATCTTACACAAGCTCTGGCGAAAAAATCACTATCCCATCAACATGAGCACAATATGTACCCAGAATCGAAATCGCAGAGCAGCTGCAAGCATGTTTCTCACAGTTATAGGTAACACTTCAATTTTAAAGCATTAACAGATCGAACACTCTCATCATTTAGAGCTGAGTGTAAAAGGTTACATCGAAATTGAAAAAAATCTCGAAACTCAAGGAATTCACAACATCCAAAATAAAGTAAATTTCGTACAACTACGTGAACAATGATTCTTTGTATGAATTTTTCATTCTTATATTATCATTGTATGATATAATATAACATAATATATTTAAATACAATAACATTTAAATACCAATAACCTGAGCAAGCCCTGTATAAATGTGGAGTGTGATAAAGCCAAAAATACTTGCTATAAACGCTTTGATAGCTAATGCGGCCCAAGGTCCTATTGTTACGACGCTTAATATGCCCTCAACCCACACGCCTTTGAATATTGTTGCTATCAACAAAAAGCTTACGATAGGTTTGAACTTTTTATTTAAATCGTGCCGCGTAAAAAGCCAGAGTAATGTTGCGGTGGTGATATGTTGTACCTAAAATATTTTGAAATTTGCAATCAAAATTATTGAAAAAAAAAACGAAAAATGACTTACCAAGGATATATTCGACTCCAAACATTTCTGAATATATATCCAGCTAAACTCTGCTCCTCGTGCTCCTACCCACAACATGATACCGCGCGAGAGTATCACCTCTGCAGCAGCCCAACCTAATCCTGCAGTTATCAACTTACTGTGACTTTTTCCTGGAATCCGCGAAAGAATTAAAAGTAAACCGAGCAAGTCAGCTATATCCACTGCATTTCGAAGGGATTCCTAAACAAAGAAAAATATTTTATCATTAATGAAAATTTCACTGGATTGAATTGAAAAATCTTTTTGAATAGCTTAATATGAAATAAACTCTAGCGCATAAAAACCGCTAGAAGATTGATTTTCGAGGAAAAGCAGTTGAAAAGTGTTAATTTTGATTCAGATTCTATATGAATGCAGGAATGATTAAGAAATTACTTTTGGTATTTGAAAATTTAATGCTAGCACTTCTCAGAATGAAAGCGACTAAATTGCCGCTTGCAGAAGATTATTACAGTGGAACCTGTGCTAGTTGGCCATCTTTGTAAAAACCCTTGTAAGTTTGACCCTGTGAATCGTGGGAGATGGTCGAAATTCGCTTATTTTTTTTTATGTATAATAAAGCAGGAGAAACTGGCAGGCACATCCAAAAGGTAAGAGTGATAGGGCTCTTACGGGCAAAGGGATTTTTTTTGCTATGTTGTTCATACGGCCGTGTAACTTAGCATTTCCTATTTTGCGACGTTTGGAGCAGGTCAGTACGACTAAAACGTTTCATGTGAACGATCTCGATAAAATCTGCCAAGAAATGCGATATTCGCAGCGTTATCCGTTATCTCATTGTGAAGGGAAAACCTCCGTCTGAAGTTTTAAACAAGCGAAGGAGTTATGAATCATACGAGTATTTTTAAATGGTGACGTGAATAATAAAAAAGGGTCGTTCGGAACTGCACGACGAAGAAAGGAGTGGAAGACCGTTAATTTTGACTGTCTTGCTTGTTTAAACAATTGAGGAAAATTGACTTTGGTGATATTTCTACAAATCTTCAGATCTCTGCTGCACGAAACAATCACAAAACCACTTGGATTTCATGAACTGTGTGCAAGGTGGGTCCCAAACAGCTGACAGCAGGACAAATTGAATCGAGTTGTATTCATCGATATACATTTGAGTTTGAATCATTTTAATAATCATGTTCTAAAATTGAGTCTAGAACTTTTGAACTATAATTGAGTTAGCTCACAGAGGTGACATGTATTGTAGTCTCAAGCTAACCGTATTTGAATACTCGAAATAAGAAACAGGTTATGGGCCCAGGCCACGTTGTACAAATAAAATAATTCTGTATAATTCAAGTGCAAGTTAAGTGTTCAGTATGGCTGGTTAAGTTGGCGAAATTGAACAATAGTAATTATATGAGCTGAAAATTTAAAATGGAATTGTTACTGAAAAAGGAGAACCAATGGAAGGCTATTTCAACTTCAATACCGGCTGCACCGGTGGCAAATGCAGCGTCGGCAGTTATAGCAGCTTACGAAAATTCGAAAAGTGAATGGCTGCATATGGACGAGGAAACTTTTTCAATTATTGGCCTTTCGATTGAAGATGATCAGATATCGCATATTCGAGATCAAAGTTCAGCGGTCGGCGCATAGAAAAAACTGAAAAGAAACCATGAAAATGCGAGGCTGAGTAATAAAACTCACAATGCGAGTGATTTGTTCAACAAAGATGGCGGAAAAAGACAGTGAGCACATTCAACATTTATTGGATTTGGTAACAGAGTTGAATGCGATTAGCGAGGACCAGATAACTGAACGATGGAAAGTAGCCGTGTAGCTGAGTAGCCTATGGAATGTAGTTTTCGAATCTTATCTTGCATCTCTTTCTGTTCCATGCGATTTCTCCCAACTTTCCAGTTGATCAACAACACAATCTCAGGCACAGCGTAAGAAGTTAGTTCCTAACCAGCGTACCAACTCCGTATATGCATACGGACCAAAGTCCAGTGATCTAACTTGAGATTGTGTTGTTGATCAGACTGGAAAGGTGGAAGAAATCGCATGGAACAGAAAGAGATGCAAGGAAAAGGAAAATCATTAATACCTAAAATGTTATGTTATGCTTAATATGTGTTAATACTTATGTGTGATACTTATGTGTGATACTTATGTGTGATACTTATGTGTGATACAAAACCGCAATGACACACTTGGCGCTTTATATAGTTTTATTTACTGATGGCTCGCTCCTGATACAATCCGGGAAAATATTGATTTATTTTATCTATAGACATGAATTACAGTAATCCCTTGACTTACGTCTCCCTTGTTATACGTTTTTTCGACTTACGTCGTTCATTACTTTGAGACCAAACCCTTGAAATTAAGTCGTCCGTCCCTTGACTTACGTCGCCGTTTTCATAGAACAGATGTTTGTTCATATGAAAACTGTTCCTCTGGTAAAAGGAAATTGCCAGAATTGTGTGAGCGCGATTTTCGTAGGAAAGTTTTCGTATTTGGCGTTTGCATTGGGAAAAATGTTGATTATTTGGATCAAAGACCTGAACCATCAAAATATGCCGGTGAGCACGTTAACTATTAAGGCGAAGGAAAAAAGCTTATTCGAACAAGCAAACTTGAATCGAGGAGATACTTTCGTTGCCAGCAATGGATGGTTTCAAAACTTCAAGAAAAGAAGTAAAATCTACAATGTAAAAGTAACAGGTAAAGCGGATAGTGCGGACTATGACGCAGCGAAGATCTTTCCAAACACTTTACATGATATTATTGAAAATAGAGGATATTGTGCACAGCAGGTGTTTAATGTTGTCGAAACAGGCCTGTATTGGAAACGCTTGCCCTTCGATTGAAGAAAGAAGAGCTCCTGGCTTTAAGGCAGAAAAATCCAGGATTACTTTGCTTCTTGGAGGGAATGCATCAGGTGATTTGAAACTGAAACCTCTTGCTGCTTATCAATCAGAAAATCCAAGGGCTTTCAAAAATGTATGTAAGAAAAATCGACCGGTTATTTGGAGGTGCAGCAAAAAGTATTGGTTTGATCAACGTTTCTGTCCGACAATAAAGAAATATTTTGAAGCCAATAATCTTTCTCATAAAGCATTACTAATCATATATATAAAAATCTTCAAAGAAAATGATCCCGACAAATTAAGAAGTGCAGAAATTTCAAACGAAGTCTTCACTTCTGTCAACGATTACAAAGCAGTTGGTCGAAGAAAAAAGGAAACAAACTTTGCCCTAAACGCGAATTTCGACCTTCATCGCCAGTAAACCAGTCAACCCACAAACAGTAGAAATAGAGGCTATTCATTCTAAAGACGATAACAATTAATGTGTTGCTTTTTAGTGCTTTATGTGTACATATTTAAAGCCGTCTATTTTCTTCTTCGTAAGGTTTCTACTTGTTGCCTTCATTTCTATTTGCATTTTAACGTGTAGTCGTGTATAAACACTTGATGAAGGGTGCAAGTATAAAACTTATATGGACGAAAACCCACGATTTTCTTTAAAAAAATGAATTATGTACAAACTTATAAAATAAATACATTCATATTCAAAAAATGAAAGTTTATACATTTATCGCCTGGGGTTCCTTCTATCCTCGAGTTACGTCGTTTTCGACTTACGTCGCATATTCTCGGAACCTAATTCCGACGTAAGTCGAGGGACTACTGTATATATATATTTTTTTTTCCTCCTTCCTTATTGGTTAGACCTTATATTTACAAACTTTTACGACAAAGTAGTGGCTAGCCTGACTATTGACGCGGAGAATCTTTTTTCTAATAGCCTTCACCATTCCGCTTTTACTGTTGATTTATTTACTACAGATTCTAATATCTTTCAAACTTACAATAATACTATTATGTACTAATACAATACTATTGTACGCTGATTATGATAGCATTCACCATTCTCTTGACAATGTCGGTTGGACGGATACGCTTTCATCCCAATTTCTTCACGAACATGTAAATTCATTCTACGAAAATACTGTTTGACGCGGTCGAAAGATATGCTCCCCAAAATTATGAGCCTTGGCTTGACAAGACTCTTAAACGTCTGGGAAACCATAGAAATAAGTTTTACAAATCAATAAAAAATAATGTCGACTCTAGCCACCGTATCAAAGAAGAATACAATGCAGTGGCCAAAGAATTCCAGGATAAGTCTCACGAAGCATGTGGCAGATTCATTAGAACGACCGGCGAGAAGTTAATCTACAACCCCAAAAAGTTTTTTTGACTGTGAATATGAATCGGAAAACAGCCGATTATCCCTGTTCTATGTGTAATAAAACCTCAATGTCTTCTCCTCAAAAAATTTGCAACTTTTTCGCAGAAAACTTTCAGGAGATAAAACCCAGCCAGTACTGTCACTCCCCTAGAGTAACTAAAACATTTGTTGCTGAGGCTGTAACTATTTCCAGAGATGATATGTTTAAAGCTATCTTGGAGTTTGGTAGTAACAAAAGCCCTGGACCCGATCTTCTTCCTCCGAATTTTCTTATTAAATTTGTTGCACAGTTAACCTCTCCTCTTCACATCATATTTAAGACATTTCTTTCTTCTGAACACTTTCAATCGTATGGGAAATCCTCCTACGTTACACCAATATTCAAAAATGGTGGTAGAAAATCAATTCAATATTATAGAGGTATCGCCATTTTATCCACAATTCCTAAACTGTTTGAAAAAATTATGTGTGATAAGCTATCCCCTCTGGTTGATGCTCGACTTAACGAACAGCAGTTTGGTTTTAGGAAAGGGCGTTCGTCCACCACTAAGTTGATGGTGCTGGTTTCCCATGTCTTTTGCAAAATGATCACATTGACGTAGTCTACATTGATTTCGGCAAAGCTTTGATCGTGTTATCCACTCCATTTTGATTTCCAAGCTGCAGCAATTCGGAATCGCAGGATCTCTACTAAGATAACTTAGCTTTTACCTCCAGAACCGCTCACAATATGTGAAATTCCAAGGGTACCTCAATTTTATATTTTTATATCAGACCTGTCGGAGATTTTATCTGATGTCTCTCATCTACTCTATGCGGATGACCTGAAAATTTTTCATACTATAAAGCCATCTGATCCCAACTTTTTTCAACTAAGACTAAATTCTCTGGAACATTGGTGCTGCGTGAACAACCTACCTCAAAATATCATGTGATTAGCTTCTCTCGAAAAAGTAAGCTCGTACATTATACGTACCTTTTAAGCAATACGGCAGTTAGTAGGGTTGACAATATATTAGACGTGTGGTGCTGGATGAAAATTTCCGCTTTAATTTTCATTATGACAAAATGATATCTCAAGCAAGTAAACGACTTGGCTTCATTAAGCGACGAGCCAAGGAGTTTCAGAGCCTTTAGGTTACAAAATCGCTATACACTGCGCTCGTTCGACCTCTTCTTGTGTATCCTTGCATTATCTGGAACACGGTTTTCGAAATTCACAGCCAGAGTTTCGAATCTGTTCAAAAGCAATTCTTGCTATTCGTTCTTAGAGATCTTTACCATCCTTGTGAATTTAGCAATTTACCGCCCTATGAATCTCGCCTTAGACTTCTAAACTTGCCACCACTTGCATGCAGAAGGTTAGTGTTATCTGCCTGCTTCAGTTTCGATGCCATTAGAGACGGTGTTAATGTCGACTACATACACGAAAGATTTGTGCTTAATCAGCCCGTGAGAGTCGCTAGATCCCGACGAATGCTAGTTGAATATGAGCATAGCACCGCATATGTTGATAATGAGCCAATAAATGCTGCAAGATATCCCCCCCAATATCAAAAGCGTTGTGTAAAACAAAGCTAACATGGCTCTCGTATCCTACCCTTTTTGTAGTCTACCGGCTTAGTATCCTTTTTATAACTAATTAATTACTTAATTTCGTTTTCGTTTTTGTTTTTAATATATTCTGAAAAGGATGAACCATCTCTGGAGTATAAAATTAATAGAGATCTAGAAACATACCAAGTGTGGCTTAGGCATAAAAAACTGCTTATAAACGTCAACAAGACCAAGTACATCATTTTCGAGCAGAAAAACAAATGTTCTATAAACCCATTTATTCAGATAAACGGAATTCGTCTGGAAAAAGCTGAATCAATGAAATATCTTGGTTTAATCCTAGATGAGAAAATGTCATGGTTACAACACATTAACCACATCAGACATAAAGTTGCACCAATGATTGCAACCTTAAGAAAATTTGAGTTCTTGGAAACCAGAACTAAGTTAATGATGTTTAATGCTTATATACTTTCAAATATTACTTAAGGAAGCATTTTATGGAGTCAGACATCAAAGCAAAACATCGAGTTGATTGGAAGACTTATTTCGAAAGCAATTAAAATTCTGTTTAGAATGCCGACTCTAACACCAACAGTTGCTGTGAACACTCGAACAAAATTGTTAAATATTCAACAACTAATTAATTTTGAAAAGGGGAAACTGATTTTTAACATCCTGAGCAACAATCTGAAATTGCCTAACACCCCCAGCACTGTGTTGGAGATAACTAACCGGGAAACCAGAACTGCTAGAAACCTATTTCTTGCAATTCCAAGAACGGATAGATTGAAAATAGATCCAATACAGCAGGCTATTGCATATTACAATTCATTGCTGAACTCGGTCAAATCAGCGAAAAACATAATAGAGTTCAAGGTATACTTCAAGTCTCACATCAAAAATACCAATCTTTAATGAAGAAGATACCAAATTTTTTGTAGACTTTTCTCTGGACACATGTCAATGAGGACAATGATATAACTTAGGCTATGAAGTGTAATTAAAATTGATAACGATTGTATCTACCCTTATACCAATTTTCAATTGTCTGGGAAGTACTAGGACGATATGTTTGATGGCACGTTGATGCACACGGACCGTGCATACTGATTGAATGATGGAGACAGTGGAAGGAAAGAGGAAAAAAATAATTTGGCGTGCTCAATATTGTGACCTACATGTAATTTTGCTGTTATGTATTTATTTATTGAATGTTAATTTGTTTATTTGCATTGCATTCAGTTGTTATACCTGTTATTAATTTCTTTAGATTTTTTTATTTCCTTTATATGAAATTTATACCTTGCTTGGTGAAATAAATAAGCTGGATATCTTCAATTTTTTCATCTCATCAAATATATCTGATGGAGCAGTGTTGTGGAAACAAATATCAAAACAAAACATATTGATTTAATTGGTAAAATTAACCACTACATTAATTAAAACTATATTCAGAATGCCAACTCTGACTCTAGCTTTACATGTAGGTATATCGTGAAACAGACTTATTTAACGGTTTTTTTATACACTTAATAAGCCCTTTGTGTGTCTTGAACAAGGAAAACTTATATCAATATATTAAGCAAAAATGTCATAAAAAAGTGTTAGAGAAATAATGCACACGGCCACAACATCGGCAAATAACCTAAAAAAAAGCTACAATAGATCGGCTGAAAGTGGATTCGATAGAACAGTTAATACTTTTCTTGAATAAGAAAATCAAAGAATTTGGTTTAATTTAGGTAAAATTTGCGGTCATTCTTTACCAAAAAACTATAAAGGACGTAAACCAGAGGTGTATTTTAGGTAATGGAGAGAAAGGGGCAGAAAATATGCACACGAACTTTGCATTATTATATTAAGAGGCGTCCCATAGGCCATGCATATTATTATATATTAGGAGGCGTTCAATACTGCACCTAAAGGGGCATTTTATTCTTCCATGTGAAATATTGATAACTTTTTGTTGTTGATGAGTGGTTAGTTTTCACTTAATCATGCCTATTTTAACAATAACTTTTCTAGTTTCCGATTCAGACTTACCGTTAAAAAGTTAAAATCCCCTATGCTTACACTTTCTGTATTGAAAAATGTGGCCAGTATTAGCATTTTACATAGTTGTGTGAAAATGTATGTTCCACCAGCTTGAATACATTTCCAGAATGCGCCGTACTCTGACCTGAAACAAATTTAAAATATCAATACTAAGTCCAATTAGCGAACTAATAATTTAATTACAGCCCAGAATATTTATAGGTCAAGTAATAAGGTACATAGACGAGTGCAAGACAATTGCCAAAATGATATAGGGTCATATTTGTCACTATTATTTTATAAATTATCGATGCACTAGTACCAGAATCCCGGGCTCAAGCCTCGCAACACGTCAAAATGAGTATTGACACTGACGTTTTTTAATTTCAAAATTTGACTTGTCCCTAGTGCTGCCAAAACCGGACAAATAAATACAACGAAAATGGGTAACATAACTAGTTTTGTGTTTTTACTCACTTGTATTTGTCATCAGTTTTTTGACCCCTGGGAATCGCAAAAAACTTCTGAATTACGCCAAAATGCAGCAGCACAAATGAGAAAAAAAACCTTTTTGTTCATTTTGAGCGTTTACTTAAGTCCATTTAAGTCTATTAATAGTTCTGCCTTAAGTTTTGACAGAAATGAAAATAACGAAAGTAAAATGTCAAAAAAGTTGACGAAATATTCTACGTTCCCGAACCGTTCTACTTGACCTACGCATTGTAAATGCACAAATTGAGTTGAGCCATGTAAATAACCTCCTTTGATACACGTATGTCATGTCACGTCACTTTAGTTCTTTGTCAAAAACTTATTTTATTCTCAATAAATGTCGGAATTTCTCTTAAATCACATATTAGTTTGTTACCGTCACTGTAGTCTAATAGTTTTTTGTGAAATCTCTACTTGCGTGGTATCTTGTTTTGTGGAGTTCCAAACCCCAAATCGCAAATCATAATTGAGTGCTCCAGATCTGCAAACATCGAATTCGTGCTAAACACACCTGGAAAATAATGCGATGCAAGCCAGGCGACGTTTTGCTGGAGCTGATACCGATGAATATAGTCTAAGATCCACAGTTACAGACTCTGAATTGGACGACGAGAAGAAATACACGAAGCGTTGGAACATACGAGACATCTCTAATCACATTACAACTACTTCGGGTAATGCTTTGCGGGCGCTTGTACAGCAAGCGACCAGCCCGATAAAGGACCCCAACTCATCCGAAGCAGAAGCACATTTAGGAACAAAAGATATCGAAGAAGATTTCACTGAAAGCTTTGTAAAAGAAGAAGTTTTCATCATGAGTGCACGAGACAGGACTGCTGAATTCGGGAATGCGATACGCTCGCTGCAAAGTCGAAACATTTCCAGGGCTGTTAATATTAAAGATCCGAAGAGAGCTAAACAGATACAAAGTTACTCAGAGTTTATGATGATTGCCAAATACATCGGAAAAAATATAGCTAGTACATATGCGAAATTGGAGAAACTAACGCTCTGTAAGTAAATGAGCATCAATTTAAACCTAGGGCAGATCATCGTCAGTTTGAATGATATTGCACTTAATTTTGGAAGTTTCACTAGTGATGTTAATATTGTTTTATTTCAAAGAAAATTTTTTCCCCCTTCGAAGCTAGATATATTTCAGTTTCTTGTTAGATATCGATATTCCGAGGGTAATCTGCCCTCTTCTTCAGTGTATATTATTATAAATTACCTCCAAAATATCAACACCTATCAAGAAATGTAGATATTTGTATTATCTAATGGAAAAAATACTCTAGAAAAAATCGAATTAAGTTAGTTCAATTAGTATTCTTACAAAAATTATGAGCCAATCTTAGTTCTTAGTAACAAAAGTTCAATTCATCACTGAAAATTTTATGATCCAAAGCCGATTCCAATATATTTTATTGCTCAAATGTTAACAAATTATTTACAAATGTACACATGAGTAGGCACTCATAAATGAATGCTTTGTTTCAGTGGCGAAAAAGAAGAGCTTATTCGACGACAGACCAGCCGAAATTCAAGAGCTTACGTACATTATTAAAGGCGACCTGAATGCACTCAATCAACAAATCGCAAAACTTCAAGAAGTGTCTAAGGATCAGAGGCGAACTACAAGTGGAAAGCATCTTTTATCACATTCCTCAAACATGGTGCTTGCTTTACAAGCCAAGCTAGCAAACATGAGCACTGACTTCAAGCAAATTCTCGAAGTACGAACTGAAAATCTGAAACAACAAAAGTCAAGAAGAGATCAGTTTAGTCAAGGTTCAGTGGCAGCCAGTATTCCTCCTGCAACAGTAAAACAAGGTGGCTCACTCTTACTGGATGAAGAGAACCAGGTTAGCATCGATATGAGAAATGATGAAAGTCGAGCCCTCATTCCACGAACGCAAACGCAGCAAATGATGCTTTATGATGAATCTGATAATTATGTGCAACAGCGTGCTGAGACAATGCAAAATATCGAAAGTACTATCGTTGAATTGGGAGGTATTTTCCAGCAGCTGGCCCATATGGTTAAAGAACAGGAAGAAGTTGTTGAACGAATAGACTCTAACGTACAGGATGCGGAGTTGAATATTGAAGCTGCTCATGGCGAAATTTTGAAATACTTTCAGAGCGTTTCAAAAAACAGGTGGCTTATGATCAAGATATTTGGCGTCCTAATATTTTTTTTCATATTTTTTGTGGTCTTTCTTGCCTAAGGTCACGACTGGTTATCGGATCACGTGTTGATGAAGTCAAATGTTTTGTATATACGGTTAATAGGAACACAAAGTTTTGGTTAACACGAATAAATAGCATATATATCTAAATCACTCTTTATTTCTAAATTGCATCGATTTCTTCCATGAATTTCTGACATTTTTTCTTGAGAACTTTAACAGCTTCGATGAATATTATGTCCGGCTTTAGCGCCCCCACCGATTCGATTGTAAAGATGAAATGATCGCGAACACGTGCCATGGATACAGCATCGCTTAGTTGCGGGTAACGATACACATTTCTACAGCAAGAGTCGTATCTCGCGTCCTTGATGTATGCACAATCATTGTCGTCGATACCTACTACGCCAGGTGAAAAACATTTCTGCATAAGGAACGCTTCTTTCCCAGAAATAGTTCTATTTAGCTTGATTTCCGGCAGGAGACGATAGTATGCGGTGGAAACTGGGGAAAATTTCGCATGATCTTTACCTAATCCTTTCACGGCTAATAACTTCAAGTCGAACTCATGACCTGGTCGCATTTTGCTTATCAAAATATCGTCATGGATGGGTCCAACGTCAGCTTCAGTGTACAGTTCCGCTTGTTTTCCTTTCCGAATCCATTTGATTTGGTCCGAATAAATTTTGTGGTTTTTGTAGATCGTGTCGAAATTCGAAGAGTCTTTTACGTCCTTACGCCGTGTACACTTCACCTTCAACTCGAATTCAAGAGTGTCGTGCTCTGTGCCTTCTGCACTGTCGTCTGACTTATATTCAAACAATCGTGGGTCGGCTTTCAAGGGAATTAATCCGAGACGATGCGCCAGGACTTCATCTTGGATTATTGATGTGTTATTGTAAATATATACTTTTTCAATAGCCATGCTGGGTACTTCACTAAGCATGATCCGACGAAAAGCATTTGCCAAAGCACTGTGAACGCCTATTAAGTCAAACTCCATTTCAAGTGCCTCATATCTATTAAATTAAAAAAAAAAATGGTTTTGTCAAATCATTTGTATTCATGATACAATTGGCCAGAAAGTATTGACAAGTTATTTGAGGAAATGGTGAAGGCGAACCTTGCACACTGATTGAGGAAGGAAAGAGGTTAAGACACTTATTTTTATCCAAATTTTACGACTAGTTAAGTAGATGTCGCAATGCCAGATTTCCATCTTATTAGGTCTGTTCCCGTACTACGATTAATTGCAATTAATTGCAATGAAGCGTACTAAAACGGAGTACAAAAAACGGCTTCATTGCAATTAATCGCAATTAATTGTAGTGCGGGAACAGACCTATTTATTACTTTTTTTTCCTCCTTCCTTCCATTCTCTCCATCACTCTATCAGCGTGCACAGTCCATGTGCACCATCTTTACCCTCCAGTACAACTAGTAAAACCCATAAACTTGCCTCACGATTACGATTCGAAATTTTTCTTTAAACGTTTGGAAATCCCATGGCTCGTCTGCTAAGCCATAGTCATTGGGATCCTGCTTTATTTTATGCTCGTCTAAGTATACGCGCGGCCTCTCAACGTCTTCCATTGTCCGAATTGTGGAAAGCAAATTAGCCTCGTTCGCTAGAGGAACGATTTAAATCTAGTCACTAGATTAATTACAAATGCACGATGTTCACAACTTCCAAAGGCCGCCAAGAACCACTTTGGTCGGTCAAATTCAAACTAAAATATTTTCTGTCGGTGATACAACGACCTAGAATATATATGGACTGGCAAATACAGTGTACACATGAAGGTAGTCAAGGTAGTAGACAATAGAGTGGTCCTTCACATTTGAAGTTTACTGAAGGGGACAAAAGCATGAGGTAAGGGGAATACGATGTTTTGTCTCCCTATTGCCGATGTTTCTTTTCCCTCTTGCATGTTTGTCTCATTTGGAATTTAATGTCATATGATCACCACGTGGAGAATCATAGAGATAAAATAGTAGAGTGACCCATGTCTGATAATTACGACTGCTTTGCATCTACCCCTGCGACTTTCGCCAAACGTCTCGTCTATCAATTTGACAAGACATTTTCCCCGTGGTGATCATATGACATATAATTCGAAATGAGATAAACGTGCGAAAAGTTCGTGCAAAACATCAGCAATAGAGTGCGTTTATGCCGTAGCCAAATTAGTAAGCTCTGCTTATTTAGCAGCGGTATAAACCACTTTTAAATTAGCCGAGCCTGCTATTTTGGCTACGCTACTTTAGCGCTGCTAAAATTTAGCGCGGTTATAAGTGTGAAGGTAGCAGTGGTATAAACACTATAACAGTCATAAATAGGATTTCTAGTTTCGAGTGACATTCGCAATCTGGAAGCCTTGGTGCAATGGTGTTTTTGTTCTTAGTATTGAGCTCCTTTCAGATATTACGCCATTTTTGCTTTGGTTAATAAGCTGTAGGGTGTAAACGCTACTACTATAGCAGCGCCAGTTTGGCAGCGCTATTTTAGCTACGGCATAACCAAGGCCATAGCAATGCCTTCTATATGTACGGGCCGTAATGCAGAATGATGACGTCAGAGCATCCGACCAAATGTCGCGAAAAACACACGTAGTCTTATGGGACGTCCGCGGGAAAATGTTAATTGTACGGGTTATGCTAAAGTGAGTTTAATGAAAACTAAGTGGTAACATGCGAAACAGTGCTAGTGAACAGCTTAAACACATATTAATGCGGTGCGTGCGGCATAATTAGAAAAATTCGCGACGAAATGTTTATCAGGTGTTGTTAGGTTATGTGATGTTCCGTGTCGATTTACTATCGCGATACAATTGGTCGATACAAAATGAAAGTTATGGCTAAATATTATTATTATAACGCGTCCACGCACAAAAAACTAACGTTTTATTCGTATTTTAGCTAAAAAACCGCATGTGATATCTCGATGTGTGTCGGCACTGCCTCGTGGAAATGTAAAATGGTTTGACGCCATGACGTCACATCGACAACGATTACGTAGCCTGACGGCCCGTACTTCTAGAAGGCATTGGCCATAGGCAGACAAAACATCGTATACCCCTTACTTCATGGTTTCGTCCCTTCCAATGCAGTTCAAATGTGAAGGGCCACTCCATTGTCTACTACCTCCATTTGTCTGCCTAATCAATGTCTTCAAGAAGTACGGGCAGAGTACGGGCCGTAATGCAGAATTATGACGTCACAGAAATAGGCCAACATGTCGCGAAAAACACACGTAGTCTTATGGGACGTCCGCAGGAAAATGTTAATTGTACGGATTGTGTTAAAGTGAGTGAAATGAAAACAAAGTGGCATATGCGGAACAGTGCTGTTGAACAGCTAAAACACAAATTAATGCGGTGCGTGCGGCATAATTACAAAAATTCGCTACGAAATGTTTATCAGTTGTTGTTAGGTTATGTGAGGTTCCGTGTCGACTTACAATCGCGATACAATTGGTCGATACAAAAAGAAAGTTATGACTAAATATTTTTATTACAACGCATCCACGCACAAAAAACTAACGTTTTATTCATATTTTAGCTTAAAAACCGCAAGTGAAATCTCGGTGTGTGTCGGCACTGCCTCGTGGAAATGCCAAAATTCCCTATCGCCATGACGTCACAGCGAGAACGATTACGTAGCCTGACGGCCCGTACTAGTAGGAGGTATTCATTTTGTATCGACCAATTGTATCGCGATAGTAAATCGACACGGAACCTCACATAACCTAACAACAACTTATAAACAATTCGTAGCGAATTTTTGTAATTATGCCGCACGCACCGCATTAATTTGTGTTTTAGCTGTTCAACAGCACTGTTCCGCATATGCCACTTTGTTTAATTTCACTCACTCTAACACAATCCGTACAATTAACATTTTCCTGCGGACGTCCCATAAGACTACGTGTGTTTTTCGCGACATGTTGGCCTATTTCTGTGACGTCATAATTCTGCATTACGGCCCGTACTCTGCCCGTACTTCTAGAAGACATTGATTAGGCAGACAAATGGAGGTAGTAGACAATGGAGTGGCCCTTCACATTTGAACTGCATTGGAAGGGACGAAACCATGAAGTAAGGGGTATACGATGTTTATATGCCGTTCACACTACACTCTAAATCAGGCGATTTCGATCAGCTGATCGCTTTAGAGCTAAATCAACTTAAATCTACCTGATTACCCATACATTTTTTTCGGCGTCTGACAGAGTTAATCAAGTAGATTTAGAGTTAATCAAGTACAAATCAGGTACTATTGTGAATTTTGTCCCTGGTGAATTTTTCTCAGAGCGTGGTGGATTCCATCCGTGAGAGCGAGAGTAGATTTGAATGAAATGTCATTCGAATTTCGTCCTAAAATAGCAAAAATTGAACAAAAAAGGAAAATGTGAGTTGTACAAAGTGGAAAGAAAAGGTTCTTGCATGTTCCTGCACCATTTTCAACAACTTTCACGCAAAAAAAATTGTACAAATAAATTCGAATGACATTTCTCTCTTTAAATCTCCTCATTCTAAATCACTTCGGGTAGTGTGAACGCTTACCTGATTAACTTTGACAGCTTCTAAATCTACTTGATTTAGAGTGTAGTGTGAACGGCTTATTACCTCATGGTTTCATCCCCTTCAATACATTTCAAATACGAAAGGCCACTCCATTGTCTACTACCTTCATGCTTTCTTCGATCAATCGCTGACAAATCTGTCTGTCTTTTGAATTTCGAGGATGGCATCGATGTTGCGTTCTGGAAAGTTTGTTCGTTACATTGCTGGTTTTACAAGAAGCTTTGTGTTTAACTCGACCCGCGAAACAGAAGAAAGCCTGCTTCAGAACACACATTGCATATGTGGTGCTTTTACACAGTAAGCTTGAAAATATACATTGTTTGCTAATTGGGAATAACAAATTGCACCCAGTCGGGCCGGGCCTTATGCAACAATAAGCAACGTATATAAGTTCGTCAATATCTCTTTTTTTATATAAACTAACAGAAAAAAAGAGGTGTAATTAGTTTACTAATTATAAAACCGACACTCAATGAGGTACTGTTTCAAAAATTGCATTGTAGCGCTTTAGGAAGTCGGCAGATTTTTTGGTTATGTAAATGGGGTTAGAGTTGCTTAAGCATTCTGAATGCTCTCCTCTAGCTCTTGGAAGATGTTTTTTTCAATTAGTTTACTGACTATTCTTCTCAAATTTATGTCTTAAGATTTTGCATAGAAATGGAACCTGCTGGTGTACTCTGTTCGGTTGCTAAGAGAAATATATATTTTATTCCACTAAAGGATGTTATTAAGATCATGGAAAACAATTTTGTGCTGCCTTCTGACCAAAACATATTGGTGGCCCTAGTAAAACAATTGACAATAGTACTTTAGGTCTATTTTTTGTATTTCAAACCCCGTATAGTTTATTACTCAATATTAAAATATCGATTCTATTTAAATTAGGACTCTTTCAACTGCTGTCCCAAAGCCAAATCAAGGCGTTGACAAGTATCTGAAAAGACTTGATCAAGATGTTCGCCGAACAGGTCGTATATCACGCAGAGATATCGAGGAAGTGTTGGACGAAATCCGACATCAGCGTTCGGCTACTAGCTCCCAATCACTGCTGGTCATACGATGTTGTGGAAACTTAGTGCCCGAAGAACTGCCTGAAGTTCGAACAGCTTTAGTACAGGAAATATGGAAAACACTGAATTCACTCAATGTTCCGATGGATATATCACACTATAATGCTTTGCTGCGAGTTTACCTGGAAAATGAGCATCCGTTTTCGCCAGCCGACTTTCTTTTAGATCTAGAAGCGAAGGGTGTAGAACCGAATCGTGTTACGTACCAACGTTTAATCGCACGTTATTGCCAGCAAGGTGATATTGAAGGAGCCACTAGAGTTTTGGAATACATGCGTGAAAAAGATATGCCTGTGAATGAGAATGTGTTTAATGCGCTGATCTTAGGTCACTCTCAGGTAAGATTTCTATAGACTAAAAAAACAACTTATGAGTTTGTGACATTGCAGGCAAATGACTTGGAGTCTGCGATTAGTATACTAGTAGTAATGAAGCAAGCAGGGCTTGAGCCGTCTGCGGACACATATTCGACGTTACTATGCTGCTATGCTCGTCACGGGCAGTTAGAATCTCTTATGAAAACAATAGAAGAGTGTGAAAAGAATGAAATCTACTTTCTTGACAAAGACATGCTGGATGTTGTCTATGCTTTGGCTATCAATGGCCATGCAGACAAAGCTGATGAAGTGCTTGAAAAAATTCGAAAGTCTACAGGATATAATCAAGATGCTGTTAATGTCATACTCCGACTTGTTAACAAAGGTTATGTCGACGTAGCTTACAAAGTCCTGCAGACGATGCCACGGAGTTGTCGTGCCGATGGAACGGTAAATGATGCAGGCAACTTCTTCATCCGCCAACTGGTCAAAACGGGCTCGGACACGGAAAAGATTTTGAAGATTTGTAAGGATATGAAAGAGAATGGCTTGCATTCTAAGCCTCTGCTCGTTGCAGTTGAAGCGGGACTTAATATGGGAGCGGTTGATTCAACTTTGTCATTATTTCACGAAATTAAAAGTGTAGAAGTGCCTATTCGACAACATTACTTTTGGCCACTTATATGCGCTTCGTCTCCAGATAAAATCCTAGAAATATTAAAGAAAATGCAGAGTGAGTTTGCTGTGGGAGTCAATGGGGAGACGTTACGAGAATACGTTATTCCGAATTTGAACGAAAACAATCTCGATCGTCTAATCACCAAGCTCTGTGACACCGGAATTAGTCCAGCTGCGACTGCAAATGCTGTCGTATACCATCTACTTTCTTTGAGTAAATTGAAAGAAGCGGCAGACGTTGCTTCGAGGATTCCATCTTACTATAGTCCTGCGCTTTTCCGCAAGCCTTTGATAGGTGCATTGGGTAAGACAGATGACGTCGAATCATTTTTAAAGTTCGTGCGTCAATTCTACGATGGTTTGAGCCGGCAAACACTTGCCCAACAAAGTCAATTAGACACGTCGGAAGAGGCAAATGATTCGCAAAAGGATTTACAGGCAGACCAACTTGGTGCTTTAGTTTACGATTTGGTCAATTATTTCAGGCAAAATCGTGTCGAAAAAATGGAAAAAATACTTTCTGGATTAGTTGCTGAGGGACTATCGATCAGTAGTTTGCAAGGGGAAAAAATACAGGAGAAGTTCGGGTCGGAAATGACAACAAAAATATCCGAGCTATTGGGGAAATTAAGTTCAGGGGAACTTGAGCTAACTGCTGAAAAAGCTACAAATCGAAAAAGGGGACTCCAAATGATGTCTATACCGCAGATTGAGAAGATATTGGCGGCGGCGGAAGAGAAAAATGAAAATACTAACGGACTTAAGCGGACTTTGCTGACGGCTTGCTTTCGATCGAAGGACCTTAAAAAGACCGAAGAGGTTATTGGCAAATTGGAAGCTGAAGACTATGTTTTGGGTGGAGGTGTATACGCCCAACTAATAGATCTTTACTGCCATCACAAAGATTTTGAAAATGCTCTGAAAGTGTACGACAAAATGAAATCTAAGGAGCCTGACTTTGTTTTGGACAACTTGAAAACTATTCATGTGGCGGATTTGATGATTAAGGCTGGGAAGTTGAATGAAGCTTTACAGTTCTTGGAGAACAATAAGAAAGACGAACTTCAGATTGAGGAAAGAAATTTCAGTTATAAAACTAGTTGCTGGCGCATATTAAATGATCTTGCCGAAGTGGGAAATGAGGAAGGTTTGCAGAGTTTATTCAATACGCTGGTGGAAAATAACTACATAGAACCATCGAATGTAATGTTGGGTCCTCTGGTTAAAGTTCATCTAACTGGCGAGAAACTTGATTTGAAAAAAGCACTTGATAAGTTTGAAGAAGCTTGCAATAAGTATCAGGCAACTCCTTGGAAAAATGAACTAGCCTGTCGGTTGATTCAAGCTGAAGATGCGGCTGGCTTGCAACGGCTGACAGACTTGAGCACAAATATTCACGGTGAAGTGAACAGTCTATATGATTTAGTTTTCTCGTTCATTGAATGCGGTAGGATTCGACAGGCTAGAAAAATTTTGGAAACCCCGGGCTTGAGAAGTCGACCCCAAAGGATAAATGCTGTTTGTGAACGTTATCGTACTGAAGGAATGGTTCAGTCCTTGGAAGGATTGATTGAAGCGACAAAAGATCTTAACCACATAGATCGTGCTGATATCTATTTTAATTTACTTTGCAGCTATCGCAAGAATGATGAACCAGAAAAAGCTCTTGGTTTATGGACGAAAATGCAGGAAGAAGATATATCTCCGACTGACAGATTTTTGGTTGAACTTGCAGAATTTTTGCGTGAGAAGAAAATGGAGGTGCCCTTTGTTGTTCCGGATGATAAATGGACGAAACCGCAAGACGAAAATAATTCGCGTCGTGCCAAACCAGAACCTCAAGCGGTAAAAGAAAAAGTTCCCAAAGGTCCGTCAATTCATCAATATAGAGAAGCCCTTAAACAAGGTGAAGTGGATGCTGCGAAATCGATTCTTGACCAGTTAGGCACTGGAGCAAGGTTGACGCCAAGAGATCACTCAATAATGGTAGAAGCTCTGGTGAAAAATGAACGGTTGAATGATGCGTCGAATTATATTTTTAACTTATTGGAACAGCAGATTTTCCCAGCTCCCAAAATATTTAAATTTGCTTTAAACAAATTTGCGAATGCAGGTGACTACGCTGTAATTGAAAAAGTTGGCAATTTGATTACAGATGACACAAAACGACTCGTATCATTCGATAACAAGCTGTGTCATGCACATATTGCTGCTGGTAATGGGGAAAATTACTTAAACGGCTTGCTTGACGAGGTAAACCATGCTAAAACTGAAGCAGAAATGAAAATTCTAGCCGATAAATTTCCACGTGGGGGCGCTCTAGGTATTCTAGAAACACTTCCCCACCTCTATCCTAAGTGTGAGTTGATTTGCTATTATCACTATTATATTTTGAAATTACATTTTGTCTTTCAGTTGAGGAGCTTGCAACCAAGTACGCATCAAAGAATTACTTAGGCCCGATAAATATATGTTGGATTCATCATGTTGTTAACAAGAACTATGATGAGAGTAAAAAAATCTGGGATAAATATCTTTCGTCTCATCCGCAACTGATGTTCCAGCGTGTAATGCAAACCGCTCGTGAGTTGCAGGATGAAGAAATGATGCAAAAACTTGTTGAAACACTACGTACCGGCAAAGTGAGCGAAGGGGCTGTTGGCAATGCATACAGTTGTTGGTTAGACATTCTTTCTAGAAAAGATAAATTCGATGAAGGTCTTGAAGTTTTAAATGCTGCAGTTAAAGATATCTGTTTGGAGAACATCAATAAAACAGCTCTTATGCGCTTACGCGATGGGTTGGTGAAGGGTGGAAAGCAATTCCCCTATAAAATTCCCGAGAGAAGTCCCACGAATGATTCAAGTAGTAGCAGTAGTAGTGGGAGCAGCAGTAGCGACAGTAGCGATGACGACCTAGCCAAAGTAAAAAAGCCCGAAGGACCTCCTCGACCTGGACCGAAATTCTAAGTTAATAATTTCCCTGTTTGTTATAGTTGGCTTTGTTAGTTCTGAAAGTGATGTATTTAACACGATAGTAAATTTATGTTCTAAGGAATTGGCTTTGTTAGTTCTGAAAGATGTATTTAACACAATAGTAAATCTAAGGATTTTGTTTTTATTCATCCGATGTAGCTTTTTTTCCTCTGGTTGAATACAGCTGAAAATAAAGGGAGAAAATAACGAGTATAAACTACCACAATCGACAGAAATTTACCTCTTACTACACATTATGAAGGCTTTTTCTGATTTCCTAACTACCACAACATTAAACAAAACCTTGAAAAATCCAAAGCCACATCACAGCAAAAAAGCACATTGTAAAGCTCAGCACATGAACTACCCTCTGCAGAATAGAATTTCTGTACAAGTGAATTCACTGGGACAGAAGTATTGTTGTTTTAATGCGTCTGTTCTGTTCTGAGCAAAAAAAAAAACGCGCCTTTTATTTCAATGTTTTAGCCAGGTTGGTGAGATCGTTGACATATCTAAAATTGCCTCATAACGAAGTTTTCGTTATGTGACCATCCTGGCACTCGCTGTATAACTGTGCAGTAACTTGTACGCGTAGCAGATATGGAACACAAAAATTTCATACATATTTCCCAAAATTCTCAGATAAGTTGTCAGCATCTCTAATGGTTGGCAAAATAGAGGAGAAAACGAAAAGTGTCCTTCAGCTCATGGGTATTTAGAAGGCGTTGCGGAGCTGCAGATGGTCTATGCTGGCCCAACGTGTGTTCGAAGTATGAACATTTTCTAGCAATAGTTCGTGTTCCGAATATCTAAATGCGACTTCGCCGATGATGTTGAATTTTAAAGGAATGAGAACATATGGGTTGAATTTCTGAATGTCAAAGCTAGTTATTTAGTTGAATTGCGGAAATAAGCTGTTTCTCTGTTTCCTTTTTTGTCGGAAGAACTAATCGGCGTGAAAATAGCATAAATCATTGATAGGTGAAGGGGTTATGTTTGAATTAAACTGACAGTAGCCGGCAATACAACTAGTGCATACTGTCTCTTTGACGAATTACAATCAAAGTAATACTTTTGGTTGCTGCTCGAATCCGAAGTAAAACTTGAACACTTTTGTTGTTAGTGACTAATCTTAACCTTTCTTACAGCATACAAAATGTCAAAATACGTCGCGCGCCTTGGGAAATTCTTATTGCCGGTCGTTCCCGCAATGAGCAGAAAACAAGCTCAGATACACATACGGCTTCAAAGCACTAGTTCTGGCAAAGGAAAAGGTCCAATAACTTGGAAGAGCCTAGGAGTGATTGCCGTCGGAAGTGCAGGAGTAGGCGGTTTCATGTATTACTTGAAACAAGAAAAGGAAGCTGCTAGATTAAGGGAACGAAAGCGAATGCTTGGTAAAGCATCAATCGGAGGCGAGTGGGAGTTGGTCGATTCGTTAGGGAAAACACGAAAATCAGAAGAATTCAGGGGTAACTGGCTGCTAATATATTTCGGATTCACCCACTGCCCGGACATTTGTCCTGATGAACTGGAGAAGATGGCAGCAGTTGTTAATGAATTAGGTAATATTCATTTATATTATGAAATGCTTGTGTTACCTTTATTTACACCAGAGTAATGTATAAATATTCATATACATATATTTGCTGAAAACGGTCGAACAGGCTTAGTAGATGTGTTAAGAAGCATTTGCCGTAGTTTGAAAATATGGAGGTTCAATTCTCCCATTTGTGACACTATTTATCACAGAATCCTTCGCATTACAGGCGTAGCATATTATAATTAATTATTGTTGCTTTTCCGCATTTATCTTCTTGGACACATTAGTTTATAGTTTTGAATTCCCACTACAACACAAAAACGACTGCAATTGCAACTGTAATGTATTTAGCTTTTTACGTTTATAACGTCGTTTTCGGATGCTAAGACTTTAGGTCTGTTCGCGTAGTTTCTGCCACTGAAATTTCCTGAATCATGTGGTTGGGGGAAATTCATGAAAAGTACGAAAACGCTCTCATTGCATTTCCTGAAAATTGTCAAACAAAAGTGTCAGTTATCGATTTTTGGGAGAACAATAGTGACCTAGTTTATGCGAGATCCCAATATAATCCCGATTCGGGATTATCCCAAATATCGCGTCGTATAAACTGGCAAAATTGGAATTGGGATTTTATGAAATTCGAATTGCGTATAACCATAGAAACTTGTTTTGCGGAATAGGTTACACTCAAATTGAAAGTGTATTGTATAAATGTGACAAGATAGGAAGTTTAGGTTACGCTGAACATTTCAGTAAAAGTACGAAGAACGCGATGGCTATGGAGAGACATTTAGCGATAGCTGAAGATTTTGGAATGCTCCATTCGGCGTTACATACAGCAGGTGGTAATAATTTGCGGCACTTATTTATGATTAACGTCTTTTTTTGCGAAAATAAGCAAAACAACATTAGTTTTATCCCAATGCACAAAACAAGCGCCGTCACATATTTCATATGTGTAATGTTTAAATTTGCTCAAAACAAGACCCGCCATGTCGAAGAATCACTTTTATTGACAAATTTCATATGCACACTCACACATAGTCATCGGGCGTACACCCAACTGTTCGGGTTTAAGCTGAAATCCGAATTTGACCGTTTATACGACGTTCTGACTGGTATAATCCCAAATCGGGATTACATTGGGATCTCGCATAAACTAGGTCAGTGATTATAAAGTCATCTTTAGCGGTGATAAATTATTGACATAAAAATATTCAAAGCAATTTGCTCAATGATATAAGACGGCACTCAAAATTTTCTCAGGACCATTTGCGTAGCATTTTAGCGATCAAAAAGTATGGTAATTTACCGAGGATTGAATCTTTGACCGATAACCAACGATCACTTAGTCTTCACTCGCACAATGCATAAGTGAGAAGAAACCAGAAAATTTCAAAACCACTAATTGTATTTTTTCTTGGTTGTCAAGAACTAGCCTTTCGAGGTCGCAATGAAAGGAGTTCTTCCTCTAATAGAGGGAATTACATTGAAGCTGTGATTTGCTAGCAAAATACAATCCGTTGTTATAATATCATTTGGAAGATTCGAAGTTATTTTCAGATCTCTCAAAAGAAATCCAAAATAATTGAAATAGCTCAATATCTCATGTTGTTTCTGATTCCACTCGTAAGAAAATTGCAAAAACCTTATATCGTATCAATTATTTTAGATGAAATAAATGATATTTCCACGAAGAGCTAACTCTCCACAATAATGAGGCATGTAAACGAAGAGGGGATTATCCACGAGCGATTTCTTGGCCTTCGAGATATTACAGAAGATATGTTTGTCGAATTTGGTGGCCTACAATAGATTGGTGGCCTACAATAGTTTGGTGGCCTACAAAAGATAGATTTATTGATGCAGTTTCTGGTCGCTGCTTTGCTCACAAGCTAAATTTAACTCCTGCAAATTGGGGTGATAGGATAAAAAAAAGACCGCATTTTTAAACTTTACAAGAATTTTCAACCTTTTTTAGCCACTTTACAAGAAGGTGCTCCGCTTTCGATGAGGTTACAAAACGGAGACTGCCGAAGGTTGCCCCTACAAGATGGAACTGTAATGGCCGCTTGGTTCCAACTGTTTAAGAAAATAAATTTGACTTAGAGAACTCTCCCCAAAAGAGTCCACAGCGGAACCTGTGATAGCGATGTTTCTCTTTTCTCAAGGTTTCCCAACCACCTTTTTGATAACTTACAAAGTTCATGTCCAAGTAAATTTTATTTACTTTCTTTACGCACAGAATTTTGAGTCCTGCTCTCAGAAAATGATATGCTAGGTAAAAATGCTCAAAACTTACAAGCATACTTCAAACAAAATAAGTTAGAAATTTGTTTTCCGGAATTTTTCAAAATACGCAACAGCCGCGTCTGCGGAACGTAGCTTTTCAACATTAAAACTAATAAAAGATTACTTGATGAATTCTTCCGGAGCAGATCGTCTGAGTAGTTTGCACTCTTATCTATGGAAAGAAATTATTGAATGATCTTCTTTGAAAAGAAAACGACAATCTTATAATTGGTCACTTTGCGGACCAAAAGGATAAAGAATAGATTTCAAATACAAGTATTAAAGCTAGTTTATTTGCTAACTACATATTTACCCATGCGATTTCCCATTTTTTTATGTGATTCTCATTTCGGTACCAGCATACAATTTTGCCTGCCACTTTAGATCTAAATGATTTGCCTGACTTACCTTTCCAGCAGTCAGATTTGTTTTGAGTAATTTATTATTGTTATTTTTTTTAAATCTTTTTTTATAATGTATGCGTCTTTATTTTCGTTGTGGTATTGTTAGGTTTTCTATTTTCCGCTTGTTTACGACCCATTTCGATAACACTGATTTTTATTCAACTTTTTTCAACTCAAAAATACAACTTCTGTTATCTGTCGCACTTAAATCGGCTTTACACAACGTCACTAACTACTTCCCGGTACTTAAACTGCCGTTGTTATAATGTTTTTCGTGGAAACATAAGAGTGTGCGAATACTTTTTGAGTGCAAAACAGGAGATAGTTCTTAAATTTTGTTTTTTTGTTTAATTATTATTTGCATCAAATGAAATGTTTTTGTTATAATAGTTGCATAATGGCTTAGTATGCTTCAAAATTGCAAATTTAATAATGTGAGTTTTTTTACGTTCTTTTCGGAAACTAGCAAGTGTGCGAATACTTTTTGGAGCAACTGTAGTTTTTGGCGGCTTTTTGTCCTTTTTAACTCACATAATTATATTCCAATCTGTCGGATGGGTTAGTGCAATGCGATTTCCTGTTATAAGCAGTGCGATAATATTCTCATCGTCTGACATTAATACGGAAAATGGGAATATTGTTGTTGATTAATTCTTGAGCAATTTGTGCCGTTCATACAAGCAAAAAGGCATTGCCGACCTTGAGAGACAAAACAAATAAGTTTGATAAAAAAAAACAACAATATCATTCAATGAATTCTGCCTTCTACCAGCCACTTGTAATAATTGAGCCCGTTAAGATACATTTGCTCTTTAAATATTGTTAAGTGTCACATTTACTGTTAAAATATAAGATGGAATGTGACTCTGCATTTTGGCTGTGGATTAACTTCAAATAGGGATAATATATCATTTCTTACACAGCAAGAAGAAGCTAAAAAGCCAGTAAACTGTGTCCAAAAAATTAAAAAGATTTCATTTAGTAGAAGAATATACAATGATAAACAACATTTGTTTGAAATAGGACGACCTATTTCTCAGTTGAAATTATTGCAGCAAAAAAGGAAACATCGAGATATTTTAATGTTAAGTTTTACGAAAATTTCAAATGCCTTTGTGAAAATGAAAGAAAATGTACTGCTGGGCTTGTTTGCTGTTTTCTAAAGAAAAAAACAGTCGACTACGAATGGTTATATCGGCTTAAACTATTTTTTGGCTGCTTGTAAAAAACAGGAAGAATTTCAAGAGGAAGGTGAAAGACACAATGCATAAGTTGACCGACGATTAATTGACATTTGCTGCTATTTGGCTTAAAAAATTTCCGTTTCGTGAACATAATGAATCCGATGGCTCTGTAAATCATGGAAACTTCCTGGAGTGTGCTAATTTACTCGCAAACTATGACGGCATTCTCAGCGATCATATGCTGCATTCGATCAGTGAGGAAAACAGAAGGGATGTATTTAGTAGATTATCCAATAGGATACTAAATAACTTAATTGTCAGTATAGCCGGTATTTTTTAAATTGAGTGTATGCTGAGGTAGAAGACGCCACATTTGTTATACTTATTGTAGATGCGATAGCTAATATTAGTGGTCAAGAGCAATTGTGTATTATTTTGAGGTATTTTGATAAGTTTAGTAAAGTTGTTGATCCTTTCATTGGTTTCATAGATGTAAGTTCTGATCGCACTGCAGAAGCTTTAGTGAGCAACAAAATCTTCTTAAAGTTTTAATGAAATTTCTGAACATGAAGGTGATTGGGATGAAGATTCAATCTTGTCCGCCCGATCATATCAATTATTGCTGAATGATTTCGAGTTTAACTTTTTGTTAGAAATATTCAGTAATATATTTACTCAAACTGACATGCTCCACCACAAATTACAATTTAATATGATATATATTGGTTACTGCATTAAAAGAATTGAAGATTTTTAACGACTTATTGGGAAATTTTACGGAGAAAATGATATTATTTATGATAGGACTGTAAATCGATGTGGTTTTCCCCAAGAAAAAACGTAAAATATCTGATGCCGATGTACAAATGCATTTGAAAAGAATTTTTCAAGAGATAGTCGGTAAGAATAGTCGAAGAAAAACAAATGTGTCATGTATTTCCACAATTAATGGCTTAAGGAATATTGATTGTAATCATTCGAGCTAGTAGTGCTTCTGCAAAACGATCATTTTCTGGTTTAAAACATATCCATACGTATTCGAGAAATACACAAGGACAAGAGCGGCTTATAGCAGTGAAATCCTACACAAAAAAGGCGAAACTTCGGAAAAATTAGGGGAAAGCTGAATTTTGGTGTGAACCTTGGTACTGGTGTGTTGAACAAAATGTCAAAAGTCCCCATCGATCCGAGTGCTGCGTCACTTTTTATACGGGGTCAAAGGTCACCAAAAGTGACCTTTCCTAAATATCTCAGTAACGGTCACGTCTTCAGAAAAACAATGTATGACAAATTTGTAGCTTAAAAAATTTCCAACAAAAAAGATTATATAACTTTTTCCTGTAATCATAACCGTTTTTGAGATATTTTGATCTAAACATTTGATACTAACAGCATCCTCTTTCTCAGGGCATGTAAGTATTATCCGATTTTGATTAAGACTTGGAAAGTTTGTGAGTTTGTTTTTTTATGTTTAAGAGGCGCATAAAAAAAAACAAGTAAACAAACTTATCTACCATACTCCAGGGTAGGTGGAAAAGGGTGCTCCGAAAAGTTACCACCACCCCCCGCCCCCCTTTGCCATATAACTTGTAGGGACGTCTGCTCGCTACTCTCTTTTCGGAAATAAACTGTATTGCTGCATCATTGGTATGGGATTTTCCACGAAGAAGCAGAACAAGACAACAACATTGCAGGTGAAAATAGGTTTTGTAACATATCATGGCGCTAGGAGTATGAAAAAGCAAGATAAAAACATGACATAATTCTGTAAACGCTCATTCTTGACATTATAGGGGTTCAACCCGCTGCAGACTATCCCCTAATAATCAGTTTTTTACCAATCCTGTGATGACTACGTAGCGCCAAAGGGCCATGGCACGTCTCGAAACCAATTTGCACCTGAAATTACTTGACCTTGCCCTGATCGTTCATGGGATAAGACGGTGTGGAAAAAAAACTAAAAAACCGGCTATTTCGGGATGGTTCGTTTGCGGGGGTGGGTAGGGTGGGGGTAGGGTTTGGGTGTAGGGCTAGTCTCACGATGTCAGTAATAGACAATTTACAGGATAAAAAGTGATCCTATCTTGTTTAACAGTGCGCAAAGAGTAGGCAACGAGCCCATTTCTGAAGATTTGGGATGGATGCTCAAGGATACCATTTCATGGCAAAGGGGGATGGGGAAACTTTTCGGAGCACGCTTTTCCATCTACCCTGGAGCATGGTAGTTAAGTTTATTTACATGTTTTTTTCATGCGCCTCTTAAACATAGAAAAACAAACTCACAAACATGCCAAGTCGTAATCAGAATCGGATAATATTTACATGCCCTAAGAAAGAGGATGCTGTTAGTTACAAATGTTTAGATCAATATATCTCAAAAACGGTTATGGTTACGGGAAAAAGTTATATAATCTTTTTTGTTGGAAATTTTTTAAGCTACAAATTTGTCATACATTGTTTTTCTGAAGACGTGACCGTTACTGAGATATTTAGGAAAGGTCACTTTTGGTGACCTTTGACCCCGTATAAAAAGTGACGCAGCGCTCGGATCGATGGGGACTTTTGACATTTTGTTCAACACGCCAGTACCAAGGTTCACACCAAAATTCAGCTTTCCCCTAATTTTTCCGAAGCACCATGTTAGATTTCCCCGGACTATTAGCAATTCAGCTGTTTTGTCTCTTGAAAGTTAGCTCTTAAAAGATATCATGAAAACATGTAACTTTTATGATGAAGTATTAAAAGAATTGCTAAAACAGATATAGATAGATACGCCATGCGATAAAATGTGTAGCAAACTTAATAATATGTACTCCAACAAAGTAAACAATAGAACTTGTCAATAATACTAAATTTCTATAATATGGACCACGTTAGTTAAAAAACAAAGCACAAACATTTTACTAATATTTCCTATCCTACTTCGAGTAGCACTGCACGCCACTGGTGCAGTAGGTAATTTATTCATTATAAATTAATGTTGACCCTATTCCATTATTGATTAAAAGAATTTCGATTCTTCAATGACTACTTATTTTTTTCCAGATAAATCTAAAATAATGATTCAACCAATTTTCATTACGGTTGACCCACAGCGAGATACACCTGCGATTGTGGGGAAATATGTTAAAGAATTTTCATCAAAATTCTTAGGTTTGACTGGAACTGTAGAACAAGTTCAAAAAGTATGCAAGGCATTTCGTGTTTATTTCAGCGCAGGACCAAGGGATAATGACAATGACTACATAGTAAGTAAGTCTTGTACAAAAATTAATAATCAACTGTTATTTATTATTGTTAGGTCGATCATACAATTATAATGTACTTGGTTAATCCTGATGGTGAATTTGTCGATTATTATGGTCAAAATCGTTCGTCAGAAGAAATCATTAATTCCATTACGATTAATACTGCAAAATGGAAAAACCTGAAAGGCGGTTCGTGGTTCAGTTGAAATGAAATGAAATTGAGGGTATTAATATGAATTAGAGTTAGAATTGCATCTTGTATGTACCGTTTTTGTTAAAGTGTAGTGTAAAAAAATGTGAATATAAAGAGAAATAAACTCACTGACGTTCAAGTTATCAAATTTTTACAATTAAATATTGCTGGTTGAAATGGGTAAGATATTGTGCGAACACATATGTCGAAATTTCAAGTAAAATAAAAGCCAACTAGTTTTAAATATGTAAAATCTCAGAAAGAGAGTGTAAAATATAAATATTTTCACCCGAGACTTTGGACCGATCATGATTTATATGCCTCATGTCTTATAGATCTGTTTGTGTACTTTCATTCGTTTCATGAACTGAATTTTCCTGAATTATGTGGAGGAGGAAATTCATAAAATGTACGAAAACGCTCTAATTGCATTTCCTGGAAAGTGACAACCAAAAGCATCAGTTGCCATTTTTTGGAAGAACAATAGTGATTATAAAGTCATTCTAAGCGATGATAAATTATCATCACAAAAGTATTCGACTTTCATAACAACATTAGGAAAGAAAATATATTGCTTGCCGCGCTTTTGAAAATATTTACTCTCGCCATACCGTTTGACACTTTTCAGTTTCTCTCAGTAGCTCAGATCCGACTGAAATCTCATGGTATTGAACCTATTCTGCATATACATTAATGTATCCTGAAAATTTCAGTTTAATCGGATGGCGCGTTCCCGAGAAATAATTTTTTTGATAATATATATATATATATATATATATATATATATATATTTGTATATATATATATATATATATATATATATATATATATATATATATATATTTGTATATATATATATATATATATATATATATATATATATATATATATATATATATATATATATATATATATATATATATATATATATATATATATATGAATTTAAATATGAATTTTTGGCCAAATCGATTTTATTACTAATGTTCTTCTAACATTAGTAAAAATTTGTTTTGCTTAATATGCCAGCTGCGGGTGATGATGAGACATGAAACGTGAAATTTCTTTCGGCGAAAATTGAGCTTGAAAACAAGTAATAGTTGTTGGAAATTGAAATGTTGGAAATTTTTTGTGTGAGTCAGCTAGCATTGACTGCCGTAGACTTTTGTCCACCAATGTATATATAAAGAAAAATGAATTTTCGGCGAAACGAGTCTTCTACTAATTTTCTTCGAAAATCAGGAAAAAACTAGCGCACCAGAAACGAAAATATTAATGTTCGATGAACTGCATATTCTTCCTTCATTTGAGTGCATATTTTTCCACAGGTGTTCCAACCTGTTTCGAGAGCCATATACTGCTTTGCTCTCAACAATGAGTTTAAGCACTCATAGTGTGGAAAGCTTTTCTTTTGCTTTTCAAACTCTTTCAAACATTGACCACTGTAATTCTATAACACAGATCATAGCTTTGCTGTGTGACTTTATGTCAATGAAGTAACTTGGGTCCAAAATGTTCACGTCTTCAACTGTGAGGAGTGCACATCACTTGTTTTAGCATGTAAGATTTTAAAACTAACTGAAGCTTCTTATACCAAGGAAACAGTTTAATAAAGGTATTATAAAAAAAAAATAATGTAGAATTCCTGAATAGTAAAATTTCGATAAATATCCCTGTGAGGAATACCAGGTCCAATCGTTTCCTAAAAGAATATTCACATCCGACGACATAAGCAGCAAATGAGCCAATAAATATGTGCTGCAGAATATTCAACAGCATAAGTTATTTATATTCCCCTACGATTTCCAAATCATCCTTCAAATCCTCTCTTTTGCATGCCATCCATACCCCTAAACCTTAAGCCATAGCTTATATGTCAATTTTTTTATTTATTGATTGTTATTTATTAATCTATTTGTTACTTTTTTCATTTGTTTGTTACTTATTTAACTTGTTTGTTTTTACTTTTTACTTGACTTTACTTTTCCATTTTATTTTTAATTTGTTATTTTATGTCTGATTTTGTTCCTTGTTTGGTGAATAAATAAAATAAAATAATCACATGTGACTACATTTAAACAAAGGTTAAACTGAATTGACTTCACTGTGGTCGTGCCGACGGCAGGACCGCGTTGGTCGACTCCTAGCAATGAAGTGCGTGCTGACGCGATGGTGGCGCCGCATGCGGGAACGGTTGACATCATCGCCACAAACATACTAGTCAGACATCTATCGCCAGAATAGTCTGAAGGAGTTTAACCAGAGCCACAGGTTTTACTCAATCTACCGCCGATTCTATCTCTGGTGGTAGAAATTGCAAACAATTTTTCTGGCTGGGTACAAGTATCCGACTTTAACCCTTAGTTCCACTCTATATAGACACCAACGGTAAAATCTGTCGAAGCGGCGTGCTTCGGAACTATACTTGATTCACATCTGGTCAGATTCCGGTAAAACTCGACTGGATGCACCACACAGCCGTTACATGAATTTTGCCGATAGATGTCTCGCTCGAGTCAGACGTGACAAAGCACAATCTCTGTGGATGAACATAAAGTATCAATACTGTGAACGTGAATTTATATGTAAAATCTTAACATTCTTTTCATGTAGTAATAGGACCTACATGTGTTTTTGGTTTTGTGTGTTTGCTTTTGAGGGTTTTTTTGTTTGTTTGTTTGTTTCTCTGGGCAAACTCGACTTGATGCACCACATCCGGGAAATTCTACCACCAGCTGGCGAATAGGTGGTAGCAGGGGCCGAAAATTGAAGAAAAACACAAAATTACGCAAAAAATACGCGAGAAGACAACACAATTAAGAAAAACAAACAAACAAACAAAAAACCTCAAAAGCAAACACACAACCCCAAAAACACATGTAGGTCCTATTACTACATGAAAAGAATGTTAAGATTTTACATATAAATTCACGTTCACAGTATTGATACTTTATGTTCATCCACAGAGATTGTGCTTTGTCACGTCTGACTCGTTCGCTGGTCGCGGCAGAAGAGAGAGAGATCCTTGCTGTTAGGACGGTTGTCGATGCGGTTTAGTTGTTATGTTTGCCGCAACGTGTGCAAGTGTCGCTGCACATCCCTACACACAAACATACTAGCGAGACATCTATTGGCAAAATTCATGTAAAAAAATTCAAGACATACATAGTGTGTATGCTAACCGAAAGAGGCACACCGATAAGTAAAGTTAATTTTGGGCAAAACTCGACTTGATGCACCACCACCGGGAAATTTTACCACCAGAAGGCGAATAGGTGGTAGCAGGTGTAGCGACTTCACCACACACTGATAGCGTGTACTAGTCACCTATCTGTCGCCGACAACACTTAGGTGAGAAGAATGTATGGTAAAACTCGACCTGATGCCCCACACAGCTGTTACATAAATTTTGCCGATAGATGTCGGGCTAATATGTTTGTGTTTTTTTGGTTTTATGTTTGCTTTTGCGGTTTTTGTTTGTATGTTTTTCTTAATTGTGTTGTCTTCTCGAGTATTTTTTTTGCGTAATTTGGTGTGTTTTTCTTCAATTTTCGACCCCTGCTACCTCCTATTCGCACTCTGGTGGTAGAATTTCCCGGATGTGGTGCATCAATTCGAGTTTACCTGAATGTATCTTCGTCTCCGTGACAAAGTCTCACTTCTCCTTCGTTTGTCGTCCTGCGAGGGTCAATATTCGACGTGTATTTTATATAGTATAAATAAAACGTATTGTTAAGTTTGATTTAAAACCCTACACAGGGGTCGAAAATTGAAGAAAAACGCACAAAATTATACAAAGGCTACATAATACTATTTTAGAAAAGTCTTGAACTCTAACAATTGATAAAACAAAAATATCTCTGAGGAATACCATTCAAAGACAAGTAAGAAATTACAATGAACCATTAAATGCACCCCAAACGAAGTACAATATGGTCAGGCTAATGTAGAGAGAATAAAAGCAAACATCGAAGAAACAAAAAATATCTATCTGAGCAAAGTAAAGCAAACAAGAGAAAACTATGAGGAAACACGCACTACAGGATTAATAAAAAATTATAAAGCTGCAAGACTTAAACATCTCCCTAAACACAGAAAATCAAAATTAGATAACATCTACCCAACAAATATTAAAAAAGAGCTTAAATATGCAAATAAGAGTAAAGAAATGGATTTCGACTACAAACCAGTAGCTATAAAAAAGTCAAACCATAATGAAGAGAGTAAAAGTTTCGATGAAGGCCAAAAGCTAATGGCTATTAAACGCAACTCAAATAGGACCAAAAGGTGAAGTCGTAGTTTCGAAATTTAATTTAAATATAACACGAGACGACATTTAGTCACTGAAAGACCTAACTGGCTTAATTAATTTCTACCTCAGGTTGATAGCCGAACGTAGTGAAGTACAAAATTCTGTAGACATGCCAAAAATCTATGCCAGGAATACGTTCTTCCTGCCACGCTTATTCGAAGCCGGCTATAGGGCAGTTCATAAATGGACAAGGCGAGTTTATCTATTTTCTTTCGATACAATATTAGTTCCAGTGCACTTTCACAAAAATCATTGGTGTTTAGCTGTAATAACACCCATAATTTTTGCTACAATTCATTGAGTAACCAGAATCCCATTGTTTGACCTACTTTTGAGAACTATCTAGCCGAAGAATCACTTGACAAATTAAATCAAGTTTTAGACACGACCGAATTTATAAAAGAACATGCAACAAATATTCCGCAACAAAACAACGAAAGTGATTGCGTAGTGTTCAGTTGCATGCTCACAGAATATATTAGTAGAAATCAAGAATTTAAATTCACACAAGAAAAATTACCTTATTTTCGACAGAAAATGATTATAGAAATAGTACAAGGAAAACTTCTTTAAATAAGTTACAGGTCCCAATTGCAATATTTATCAGCATTCTTGCACTCATTCAGTTGACCGCTGGAACACTTTTATTGAACCCAATAGAGATAAAAAACGGATACACAACGATAAACTTAGAACAAACGGAATTAATAATGCCGCCCAAGGCTATTTCACATATCACCAATGTTGACGAGATTAAATCAGCAATAGACATGGTTGAAGAAAACTTGAAAAAATTAGGATCAGTTAATTAGGACTCATAAAAATGAATTAGAAGATCTCCATGCAAAATTATCGGCTATAAATCCCAGGGATAGACAACGAGGAGGACTAACTAACTTAGTAGGCACAGCACAAAAATTTCTTTATGACACGCTGAGTGATGAAGATCGCCAAATCATATTTGATCATTTAGATACAATTCATAAAAATCAGGATGAAGAAATAAATTCCTTTCTAATAAAAATCAGGACGAAACAAATTGAAATAAATTCCTTTCTAAACAATTCCATTACAACTTTGAAGCACATTATTGAGTCCGACAGAAATAGGATAGTTGAAATGTATCAGGAAACAACTGAAAATGACAAGAATGTTATTAAACATCAGCTTAAATTGTATCAAATATTCAAAATTGATATGTTAAAGGAAAACTTAAATCAACTTATAGACAATAAACGATTTATCAAACACGACATTATTTGTTCCAGCTTATTGACTGCAACCGAAATTAAGGAAACAAAACTCCATTTTTACAAACTAAAGAACATATGAACGGTACTCTTGAAACGTGAGGATGATACGATCATTCTTGCGATAAAAATTCCGAACTCTTATAAATTAGTTGACCACAAAGGAATAACAGCAATACCTAATGCAGACAATTCTTGAAATCGACCATCAAGACCTGTTTGTTACTGAAATAAATTCAACTAAATATCATTATGAAGGAAAAACTTTTTATTTAATTGAACTTTAAAAAACTGTATTACAAACACCAATTGTAAACTGATTAAGAGTAAAGAAAGTGAAATAAGAAAAATAGACAAAAATACAATACATGTAAGAATTTGAAAAATCAAGAAGTAATACACTTTTGCGACGATAGAAAATAACATTAAATGGAAACTACTTGTTAAAGCAAAGCAATCCCACGACAACCCTCGTACGGGTCTAGGGGTTGAAGCTGGTAGAGAGCTTCATTACAATTTTTTAATCATTGTGGATACGAGTGTGGAGTGATTAGTTCCACGACTCACTTTACCCCTGATTTAAATCAGGTACCTAATCAGAGGTAGGTGAACTCAAAGCTTGGTGCGCGGACCCTCGTCCGAACCTGGATTCGAACCAGGGACCCCACACGCAAGAAGCCAGTGCTCTACCCACTAGGCAGTACAATTATTTATGATTAACTACTTGTTAGTCATAAATAATTGTACTGTAAAAATTTTAAATAATGCATTTAGTAACAAAAATGAAAAATTTATTGATAGGTATGAAGCCTTAAATTTTACGAAAAAATGAAGTTTTGAAGACATAGTTTCGAAAAATATATATAAAATTCAAAACACATAAATCATTTGAATATACATAAAAATATAAATTATTTTACTTTAGCAAATATTTTAATCATTTTAGTAAGTTTGGCTCTGTGGATATTTGTAATTTAAAAAAAAAAAACAAAAGTATGCTACAATTATTAAAATATGAAAAAGAAAGAATTGAAAATGTTTATAGAATTCGGAGAATTCTCATTCTAAGGGGGGAGAAATCACGTCTACGGTAGCCGGCAACTCTTACGTTCCAGTGGATGACTTACTGCAAACGTTGCATTTACCTAATTCTGGAAAATACAACGAGTTAATCTAGTAAACGACACATGTCTGATCGCACACATAGTGTCAGCATAATTTTCGCATTTAAGCTCTCGCGGACATGACGTCGCCCCCAGGATAATTTGTCTACGTGACGTGTAACTTGTTTACTGAAATCGATCCATAAAGTAAGAAATTCGTTTAAAGTTGTAATGAAATATTACTACAGTTAAAAAGGTGTTATAGTGCAAAATCTCGTGAAGAGAAAATTCTTTATATTTTTATGTTCGACCACTTCCCGATACAAACCTAGTAATTAGTTTTCGAATGTAATAGAGTATGTAGTCAACTCAAAAATGAGAGAAATGTAGATAGAACATTTATGGCTAGTAGGGCAGTATATATATATATATATATATATATATATATATATATATATATATATATATATATATATATATATATATATATATATATATATATATATATATATATACATGAATTTTGGGCCAAAGTGATTTTAATAATAATGTTCTTCGAACATAAGTAATAATCTTAGACTAGTCTTTACATGTTTCCTACACACCAAATTTTCTATTATCCATTGTTAGGGCCGGGGAACTTTCTTGTTAGGAACAGTTGTTACTTTCATAGTTTGAATTGGCGGCTGTATGGCTGCCAGCGGCGTTGGAAACTTAGAAATAATTGAAGGAATCATGGACCATCGGGCATATATTGAAATTTTCAAGAGAAATTTGAAGCCAAGTGCCGAAAATTTGGATGTATCAAAGGATTTTTACCTTCAACAAGATAATGATCCTAAGCACATGGCTCATAATACTAGGATGTTCTTGGCGTACAAAACTCCACATTTGCTTAAAACACCACCGCAAAGTCCTGATCTCAATCCCATTGAGCACATATGGAACATGCTGGAAAAAAGGATCAGGACTCATCATGTTAGCTCGAAACCTAAGTTGAAACAGGCTCTTCAGCAGGCATGGGCGAAAATAGAGCCAAACTATGAAAAAACTTGTAGAATCGATGCCACACCACCTTAAAGCCGTGATTAAAAACAAAGGCGACACAACTTAATATTTACAAAAAATGTATCTATAGTTTTTAAATTTTTTCATAAACTGTTTCGTAAGTGTACGAATGCTTTATTGGAGGCAAATTGTTGACTTTGTTTTGTTTTTAGTTAATAACTTTGTAATGAAAAATTCAAATGGATTAGGCTTTGTTCCCAAATTAAATAAAAATGTTTAATGAATAAATCTGCATCAACACTTTTTCAAATTTCTTGCAACAATTCATTCTTTTTTAACACTTAAGTTTCAAATAGCTGCTGTATGAAGACATTGTTGGTACACTGTATATATACCTTTATATATATATATATATATATATATATATATATATATATATATATATATATATATATATATATATACATATATATATATATATATATATATATATATATATATATATATATATATACACATATGAAATATGAATTTTCGGCGTAACGAGTCTAATACTAATGTTCTTGGAAAATCAGTAAAAAGGCAACGAAATGGAGTAGCAAATTTTAGAATACTATAAGAGATTTGTAATATGTTGTTGGCAATTCTTTTTTTTCAAGATGTCTTTCCATCGGACTTAACAAATTTTTTTCACAAGGAAGAATCAAGTTTTGCTCTCTCAGACTGAAGTGCTGATTCCATGACTTCCTTTGTTCTATTCGTAAGATTTTTTAACTGGTTCTCCAAATGGGCCCATAAGTGCACATTTACGTTAGTATCAGGAGATTGTGGAAGAGTTTCCAACACATGCGGACAATTATACAGTAGCCAGAAACGGACACTGAGTGCTTTGCACTTTGGATAGTTATCCTGGTAGTATCGGAAGTTGTCTTTTATTACCAATGTTTCAGCACTTCTTAACAAGTTTTGCTTGAAAAAGTTTAAATGCTAATTCTATCAATCACACAAAGTTTACCTGTCTCAGCAACGAACATACAGCCCTAAACCATGTACTTTTTCTTTGAAATCAGTGCCATATTATTTCAATGCAGTTCTTGGCCTTTGTTTGTTTAATGAGCCAACACTTTTACAGGGTGCTTTTAACTTTATTTCGAAAAAAAAACGGTTTAGTTCGAGAAACTCATCGCGCACTCCGTCAATTTTATGACCGACATAATCGTCCATCAGAACAATTAATTCGATTAACCATGGATCGTTTCCGCATGACGTTAATCTCACTGATGATACGCATCCATCCAGATGTCGTACAGTGCGTTATGAAGAAACTATAGCAGAAGACACAAGTGAGTCCATTCGACATCGTCCTCTACAATTAAACCTATGCCCGTCCACATTATGGAAGATTTTACGGAAGGATCTTGGTTTGCGGGCTTACAAAATCCAAATTGAAGCCAAACGACCACCGGGCACGGCGAAGATTCGGTGTATGGGCGCAAGAACAAATTGCTGCAGATCCTGAATTTCGTAAGAACATTTTGTTTAGCGATGAGGCTCATTTCTGGTTGAATGGCTACGCCAATAAACAAAAATGTCGCATTTGGAGTGATGAGCAACCACAGAAACTTGTCCAAACACCGTCACATCCGGAGAAAGTCACTATTTGGTGTGCTTTATGGGTCGGTGGAATAATCGGTCCATATGTCTTCAAAACTGCTGCTGGGAATAACATCACAGTCAATGGTGACCGCTCCAGAGCCATGGTCAATGACTTTCTCGTTCCGGAATTGACTCGCCGTAATGCAGGGGACCTCTCGTTTATTCAAATTATATATATATATATATATATATATATATATATATATATATATATATATATATATATATATATATATATATATATATATATATATATATATATATATATATTCTGTTTATATATATATGAATTTTGGGCCAAAGTGATTTTAATACTTATGTTCTTCGAACATAAGTAATAATCTTAGACTAGTCTTTACATGTTTCATACACACCAAATTTTCTATTATCCATTATTAGGGTCGGGGAACTTTCTTGTTCGGAACAGTTATTACTTTCATAGTTTCTGATCCACATGATGTGCGCAGGACTGCTCCTGCCTCTCATTCTGGAGAAAGTTCCGAAAAGCCATCATGGTCCACATTCATTCCCGATATCTTATCAAGTAATGCCTGGGGAACTGAAGTGGATGATGACCCAAAGATTATTTATCAAAACCGAGTTGATCTGAGCAGGATTGTTCTCGCGTGCTATTAATCAGTCGCTGACTAAATTTCGTACAGACAAGAGCATTCAGTTGAACGGTTACGGTCCGCGTAGAAGTGGTGTTCGAAGTGCTCTGGATATACATACACCTGGTATGTCTACCCTCTTTTACATTGAAATTCGAATTCGTTTCGATATGCGGGAATGTGGTGTCGAATGACTTTTCAGCTAGCGTGACCATAAAGATTTTGCAAGTGTATTTGAAATGAATATCCTGTGGTTTATCTTTATTGTGTGATTTCTGCAGATTGAGTGAGAAAATGTGAAGTGGTTGAGTCTAGTGCAAAAACTACTAGCTACACTTATGTAATATAGTTAATAATTTAAAAAATTATCTTTAAGTGCATAAATGTATAAAATAGACAATACAGCATTTCGTACTTGCTTAAGGATATTTTTCAACTATCGCACTGCTAATCCTACTGCAACTAAGGTAAGATAAATTCGTACTACAGCCGCGATTTTCTACCTCCAACTATGAGCCTTTAGCTATCACTGTCCTAGTTTTAAATTCTCTTCAGATTTGCTACAAGTTTTAATTTACTCATAGCAGTTTCTGCATATGTTACCGTTGCATAAATCTCAAATGAATTTTATCCAAAATAATTATATTTTCACTTTTTAGGTTTGATTGCTAGCTGAATGTACATTGAATCCTTCTTCTGCTTGTTGCCAATGTTGTTTCATAGTCGCTTGAAAGTTTCCCGTGAGCCTTTTCACCGACCATGATATATTTCTCATTGTGAAACTGAATGCAAAATTAATTTAAGTTTCAAACCTACAGGTGCAATTACTCGCTTTATGTTTACCAGCTGAAGCATATTCACAGGTTTGCAGGTACATGCGAAAACTGCAAGCGCAAACTACATAGTATTGCAATCTAGTATTGCAATCTAGAGCTACGAGTTTGAGAAAATTTTGGCTCTGAGTTAGATGAAACATATTATATATTTTTCCAATTTCAATTCTCTTTAGTATAGTCGGACAACCATGTCTAGGATTAAAATTGTACGGATTGGCAATTATTTCACTATTTTGGAGCAAGCCTGGATGTTTTTTTTGTAAAAGTGTAAAAACGCAATTATTAGACATTTTAATTTCAATTATTAGACAATTAATATGGCTTGTAGGATTTTGTTTTTTTGATTTACAAGAAAATATGTATAACCCTTTGGCGCCCCTATATTTTCGCGAAAAATTGTGAACTGCAATTACTTAATACGGACTTATCAGATTTTTACGAAACTTACACGGCAAATCAACATTCATAAATAATATGTTTGTGCAATTTTTGATGAATGTGCGGGCAACCCTGTAGTTGAGGCAAACACACGGAAACCTTTCAGATCATCTTACTCCCCACAAAATCGTTTTCTTCTTAGTAAAATATGCCAACGATTAATAAATTGTATACTTTGTTCACAAATGAAAACCTGAATTTTCTAAATTCCTCATCGCATAACAACGGTCACCCTTCACCAAATTAACTATTTTTTGCTCCCGAAATTTCGGATCATGGGAACTCATGACCGAATCATCAGATTTGATGAATTTCACAGAGTGTATTGTTCTTAAGTAGGATCGGGTCTGGCAGAAGTTTACTGAATACGATAGCAATCCTGTGGCAGTGGCACAATCTTGAAAATTCGCTCAGAAAAATAATTTTTTTTCGATGTTAAACTTCTGATGCAGTCATCATTGCACCGTGCTTCACAGGATATGTAGACCTTATTACTAGCTAAACTTGTTCGAACAACTACGATAGGGTTGCCAGCTATGGTAATTTTTGGCGTTTTTTTATCTTGAATAAAAAAATATCTCTTGAAAATTTAGTTTAGCTTTAAACATATACTTGAGGTTTGTATGAGCTCAGGTTTGAATTATACAAATTATATATCTTATTGAAAATTAATTGCTGTTACAACTATTTGAAATAGCAAATTCGATTATATTATTGAATTGAATTTCATCAGCATAAATTCTGTGGATATCAATTTATTGGCTCAAAACAAAGTCTACACAAAATGTATTATACAGGGTGGTTTTTTTTTAGAGGTATAGAACTTTAAAATGAAATAAAATACAGATAATATATTTTGATTGCCATGAAATTGGTTTTATTGGAAAGATAATTCCCTGCCATTTTTATTTGAATATGATTTCGGGCATATGAGTGCCACGACTGGCGCGGAGGAAGTCCAAACGAGAGCTCCAATTTTCGACTACTCTAACCAATAATTGGGGCCGTATCCTGCCAATAACGCGGCGAATGTTGTCTTCCAAACGGTCAAGCGTCTCAGGCTTGTCAGCGTAGATGAGTGATTTGACGTATCCCCACAAGAAATAGTCCAGCGGTGTTAAGGGGGTATAATTTTGAAATTTTGAAAAAATCAGTTTTAATTTTGAAAAAATAATAATTTTGAAAAAATTTATAATTTTGAAAAAATCAGTTTTTTGTTTTTTGCATTTTTCAATTTATTATACCTGCAGAAATCACGTCTAAAAATTTTATTAAGATATTCCCAAAAATAAAGAAGTTACGGCAGTTTACGGCAGACCGCTGCTTTTAATTACTGCGAAAAAAATGTGAAAATCGCATAAGTCAGGCAGAAAGAGCGGCAAAGGAATCGCGTTTGGCAAAAAAACTGCACAGCTGCAAGAGCAACTGGGTTATGTGGACTCAAAAATACTTATGTATGGTCCAGGGATTGCAGACTGAGCAATTGCAGGTGATAAAAACATATTTTTTTAAATAATATTCAATAAATAATGGAAAAAAACTAAACGCGTTTTTCTCGAAATGACTTTTTTTCAAACTGCGGACACTTATTCTCCGGATTGGCCGAACTGATTTAAATCAAATTTGCTGCACTACTTTATTCAATTATCTTGTGTCGTAATCTACCACAATATAGGCCACAAATTAACCCAAAAAAATTTGGCATGCGAAACAAAGTGAAAACAACTACGATTTTTCGAAAAATATTTTCAAACAACCGCCATTTTTTTTTTTATAATTTTTTCAAAATATTGTGGTGGACTAGGTACGACAAAAAAAAAAAAATTTTTTTTTTGTAATCAAAAAAAAAAAAATTAAAAAAATTTTTTGTAAAAAAAATGTAAAAAAAATTTTTTTTTTGTAATCTTTAAAACTTGTATTTTACCCATGCAAATTTTAAAATTTATACAAAATAAAGGAGGTGAAAAATAAATTTGAAAATTAGGCTGTTTTTTAGCATTCTAACCAGTACTACCCCCTTAATTCACAAGATCTTGCAGGTCAGTTCACAGGTCCCAAAACGAGAAATTATGCGCTCATCAAATGCTTCTTGCAATAAGTCGATGGTTGCACGAGCTGTATGGCATGTCGCGCCATCCTGTTGAAACGAGAGGTTCCCTGCATTACGGCGAGTCAATTCCGGAACGAGAGTCATTGACCATGGCTCTAGAACGAGCACCATTGACTGTGATGTTATTCCCAGCAGCAGTTTTGAAGACATATGAACCGATTATTCCACCGGCCCATAAAGCACACCAAAAAGTGACTTTCTCCGGATGTGACGGTGTTTGGACAACTGCCTGTGCGCTCATTACTCCAAATGCGACATTTTTGTTTATTGGCGTAGCCATTCAACCAGAAATAAGCCTCATCGCTAAACAAAATTTTCTAATAAAATTCAGGATCTGCAGCAATTTATTCTTGGGCCCATACACCGAATCTTCGCCGTGCCCGGTGGTCGTTCGGCTTCTATTTGGATTTTGTAAGCCCGCAAACCAAGATCCTTCCGTAAAATCTTCCATAATGTGGACGGGCATAGGTTTAATTGTTGAGGACGATGTCGAATGGACTCACTTGGGTCTTCTGCTATAGTTTCTTCATAACGCACTGTACGACGCGACGTCTGGATGGATGCGTATTACCAGTGAGATTAACGTCATGCGGAAACCATCCATGGTTAATCGAATTAATTGTTCTAATGGACGATTATGTCGGTCATAAAATTGACGGAGTGCACGATGAGTTTCTCGAACTAAACCGTTTTTTTTTTCGAAATAAAGTTAAAAGCACCCTGTAAGCTCATTAAACAAAAAAGATCCAGACGTGCATTGAAATAATATGGTACTGATTTCAAAGAAAAAGTACATGGTTTAGGGCTGTATGTTCGTTGCTGAGACAGGTAAACTTTGTGTGATTGATAGAATTAGCATTTAAACTTTTTCAAGCAAAACTTGTTAAGAAGTGCTGAAACATTGGTAATAAAAGACAACTTCCGATACTACCAGGATAACTATCCAAAGTGCAAAGCACTCAGTGTCCGTTTCTGGCTACTGTATAATTGTCCGCATGTGTTGGAAACTCTTCCACAATCTCCTGATACTAACGTAAATGTGCACTTATGGGCCCATTTGGAGAACCAGTTAAAAAATCTTACGAATAGAACAAAGGAAGTCATGGAATCAGCACTTCAGTCCGAGAGAGCAAAACTTGATTCTTCCTTGTGAAAAAAACTTGTTAAGTCCGATGGAAAGACATCTTGAAAAAAAAGAATTGCCAACAACATATTACAAATCTCTTATAGTATTCTAAAATTTGCTACTCCATTTGCTACTCCATATATATAAATACTCCATTTCGTTGCCTTTTTACTGATTTTCCAAGAACATTAGTATTGGACTCGTTTCGCCGAAAATGCATATTTCATATGTATACCAGTGGCGGCTCGTGGTTTTGAGACTAAGGGAAGCACAGTAAAATATATAAGCATATAATATAGATAAGCATGCTTATGAAGCGCGCAGTAAACTATACATGTGATTTTTTTTAAATATCGTGTAAAAAATCAATTAGGTGTTTCAATGCTGACCATATTTGCATTAAAAGCTAGTGATTAGCATAGCTTATTTCAGTGATATTCCAACTCACTAAAATCAAAAATATCATAAAAGTTCAAATTATGTATAGTATTTGAAAGCAACAAACTTCTAATTTCTTTAATTTTTTTTTTAAATTATAAAAAAAAGTTAAAATGAAAACATATTACAGGCTAAATAAATAGTGAAAGTTTTTTAATAGCTCAAAGTAGAGGATATAATACATCTTTTAGAAATAATTGAAGGAACCATAGATCATCGTTCATATATTGAAATTTTCAAGAGAAATTTGGAGCCAAGTGCTGAAAAATTGGATGTATCAAAAGATTTTTACTTTCAACAAGATAATGATCCTAAGCACATGGCTTATAGTACTAGGATATTCGTGGCGTAAAAAACTCCACATTTGCTTAAAACACCGCCGCAAAGTCCTGACCTCAATCTCTTGACCTCAATCATATTAAGCACATATGGAACATGCTGGAAAAAAGGATCAGGACTCATCATATTAGCTCGAAACCTAAGTTGAAACAGGCTCTTCAGCAGGAATGGGCGAAAATGGGCCCACGATATGCAAAAAACTTGTAGAATCAATGCCACACCACCTTAAAGCCGTGATTAAAAACAAAGGCTACCCAACTCAATATTTACAAAAAATGTATCTATAGTTTTTAAGATTTTTCATAAACTGTTTCGTAAGTGTACGAAGACTTTATTGGAAGGAAATTGTTGACTTTGGTTAATAACTTTGTAATGAATAATTCAAATGGATTAGGTATTGTTCCCAAATTAAATAAAAATGTTTAATGAACAAATGTGCATCAAAACTTTTTCAAATTTCTTGCAACAATTCATTCTTTTTTAACACTTAAATTTCAAATAGATGCTGTACGAAGACGTTATTGGTTCACTGTATATATATATATATATATATATATATATATATATATATATATATATATATATATATATATATACATATACATATATATATATATGCAAAAAGACAGTTCTGATGCGCTTAACCTTTTTTCTTAGTTAGTGTTATTGGTTTGGGTTATGCTAGCATTAATTATCATTAAAAAGATATCTCAAAAGAACTGAATACTGGAGCTTTTCCGTCAACAGAAGATCGAAATGATTGCATCTAAAGCGAACAGTATGTTTTCTTACGCATGAGTCCTTCGTCATTTGCGCAGGCATGAATACAGTTAATATTTGCAAAACCAATCCATTTATCTTAAAAATAGTATCAATAGTATCGATATGAAATTTATTACATTTCTCGAACAATTTAAGAAATCTATACTGATGGTGTGTGAACCACACATATTTACGAAAATTTTCGATAAAATGTTGCTTTGACTGAATTTATATATATATATATATATATATATATATATATATATATATATATATATATATATATATATATATATATATATATATATATATATACAAGCATATATGTCGTAAAATCTATGCATTGTATTATATTCGCGAAAATGACACACAGTCACGCGGTATGTACATCGCGAACAATTTATATCATTGGCTTTGATCCCTGTTGGAAAGTTTGTTCGATAAAAGCCTCAACATAGATAGGTACAAATTCAATTTAATATAATCCAATTTCTTGTCTGTATCTCCTGCATTAGGTTTTTCTAAATCTGTAGAAGGAAAGTTTTATGACAAACGGTATAAGCAGAACACAGATATAGACTCTGGGAACTGATGGGCCTGAAGCCCGAGTAATAAATAGCTTCGTCACATATATGGTTTGATTTTTTCTGGAGAAATCATGTATTAGGATATTTTCTATGATTTTTAGACGTTTGATGAGGTTAAAAAAAATCGGACAATCATTAAGGACTACCGGCAGAAGTGATAACTTAAAACTATGAAATTAGACCGTGGTTTTTATATTGCATTTTAAAATTTTATTCAATAAATAAATAAGAGAATGAGAAGCTATATGCTATATGCATGGCGCGAATCCAATGATTTTAGATTGTTGATTAGACCAGTGGTGTCGTTTTATTGCAATTGCAATATTACTACTGTAAAATGATGCAATTTATTGCAACGTTGCATTTTAATGCCATCTATTGCCTTTTCGCAAATTTGCTGCCCGTTTAATCTAGTCAGGACATTTAACAAATAAGTTCCACCTTTAGTTTTATATGCGATTACTAGCCATTTCGCTGCAATGAATATGTAGAATTAATTGTATCATTGAAGAGGGAGATACGAGGGCAGTATGATAAGTACATGTGTTAGGCAAGAAAACGATTTTTTTTTACTTTTTTTTTTATTTATTTCTCAATATAGTCCCCTTCCAGTTCGATACATTTAGTCCAGTGATATTCTAACTATTTCAAACCATCCAAAAAATATGATGTGTCTAACTCCGCAGAATAGGCCTCTGTTGCAGCGATGACTTCCTCGTTTGACGTGAATCGCTTTCCGCCAAGCCATTTTTTCAAGTTTGGAAACAAAAAGCATTCGCATGGGGTCAAATCTGCGGCAGCAGTTCGTAGCGTAATTTGACCAGTTTTGCTATGGCGATTGCGGATGAGTGAGCGGGTGCGTTATCATGGTGATAGAGCACTTTTTTCTTGGCAAAATGAGGTCGTTTTTCCATCAAAAAAAGGGCTTCGAGGTTTAGATGTTTATAAATGAGTCCTTTCGCATTCAGTCTTTTACATTACATACATATAATATGCTTTCTCAGCTCCTGTGCGCTAAAAATGTCTCTAGCTTTGCTTATAGAAGTAATCCTAGTGCAAATATTTAATAACGAAAATGTGTTTCATATTTTTACAGATACGTAGCACACATTAAGGATGAAAAAAATTTCCAAGGGAAAGAAACACTTCCATTTAAGGTGATAATTATGTTCAGGTGAGAAGAAAGCTCGATACTAGCTACAAAATGATTTCTAATCGGGCACATAAAAGCCTGGATAGAAAACCCCGGATCACAAAAAATGTGAATTTCTTGTAATTATCCTTTAATGGGACAGAAAATATGTGTGCTGCGAAAACTACTATCATAATTCGACTAGAAAGTTAATTTCCCATCTTTTACACAGTGTTTTGATTTGTGTCTGTTCTCATTATTTGTGGAAGTGTGTTTTTGAGTTTGCTCAGTGTTGCTTCGCCAATGTGTAAAAATCGAAATACAGCATCTTGACGTATGGCTATGTACTACTACGCGAGTAAAATTTCAGCGATAGCTTGTGGGACACGTTGTCGCGTTAGCGTACTGCAAAAATCGCGTGGACACCGAGATCGCGATAAACACGAGGAGTTCCTGCAGTTGAAGGAAAGTCACGGAAAAATGGACATTAGCTTTAATCAGGAGGTAAGTGAAGTTGCATATGAATATAACAAGTATCTATCGTCTTACAATTCAAATATACTGAATAGTGAATTGAAGTGTGTATTGCAATCCAGATGATTATTTTAAGTTTGATTTTACTATAAATTTAAATGCAATGATATCCTTACCAGTGCTGCCATTTTAGCATTTTGAATGCTAGATCTAGCATTATTTTTTCCAAAACGGCATTCTAAATTCGGAGTTAGCATCTAGCATTATTTTTAGCATTTAGCTTTAGATTTCGGAATAATCTGGCACTCATCTATTTACAATCTCGCCCATCAAATTTTTCTCAATAATAGCTCTGTTCGTGTACTTTCAGTCGCGTTCATGAAAGGAAACTTCCTGAATCTTGTGGTGGCGGAGTTTCATGAAAAATACAAAAACGCGCTCATAGCTTTTTCTTAGAAGTGACAACCAGAAGTGACATTTGTCTGATTTTGAAATAATGATAGTGATTATAAAGTCTAAAATATAAAGATTATAAAGTCATCTATATTGCTTTAAATATGGTCACGTTCCATTAAATCGTGATTATGTTAAAAATCAGTGATATGGTCCCATCTACTTTACACTCCCAGGAGCCTCGGGCATCTACAAGTTCAAATTTACCAAAGTATGAGCATTCTATCTAGATATTTTTCCTGAATAATTGAATGAATTGTTTTGTTACGGATTCAAATGCAAGCAATCGCACGGATAACGCTGGAGAAAAATCCGACACTAATACTTTTTCTTCACTTAAAAATAAATAATTGTTGCTGTTTTGATTGTGAGATTCCAAACGATGTTTTGAAAAATATTGGTATAAATGAGCTTTACACAAGAGAAGAAGATTTAGATATAACTGGTATGTCTGTATTAGATGTAGAATCAGTTTGAGATGTAAATTTTAAACTTCTAATTTGTTATTGTTATACATACGAGGGTTGGTCAATAAGTAATGATAATGAATATAAACCAAGGTGATTAAACTTAGAAGATTTATTTATTTTTCAACATAGTCTTCTAACCAGTTAAAACATTTAGTCTATCTTTTTTCCAAACCCAGGATACCCTTAGGAAAAAATGCTTTATCTTGACTCTCCCAAAATGCCTCAACAGCGGCCATTACTTCCCTATAATCTTCATATTTCTTATAAGCCGTTCACACTACACTTCTAAATCAGGTAGATTTAGAATCTGTCAAGTTAATCAGGTAAGCGTTCACACTACCCGACGTGATTTAGAATGAGGAGATTTAGAGAGAGAAATTTCATTTGAATTTAAGTGTACAATTTTTTTTGCGTGAAAGTTGTTGAAAATGGTGCAGAAACATGCAAGAGTATTATCTATTCATTTTGTACAACTCAAATTTTCCGTTTTTGTTCAGTTTTCTTTATTTTAGACCGAAATTCGAATGACATTTCCTTCAAATCGACCGTGCCTCTCACGGATGGAATTCAGCGCGCTCTGAGAACAATTCAGCCGGGAAAAATTCACAATAGTACCTGATTTGTACTTAACCTGTCAGAAGCCGAAAAAAATGTATGGGTAATCAGGTCGATTTAACTTGATTTAGCTCTAAAGCGATCAGCTGATCGAAATCGCTTGATTTAGAGTCTAGTGTGAACGGGCTATTACTCCGAAGGTGATGTTTGAGTCGAGGAAAGAGGTAAAAGCCACTGAGAGATCCCTATTTTGATGTTCTCTCTTCGACTGTTTGTATTCAAAAGAATGTAGCTCCCTGGAATCGTGGCCTATTTGTATGTTTTTTCATGCTGACTTAGTGAGTTTATGTAGTAGTAAAAACATGTTTTTTTTTCGAATTTTATGCGAACTGGAAATAACCGATTATCATTACTTATTGATCAACCCTCATATAAATATGCATATTGTTTTCATATTGAACCATGTTTATTTCAATTAAATAAGAAAGCATTATTTAGCATTATAATTTTACAAGATCTAGCATTATTTAGCATTAAATAAAATTGAATCTAGCATTATTCCAAAAAAATAAATGTCAGCACTGATTCTTACTAACTATTAGAGAGATGAATAAAAAGTAAAGCCGAGAAAATGTGTATTTTCCCCAAATAGTTTATCCAAGAATTAATTTTTACCCTTAAATAGGAGATACAGTGCTGGTAATACGCTCCTTTAATAGCCCCATCAAGGAAACATATACATTTTCAACCTTTTGTCTTGAACTAGGGGAACAATTTTTGTTATAATCCGGAAAGATTATCGCAAAACATGCCAGATCGTTTTGCTTATCTTAACGAAAACTTGGCATCTTGCACATAAATAGAAAAATATAAAAAAAAACTGTTTAAGAAAATTTCAAAAGTACTTTGGTCGTCCTTACCAGACTAATCAGATAATCCAATATGAACAATGTAAATGAATACGTAATTATCGAGCAAGGAGCATACACGGAGCGAGGAAAAACTTCCGATGGAAAAAGTACATAATGAAGCTGAATTGATTGCTACAAGATTTATCTGAGGGTTAGTCGGACACCTAATTCTCTGGAAAATGTGATGCTGTATGTCAAATGAAAAGGAAGTTCTAATTGTTTTTATCGTGTAATTGGCTCTTCGCATTTCATTTTTCGCAATTATTTTATGTATTTCATTTCATTTCAAACCAAAGAATGCACGAAGAAACTAGAACACTTATGCTCACTAAAGACTTAATTAACTATAATAGAGTTTATGAAAATAACTTTGTTTGCATGTGATATTTTCTTCCCAAGTCGTTATTTTATTGCGAACATAACACCTACGAATATAATTTGCTGTAGATAATTAAACATCATTAAGGATCTATTAACAAGCTCGCAAATCATGCTCTCCTGACTGCACGATAAACACGTAAGCTGTTCAGCCACACAACAGCATTTTAATTTGAAGCTCTTAATCAGGTACCAGGCTGTTTCGATACTTATATCCAATCGTCAGGCTCACCACCAAATCGATTGGAATGCGTCGCATGGTCTCACACATGAAGCTTGGACGGTGATTAACCACCAACACCGAAGGATATATAAAAATTACAAAGCGAAACTATACGCATGCACGTCACTACCCTAATAAAATTTATGTAGTAAACAATTCCTGAAATGTGATAGTACGACATCGAGGAACAATCTGTTAACTGCGTCCTGGGATTGCTAAAGGGTAGCAGGAATCCCATTGTTAACAAATGTAGGTAGAATAGAACTTATGCTTCGAGTCAATTACTTTGGGCACCATATCCTAGTGTACAATGTGGTTTCAAAGTGCATTAGAATCGTTCAATCCATGTTATATACTCGCACCGGATTGATTTGGGATAAGTCGATCCGATCAGGAATTTTTTTCGGATCGGATTGACTTTGGCGCTAAGAGACTCGGATCAAGGGATTGAGGATTGAAAAATTCGAAGCCCACTTGAGTTCTGTTCATATATGTGACTTTCCGATGCGACATACTTCACCATTGTAGAACTGGCTGCATTGTATTCGGTCAATCTAGTCGCACCGAATACCTGCTTTGAATTCTCATTTGAATCCGTCTCATGCCAAGTCAGTCCAAGTGGGTGTCGGTTTGTATACTAGGCTAATGTCTTCCGTTTAGCAATATCACAGCTGTTACTGTCGCCATATAATTACAGTTGTCGGAACAATCACCAAGAAGCTTATACATAACGGAATCCCTTCCAGCAAACGTGTGTTCAGCACATTCGCATAGTGTTGTAAAAACTTTTCCATGTGTTGATACATTTTCTAATGAGTATTTATATTTTCAATTTATACTGCTGTACTACTGCTAGTTTTGGTTGTTTTTCCGACACGTTGATTCATTTCTTATGTGTTAACGGTTCTCTTTTTATAATGAATATAGTATACTGCTGCACTACTGCCAAACTGGTGACCAGATGGTGCAATTCAAATCATTTCCCCAAAATCAAATATATTCGCCCATACTTAGTCTAAAGCGTCAGTCATAATTTGCAAGAGATATGTGAAACATTTTGAAATTTGTAATGAAATCCTATTAAATCTGAAGGTATTTATTTTATAGTAATAAAAAGGTTAACAGTACATTAAAAGGTCTTTACTGGAATCAAAGATGACATGAATGCAAAGTAATGCAAATGTGAAATTATAGCTGAGCAGCCATCTCAACGTCCTGCTATACTGCTTCTAATTCTCCGGCAGTAGTACAGCAGTACATTTTGCGTGCTGCTCTCTCATCACTTCAGCAGAAGTATAGATAGCAGTGCTTTTGCACTCCTGATATTCCTATCGTTTGTTCTATTCCTATTTGTGGGAAGTAAACGATCAATCGTGAAACAAAACATATTACACGTGCGCCTGTAATAGGAAGTAAAGAGATGAATTTTGCGGTAAAATGTTATCTCCAGCATTAGAAGTATTCACGGGTTTGCTCACGACTTCTGCAGTACTTTAGAAGTAGTGCTGTATTTGCTGGGCTACTACCCAACGGTAAAAGTAATACTTCAACATATCGTCGCTGTGAAATCAAACCGGCATATCTGCAAAAATTGAGTTTTTGAGTTTTTGGTATCAAAAAATTCCTTATTTTCCCCTCTATTTTTATGTCGCACCGGCATATCGTAAAGTTGAATAAAAACCCGTCTAATGGTGTTTTGCCGCTTTGCATTCACGTGGAAATAGCCCACATGCGAAAACTTTAAAGCGCTCTAGTGAAAAATGTGTATTTTGCAGATATGCCGGTTTGATTTCACAGCGACGATATATTCAGTAAATTTTCCGCGTAATGCATGGAAGCATTACAGATCCATAGTCTGTTATTTTATTTTTAACACTGCATGTCCTAGGCTGGTAAGGCATACACAAGGGGAGCTTTCAGCTGAATAGCTTTAGGAAAAGAACTTTTTGGAAAGCCCGATATCGTATTCTTGCATTCCCGTCATCTAGGGGGATGCATATTGAACAGTGAGATAGTAGAAACGGAGTGTACACGGACGGTATAACTTTCCACCATTAGCCCCTTCAATCCTCTCGCGTACAAAGCATGTTAAAGCTGCCTTTCCGCCATTTCGCTATTATTGTCAAATTGGAGGGGAACTACTTGGATTTGACCCGATTTGACAATGAGCAGACAAAAAATTACTACCATCCCCTTCAATGTAAATCTTATGGGCATGTCCACTCCATTTCTACTACCTCACTGATATTGAAGCTTTGGCCGGCGTCCGATTGTACCTCTGCATGACCCGGAATGTGTATTCTAGCAGCTACTAAGGGGAATTGGTGCTCTTGTTTTTGTGTGTATGTATGCTTGCAAGCTCTTTTTCCTTTATTTTTGCGAAAGATATTCATACACTCAGAAAAATTTCACCACTTAAAATTTAATAGAATCAAATTTCAATCAAAAGTTGAAACACTTTTAAATAAAAAACGAATCTTATTTGAATTAAATAAGCCCCCACATTCAATAAAAATGATTCCATTTTATTGTACAAATGTTATAATTAATAATTTTCATCATTGAATGTAAAACAAAACATTTTGTGCTAAACAAGACCAATTTGATAGAGCATTATTGAAATGAAGGCAGATTATTTGAATTAAAAAGAAACGTACATATATGACGTCAAATCATATTTGAAGATATTTGATTCATATCTATTTTTTTTATTTATACAACGATTTTTCTCTGAGTGTAGGTAAATCATGGACTTTTTGGGAAATCGCTTTCAAGCAGCTTACATACGCATTTCTGAGATTTTTGCTTCATGCACGCTGCTGGAATGCATTACAGCGATTCCCGTTGAGTATATTTGCTTGAGATATTAATTACACGAAAACAATAGGTTTTTCAGCCACATGTCGCTTAACGAGTACTAAGCACAGATATAAAAGAAAAGAGATACGAAATGGATATCCGTGTACCCATAGAGTTAGCATTTTTTAACACAAGGGCAAAGGTGCTCTCTCGCGAAAAATCCGCTCAATGCACTCCTTTCTTCCGCATTCAGCACCGAAAGGCCCAAGTTCTCCCTTATGATGTGCAGGCCGGAGTAGGAACACCAGGGACGCATGCGAAAAAGCAAAGCCAAATTTCGAAAAGTTATTGTCAAATTCACATGTAATTTTTCTGATTGTAGGGCAAGATCGCATAAAAGGCGCTTGCTTTGTATTTTGTATGCACATACAAAAAAAATATATTGGGCCCTATTCCGAGAGTCACCTCACGTGAGATCTCTCGTCACTTCGAAAGTCACGCCACCTACGAACCGGTATTCTGAGAGTCACGTGAAGTAACTCTAAGTGAGGTGACTACGAATTTGTGTTTAAATGGCAACGCCTGAGCATTGACGATTGAAATTTACCAAGTCCATAGCACACTGACATCGACCGGTTCTCGTTCGATCATCGAAGTTAAGCAGTGTTGGGCGCGATCAGTACTTAGATGGGGTACGGCTTGGGAGCACCCACCGCATATCGTTGGCGCGCACAAACTTTCCCTCCCTTAATATCACAAGTGCGGCTTAATTTGAAGGGAGTAGAGTAAAAAATAATTAAAGTTCAAATGGAAGCAAGGAAAATCGAACGAAACCGGGAATTTCGCAGGGATAAGCAAATGGTTAGTAAAATAAAAAAAGAGGACGGTATTTACAAGTGGACCAGGTGTACTAAAACTTGCTATACAAAATTAAATATGTAGTGATTAGGAAAAAGTATTGGTGAATATTAAAAGCGGTTTTTATGTGTTCGCTGTGCTATTTCAGGCTTTGTGGATGACTCTCCATCAGTTCAATAAGGGATTCGAATTGTCGCATGTTGGTTACATTTTACCTAAGAAAAATCAAAAATTCAAAATATCAATTTATATTCAAAACATCAATTTATATCACTTCTGTCCACACAAAATCTCACTTCAAGTGACTCTCGTCACTTCATATGACTCTCGGAATAGCCGATAGATCGAAAATGTCACTTTAGGTGAGATGAAGTCACCTCACGTGACTCTCAGATTAGTCAAGATAGTCACTTCATTCGTCACGTGAGGTGACTCTCAGAATAGGGCCTACTGTATCTAGCCTATACTACTCTACTAAGCGCAAAAGCGGTATCTCAATGAAAGCGAGTTTAGAGATAATTGAAGTTTTGTAAAAGTAGTAACTTTGATATACCTCTACTTCCTTTAGTGATTTAAGGTAAAATTGAGATAGGCGATGAAGAACTGGGTTCGTTTGGAGCTGGTGGAGGATTCTCTTTACTCCTCTTTTCTCGGTGAGCGGTCTTCCGCTCTTGAGTACATCGAGTACTTAGATTTAGAAAATTTTCTTAAAGCGATTTCCATATGTTCTAAATAAGATACCATTAAAAGGCTTAGTTCATTAGATGCGTATTGTTTTAAGCTTTCTAATGTTATAAAAATCAATGTTTCGATTTTTTTTTTAGATACCGCTTTTGCGCTTAGTAGGGCAGTATATATGCCTATACATTACAGCAATTTGATTATTCCATTTGTAACCAAATTTATATGTGATTGTTCAAAGATATCAGAGATCAAAAGGTGCAAATGCGAATTTAAGCGCGTTCACGTATATGCGTATAGATCAAATGAAAGCAAGATGCAAAAAGTTCATATAATTCTTCAATATTTTCCCATACCTACGATGCTTCCCCTAAAACCGGTTTCACTTATTTCACACATTCGTATCTCATTTTCACATTAATAAACACAAATTCGAAAATTGGACCATTTCTCAGCTGCAATTTATTATCGATTCTCTCTTATATCTGTCGTGCCTAGCTAGAGCGTAAAAACTATAATAGCGCAGAAAGCGCGATATTTTTTATGGGAGAGAAAGGTATAATGTGGAGGCTTTATGGATCAGCTGGTGCATGAAAAGAAGCCGTACCAAATATGTACGTTTTTCCACATGCAAAAGTGAGAGAAGCATATTCTCGGCCCTTATGAACAACCAATGAGAGGTGAGAACGAGCTGTTGTGCCTACGATACTATCAAGAAATAGTAAGTAAGCGCAGCGAATATTCGCTGGCATCAAACAGCATTGTCCGTAGTGAATAGCTTAAACGTATCGGAGATGTCCTTTTTATTCTCCAAATGGTATCAGAAATAGCATTCCGCGTAAATTATCATATTGCCGACCATTTTAATACACAGCCTAGGGTTTTTTTTAAATTAATATAGCATAAAACGCAAGTCGTCAAAAAGGCGTTTTTGCAAAGCATATGTACACATATATTGCCTAGTGGGAATGAAAGAACGTATCTTATCGTAGCATTGCTGTCGGCGGGGTATTTTTTGTCTCATTTCAATTTTCGAAATCAGGTACTGCTATCTATTTTTCACAATTTGTGGGGTAATGTCGTAATTTATATCGCAAATCACGCGCTTTCCGCGCTATTTATTAGTATATACGCTCTGGCGTGGTACTAAAATATGTCCTTTTCATCCCCAATATGTTTATGCTACTGAGTTTTATTAGACTGAGAAGGTCCAACTACAATCGAGGACTAATGATGAATGAACTGGTTGTCGCTTTATTTGAGTATGTAGTTGAGTATGTTAAGTAACATGAAACCGTAACAATTTGATTTGCAGAAGAGTATTGAAGGTGGTGACGCTATTTGTGGCAGAAAACACTATTACTAGGGTCGCGCCAACAGCCGCATTTTTAAAGTTCCCTTACGTTTTCAGCGTTCGATTCCAGCATTTAGATCCAGTGAGATTGAGTTGATTACAATGTGGCTGAAAACGGACATCATATTTGTAATCAAATGAATGTTGTAGGAAAACAGTATTTTCTTCCAGCCAATAGAAACGTTCGCATCGACCAGTTGTAATTTGAGGCACGTTCGGGAATGGTTACGTGACTTACTAATGTTTCGGCAAGATGGAATTGTTTCAGAACAATTGTAGCATCTGAGTGTGAAAAGTAAACGAATCCAAGTTAAACCTCCTTCATGATACTGATTTTCACCGTATAGAACAGCGAAATTAGGTTGGTCCGAATGAAAATGACTAGCTTGTGATATAGGCAGAAGCACCCAGTTGTATTTTATAGTCAATATTTATCCCGTCGTCCATTTGAAGCACTCGAACAATTTGCATAGGTCTAGTCCACATAAAATTGATTGAATCTGCATAAAATTCCAAGCTAAAGTCGTTTCCCTCGGGGCGAAGCAAAATTTAAACAGAAAGGTTTTCAGTTTTTTTTCTACCTAACATTTTATAAAAAAATTCCGTCCCGATTCAATAACAACTATAAGAAATGAAGATGAAAGCTTCTGTGGCGCAAAATCAACTCTGCATATGTGCAAACAATAAAAAAAAAACAACGCAAACTTCGGCATGGATCATTTTGAAAAAATTGCTCCCGTTTTCATCGGTACTTCATCAAATACCTCTTCTTATAAAACACATGATTTATTCAGTAGAGGCTATTTATTATTATTTATTTATTCACCAAATAATGTACAAGTTACAAATTACATAAACGATACCAAATAAAAATTGAAAAGTAAAGTAAAGTGAAAAAAATAACAGAAATATTAAATAAGTAACAAACAAATTAAATAAGTAACAAATAGATTAATAAATAGCAATCAATAAATAAAACATTGATAAATAGTATATGGCTTGAGGTTAAGGTGTACGGATGGCATGCAAAAGAGAGGTTTTGAAGGATAATTTGGAAATCGTAGGTGAATATAGATTGCTTATGCTGTTGAATATCCTGCAGCATCTATTTATCGGCTCGTTAGCTGCATATGTGTTCGAATGTGGATATATAATTTTTTTAGGAAACGATTGGATCTGGTGTTCCTTATAGGGATATTTATCACAAATTTGCTATTTAGGAATTTGACACTAATAGCGCCTCTAATGACGTCAAATGCGAAGCAGGCTGATATCACCATTCTTCTGGAGGCTAGTGTTGATAAATTTAAATTAAAATCATAAGGCTATTAAAATCATAAGGGCTGTACAGTTCTCTCAAAGCGAAAAGTAAAAATTGCGTTTGTATTTAGTCGAGTATGTTACTGTGGGTTTCAAAAGCGGGATTCCAGCTAATGCAAGCGTATTCAAGAATAGGACGTACAAGTGAAGTGTATAAGGATCTTGTGACTCACAGGTTACGAAATTCTTTAGCACGTCTTTGGATGAAGCCTAGTTGTTTGTTTGCACGTAAGGTGAAGCGGAGTTTTTCATCTAAGATAACACCGAGGTCAACAATGTTATCCACTCTAGTTAGCATATTTTTGCCGAGGAAGTACTAATTGTGTGTGACCCTGCATTTACTGCAAAACCTAATAACCTGTCATTTACCAATGTTGAGAGAGAGCTTGTTTGCATTGCACCAGTGATCGAGTGAATCAAGCTTGGATTGGAGAAAGAGGGCATCCGATTTGGATTCAATGGTGTGATAAACTTTGAGATTGTCTGCGTAAAGTAAATGCGGTATGTTTGCAAGAACTCTAGATAGGTCGGAAATAAATATATTGAAAAGAAGTGGGCCAAGATGGCTACCTTGTGGTGCACCAGAGGTAACAGTAATGTTTTTCGATAAACGTCGTCCTTGAAATTTTACACATTGTGTTCGATTGCGAAGGTAGGAAGTCAACCAGGTAAGTAAAGACCCGGCAAGACTGAATTTCTGTAGCTTTAGAATTAAGGTAGAATGGTCAACTCTTTTAAATGCCTTACTGAGGTCAGTGTAGACTGCGTCAATTTGGTATCCTCTTTACATTTTGCATAGAACGTCTGAGATCAGGATTGTCAAATTCGTGGTAGTTGAGCGACCTTTTCTAAAGCCATGTTGTTGCTCGTTCAGACGGGAATCAACCAAGGGAGAAAGTTTGTCGTATACCACCTTTTCGAAAAGTTTCGGAGTCGAAGACAAAATGGCAATGTCATTAAAATTTTCAATACAGCGTCGATCACCATTCTAGAATATGGGTGTGACATACGAAAGCTTCCAACAGGATGGGCAAACTCCCGACGAAAGTGATCTATTAAAGAAAATATGCAAGGAAGCTATAAGCTGCTCTATACACTTGCATAAGAAGATCGGGCCCAGGACCTTTGCTGCAGTTGAGTTCCAAAATAGCTTTTCGTATTTCATCACGTGAAATTTGTAAATGGTTGAAAAAAGCTGTTGGAGTTGAATCAGAGGAAGATAGGTGTGAGTTTGATGGGTCTGGTGCATTAAAAACTTTTTGGAAACTATAGACACTGAAGAAGAGGGCAGATTACCCTTGAAATATCGATATATGTCGAGTAATCGAAATAAATCTAGCTTCAAAAGGAATAAAATTGGTTTAAATTAAAATATTTTTACAAGCTAGGAAAAAAATTGGTACACATTAAAAACAAGATTTTATTAGCTACACCAGTATACCTACTTGAGGGAGAAGATGACGCGACAAATGCTGGGGGTATCAATGCATTATTATTATTAAGAGTAAAAGCATTACGAGTAAAAGCATCAGTTAACGAAGAATTATCTGTTGTCATTAGAGACTGAGACTGAGTAGGTGATGGAGTCTTATGGTTGGAAGGAAAGTGGGCAAAGGTGTGACTAGGGATACCATTTTTTCTTACAATTTTCTGTTTCTTATTCCTAGTTTTGTCGGTGTCCTTTCCAATTGATGTTGCCATTGTTTCCACTCAAGCATGTAAAAAGCCACGCATGTTTTGTTGGGACAAAAATCTTACACCGTCTGGAGGATTTATGTTTGGGCTGGGGTAAAAATTTCACTTCGTAATCTTTTATGTGAAAATCAGCTTCGAGAATCTTTCCCAACCATTTGAATAACGAATCCCTTTCACGAAGAATGCACTTTTGGTTGCTGAAGTCGTTAATTTGGTGGACATGCGCTTATTGTGAACAATTTCGTTCGTTTTTTTTTACTTTTTGTAAACGATTCTGCCAATATTTGTAATTGGTTGACTTAGAATGAAATAAGTTCAAAACCCCGCTTCAAAATCGAATATACCTTTGGTGGTAATGATGTTGAAATTGACTACTTCTTAGTATTTGCTGATTTTTCAAAACTAGGAACAATAATGTTCGTACCCTTGCATTTTAGGCACATTTGTTTTGCCGCATATTCAACGTGATCGGCCCAGTTATTGAAAAGTTATTAGTTATCAGTGTTGCCGCCAACAAAACCTCGCGTCTACTTGTAGCATGGCTAGCAAAAACATTCAAGTTGACGTCACGCAAACTTCTTAAAAACATATCATTGCATAGATATAACACAAGCCACAATAATAATGTTATGGTTACTCAAATGTCATATCATTCTCGCATTCGTTTTCCCTATTTTATCTCACATTCAAATATTTGCTTCCCCAAAGTTTTCTAGACTAAATGCTATATCTTTGAGCAAATATCTTTCCTTAAATACTATTTTCTTGAGAATAACTGAGAAAAATGTTTGAACTGAATGTGCTTCAGCCATGCAACCGTACAAGGCCACAAGAAACGACATCTCAAGCTGATTCACATGCCATGCACTCTATGAGATGTTTTTATGTTATCTCAGGTAACTTTTAATTTACCAGGGATACTGGCAAGTAGAAATAAATATTTAGCGACTATTTACACACAAACGATGAACAATAATCTTTGTGAAATAAACCTTTGAAGATTTTGCTAGTAGACTTTGGTTTATTTGCTCTTTTTGCATTTCCAATGTATTTCCTACTAATAGATAGGCCAGTGTTGGAGTGTTTCATTTTATGGCCATTACTAAAATCATCAGCCCAACTGTATTTCATAGACTTGATAACTGGTTAAGGCGGATCCACATCCTTGCCAAGTTTAGCCGAGTACGAGAGTGTGGATGAATTCATCGTACAATTTCCCTTAGCTCGAGAGTGTGGATAGTTTCTTCGACAGCGCCTACCTGTTTTATGAGGGTTTCTGACGGTCTCGCCTTAGCTCCGGGTCGCTCGACATTTTATTCCGCGTTTACACGCATGGCAAATGTGGGCGAGCGGAGTGTGTAAATAACTGTTTTATGCCCATTTTTCACTCAAATTTTAAAGATTTACTATGAGCTACTCTTGGACTTTATGGACTTTGCAATAAATAAACTTTCAGCGTAATGTAGTGAATTTGGACACCTTGTCTACTCTCGCCTGTTTTTTTTTCAACATGGAGGGAAGTAATTTGCTAAGTTCCCCGACGATACGTTCGTCATATGTGTAAACGCGGCATTATGCCGCGTTTCTTTCTTTCGGCTGTTTTTTTTACATGCGAAGATATGGAGGGAAGTAATTTCACAAGTTCCTCGACGAAACGTTTGCCATATGTGTAAAACAGGCATTAGGATTTGAGAAAAAGGGATCTGAAAAAAAGTATCTTGTTGGCTTCGATGCAATTTACAAACCGGTTTGGTTTACTTACGAAATCATGGGCAATGTGCATCATATCGGGCAAGATGCACGAGTACGGATGAGTATGAGGTACACTGTTTGAATATTTGTATTTCTAAACAGAGAAAATTCTACCTAGCTACTCAATATTCATATTTGCGAACTTAAACTTTGCACTATGCAGAAGGTTGCGAAGTTCAAGTGAGCAGACATGCATATCGTGTAGTAGGTAGGTATCCTTTCATAAGAAAACCCATCTTCACCCTATGCCTTGCTGAGCGTCTCGTCGAAAATTTTGTCGAATGCCTTTCTGAAACATTTGCCACGTGTGTTGCGGCTTTTAAACAATGGTATTCAGTATTCTTCAGTCCAGCAAATAGGTATGCATATGCAAACATAATCTTAAATTTTAAGGCGGATATATACTCTCGCCGAGGCATGACAAGTATAGCCGAGTACGAGAGTATGGATGGGGTCCTCGTCGAATCGCACCTGTTTTTCTCCATCCACACACTTGACAATACATGATACGCACGAGAGTTTATATGGTTTTCTCATCGGCGCCTACCTGTTTTATGAGGGTTTGTGAGAGTTTATGAGGGATTTTGTGAGGGTCTCGCCTTAGCACCGGGTCGCTCAAAATTTTGTCGGTTTTAGGTATCGAGTCAAAGGGGTTTAAAAAATAGTCTGGTGCTCTTCCGATGATATTCAAAAACCAATTGGTTTGCCTACGAAATCATGAACAAGATGCATGAGTACGGAAACAAATTTTGAACAGAGAAAATGGTATGCATATCTGCGCACTTTCACTTCGTAAAATGCAGAAGGGTGCGAAGATTAAGTGAGCTGATATTCATTTCGTGTATGTAGGTAGGTATCCTTTCCTAAGATATGACATCTTCACCTTATGTCTTGCTGACTGTCCCGTCGAACGTTTTATCGAATGTCTTTCCGAATCGTTCGCCATATATGTATGTGTTGTGCTCTTTGTGTAATTTGTGTCCATCAGTCTCAAAATTACAAAATAATTCGCAAACATATCCGAAATGGTTGGATTGAACGAAATCATTAAAAGGATAAACAGAATATAATTAAAGGGAACACAATGTCTTTATTAATTTCAATTAATATGTTATTAGAGATGGGTCGTTTTTCAAATAACGATGCCGGCATCGGATGCGAGGAAACGATGCCGGCATCGGTTATTGAATTATCAAATATCTGATGCCGATGCCACCGAAGAGATGCGATGAAAATTGACAAATTGCCTACCAGAAGCAAAAACTACTTAAAATCAACGTTTTTCGACAGACATTCGAAAACATTCAAAAACGCTTCCAAAACGTTCGAAATCCCAAATACTAAAAACCGTTTAAAAATAATGCTGTCCAAAATCCGATATTTTCTTCACACTATTACCTTTCCTGACAAAAAAGTATGACGAAAAACGACTGACGAAAAACGATGCCAAAAACGATGCCGAAAAACGATGCCAAACAACGATGCCGAAAACCACTGATGAAAAACGATGCCGCATCGCGATCGTTAATGCCGATGCCGAAACGAAATGTATACAAGCGCTTGCTGTCTAGGCTTTCGATGGCATCGTTGCGATGCGATGCTCGTTCCGAAGTTGCGATATGATGCCCGCATCTAAATCTACATCAACGATGCGGCATCGAAGTCGTTTTCCGGCATCGTTTTTTGGCATCGTTTTTTGGCATCGTTTTTTCGCATCGTTTTTGGCATCGTTTTTTTCGCATCGTTATTGGGTATCTTTTTTCGTCAGTCGTTTTTCGTCAAACTTTTCCGTTAGGAAAGGTAAAGTTTTAAGAAAAATATGGGATTTAGAACGTTTTGGAAGCGTTTTTGAATGTTTTTGAATATATGATGAAAAACGTTATTTTTAAGTATTTTTTGCTTTTAGTAGGCACATTTTTAATTACCAACTGTATGGTAAGCAGAGGAAAATCCCTTAATAACTTAAATAGGTGTAAAAAAAAATCATTAACTATAACATTTACAATAATAACTATATTAAATATGGCTGAAGTATTCTGGATGTAAAGTGTTAGTTATAATAATGGATGTTTTGGTAATAAATGAATAAAGGTAAAATTAAAATATGGTTATGTTAGTAAGTACATGCAGATTTTGTTTTTTCAATGCTCCCAACAACGATGCCAGCAACGATGCCGTCATCGGATGCCACATTAAAAATAACGATGCGCATCGATGCCAAAAAAAAATGAAAACGCCCATCCCTAATGTTATGGTTTTTTAATCAAAAACAATGAACCTGACACAGAGGATCTTTTGAATATTTTTCCAATTAAATGACACAAAGGATCTTTTCAATATTTTTCCAATTAAATTATTTCTAAGCAATCATATAACAAATTTACTTGCACGCTTCTATCATCTGTTCTCGGCGTTATAGTACGTTGTGAAATACTGTTGTTTTGACAGGTTGAAGTTTGCTTAAGGGGTTACCCCCACTTGTAACTTTTAAGTTTTTCGTTTTTTTTTGTTGCATTTTTTTTAAGTATAACTATCTGAGAATACGTCCTTCAAATTTCAAGTCGATCCAAACATAATTAACCGAGATATGAGCGTTGAAAGAGAAGAAACTGTTGCGTATACAACCGTTACTTATACTTATAAACGCGTTTTTCTCGAAATGACATCTTTGAAGTCGGTTACCAAAATTACTCGAAAACTACTAAACCGATCTTTTCGAAACTTAGCAGGCTTATTTAATGCATAAAAATGTAGTGTTTGATCGTTCGATTTTTTTTTAAAATAAAAAATGGCCGTTGTATAGCCAAAAGACGACCATTTTTTTAAGTGAAAATCGAAATATTAACTTTGACTGTCCGCCATTTTGTGAAAAATGGATATTGTTTTAAATCCTTCGATCAAACACTAGTTTATACTGTTATTTAACTAAGTTCATCGCTATTTTTTGTTTCGGATGATCCAGTTCGACACAATTTTGGTCACCGCAAAAGGTGAAAATTAAAATTCCATTGTTTTGACGGCCATTTGTAATTAAATCATGTAATATTTTTCAATAAAAAAATTACTGAAAGGTGTTCAAAGTATGTACTTTAAGAAAATATAACAATCGTTTAAGAACATTTCGTAGTTTTGTCAAAAAAAATTCAGGAAAATGACCTATTTTATTGCGCTACAAGTGGGGGTAACCCCTTAATGAATAGCAATAGGTCTGCTCGCGTACTCCATGCATTGTGGTGCATTGCAATGCATCGCTATGAACCGTTTGACTGAAAACTGAAAATGTTCCCTTTTGTCTTTGAATACGATGAGATTGAATTGTGGTGGTTGAGAATTTCGAGGTCAGTGTGTTAATTTTGGATAGAATGTTTGTCTTGGGGCCGGAATCAGTGAAGGTTTTGGCTGAGGGGGTGTGCTTCTACGAGGAGGTATAGGAGGTGACTGTTGATGGGAGGCCTTTCGTAGTAGCACTTGCGAGTTATTTGCATGCTGTGCCCGGTAGTCCATGTTCTGGAATTTCAGGCAAAGATGCGGCGCTTGGGGTAGATCGGATGGTTCACGGATACTCAGGAGTCTTGGGAGATCACCGCGTAACTTTCTGATGGTGTCGAGTGCTTTATCTCTATATGCCTCTGTCATAATGTTGGTAGACTCAGTGCTTAATCCCATTCAGGAAAGTTTATTGTGAATCAGTGAACGATGCTAGTAGACTTCCTGGTAGAACTCCTGAGTAGAGTTCGTACTTTGTACCAATGTCGTCATTTGGTACTCTAGTGTACCAAGATCCAGAATAGAGTTAACTGACTTTGTAATTTTCTGTACATAAATTATATATTTGTGTAGTAAACATTTAGTAACAGACCAACCCTAATTTATTTAAGTGATAAAGCGCTTATTGGTGTTTAATTGCAGGTTTCATATCCAATCAAATGCAAATCAACAGAGGACGACTGCGACGGGACCATGCGTGATTCGCCCGAAGAAGAACACTCTCCTACTGTTCCTGCTAGCAATACCAGCGTTGAGGTAAATATTTTATCTATCTAAAGCCTATTATGACCTTCACAAAGCAAAATTAACGTCGAATCCCATAGAAAAAGAGCTTTTCATTTCGCCAGCAAAAATTTCGGTGGCCGTGAAATACTAGGCGCGTTTTTTTGCTCCTCTTCCAGCAGAGAATAGAGTATACGCATTGGAAACAGCAACACTCCTGTACCAGTGAATTTACTAGTACAGAAATTATATTCCTCATAAGTATTTCACGTGCTGAACTATAGAATGTGCTGATAGAAAAAAGAAAAGCTCATGAGAAGTTGTCTTTTTTGCTGTGAGTAATTTTTTGTTAGTTCTTTTTCTATTTTCTATCGATTGTGGTAGTTTATACTCGTCATTTTCTCCGTTTGTTTTCAGCTGTTTTGTGCTACGACAGCGAATACAGCAACCTTTGCCAATCTTAGCGAATGCGCTGCTGTTTTGTACTAGATCGTTGTTTTTGCAGCATACATTTTTATTCTGTTCTGTATTGGAGCAAAAAAACGCGCCTAATAAATGAAACATGTAGATCAAATTTTAGCTTCGTATGTAAAACGATGCCAAGGTCCTTATGTTGATCTACATGCTTCAAAACGCTATCAGACAAAAAGTAATCGAAGGAAATGGGAATAAGCTTATTGCAAAAAGACATCACGAAACACTTGGAAACATTAAGATTAAGGGAGTTCGCAGAGCACTAATCTTTTTTAAACAATAAGATCCAATTGGAAATTACTACAATCATTTAGGGAAACGATAGCACGGAAAATTTTAAAGTCATCAGCATACATAAGAGATTCGGACTTAAAATAACAAGGAAGGTCAATGATGAACAAAGTAAAAAGGAGGGACCAAGGATGGAACCTTGGGGAACACCAGAAGTAGGATAGAAAGGAGATAGAAACAACCATTAAAAACAACACGGCAGGTGCAATCACGAATGTAGGAAGAAAGTCAGGATATAAGGGAACTGGGAACACCAAAATTACAAATTTTTTCTAGCAGCACTGAGTGGTTTACCCTGTCAAATGCTTTCGCGAAGTCAGTGTAAATCACATCAGCTTGAAGACCGTTGTCCAAAATACATGCGACGAAGTTAGCGAATTCCACTAATCCGCGTGAAATTGGCGACCTCTTCGCAAAATATTTTTCTCCCTTCTTTTGTCAACATAATCATATCTTGCATTGTGAACATCTTGCCTATATAACTGCCAGGGCCTCTCATCTGTCCAGTTTCATCCTTAAATGCTCTGCTTCTTTTAGTAGCATCCCTACCTCTTTCCATCTGTTTTCGTTCGTAGCATCCTAGAGTATTGTTTTCAAGTGTGGTCTCCCCGTCATAAATATCTCAATGAGGCAGTGGTGGAATACGTTCAGCGTAGGTTTACTCACTCATTGTTGTTTAAATTCAACATCCCTTACTGTGGTTATAGTGATCGTCTTTCCTTATTCCAAATTTCTTCATTAGATTCCCGACGAGCGTTCCTTGACGAGTGCTTGCTTTTCAAGCTACTCCATTGCCCTATGGTTATATGCGGTGTCGATCAGATGGATCTCAATCAATGTTTTCTCTTCACTTCGTGCGATCTGAAGTTTATTTTAACTCGCCGCTGGTGCGTATGCCCAGGAAACACAACGATCTTCACCTTGGTCCTTTTTCGCTAATGTTCTTTCAATTTAAGTCGCAAATTAAAGATTTAATTCTTAAAGCTCCTTATAATGCTTGATTATTTTACCGTTTTTGCATTTTCTTCCATGTTAACTTGTGTATTGCTTTAATTTGTTGAAATTTCAAATATGTATACACTTAATATTTTCAATTATTTGTTAATTTTTTCTTTTTTAAAATCTTTTTTTGGCTCTTTCTAATATTTATGTTTTTATAACTGGGCAGTAGCCTGTTAAAATAGGCTTAAATAAATAAATAAATTAGTAGTCATAAAAAGCACTATGAATTCTTTCATGAACGATCCGCTCAAGCAACTTAGGAAAGCTAGACAGGAGTGATATAAGACGGTAGTTGGCAACATTACTAATGTCCAGCTGAAAGGGAAACACCAACGGACAAACTCAAGTGAAATTAAATAGACAAAGGTACACATAAAAAAGACGCAAGAGACTTAACAAACACATTAGGATTACCGTCAGGGCCACTGTTCGCTGAGTGATCCAACGAGGATATTAAAATTAGTCATAAAAAATCATCATGAGAAGACTCGGTCACAGCAGAGTTCCCTGGAGCAAGTTTAGGAGAGGAAAAGGTAGAAACAAAGATCTTAGCAAACAAATCACAAATGTCTTGAGGAATAGAAGTAGAAGTTTCCTCCAGAAAAAAAGTGTCAGGAAATCGGTTACTAACTTTGAGAGAACGGACATATGACCGGAAAGGTGTTGAGTTATAAGAAGAAAGACACGCTTCAATATAGGTGAAGTACCCACGTTTTGCTTCTTCAACAGTTCTTTTAGCCATTGCTCGCAAAAACCGATAATGCTGAAAAGCGTCAACAGAAGAACTAAGAAGAAATTCATTTCGGACCTTATCTTTTTCGCGCAAAGATTTAGAGACTGCCACAGAAAATGAAGGAGGACAAGCACCACGACGAGTACGAGACAAAGGAATAAATCTAGATACAAGGGAATTAAATAAAGCGTAAAAAGAAGAAAGAGCTTCATTGATTTCAAGCCCACGAAAGAAAGAAAACCAGTTGAGAGTGAGGAGTACAGTAGCGATTCGTTCATAATCTGCTTTGAAAAAGTTGAAAGACGGCACAGCTGTGCTTTTTGTGCGTGGTTTATCCAATAAACAAATATCGATAGAAAGAGGGGGATGATGAGGGTCAGGATCAACGTAAGGAAAGGATCATGTCGAAATAGATAGATTAGAAGAAGAAACATTAGAAAAAATAAGGTCCAACAAACAATTGCTATTATTAGGAATGCAATTAAACTGGGATAAGGAACAAAAAGAAAGAAAAGATGAGAGGGAAATGGAAAGTTCAAAATGGCTTAAGATGAAAGGTCCCACTGATTAGAAGGCAAGGTCAAATCGCCACAAACAACAATAGAAGAATAGTAAGACATAATAAAGTCAGACAGCTCACTAAAAAAACATTCAAACGTGGAGAGAGATGCACTACAAGGCACATAGACAAATACAAGCAATAATCAGATGTTGTATGACAGGGAAATATGTACAACGACGCACTCAACAGGACGAGACACCACGAAGCTTGTACAAAGTGTACTAGGCAGAGATTTACAAATGGCAATTATTCGCTTTATTCGATAAATCACGATTGCGGTCATATCTAAAAACATTATGCAAAGGAAAGAACTCATCGCTAAAAAATATCAGCAGAAAGCCCAGTTTCTGACAGACAAAATCATCGGAGGACAATTATAGAGGACAGCCTGATTTGGACCAATTTGGTTCTTAGTCCACGAACATTCTGATAATACAGGTGAAAACTATGATTTTTATGCAGACAGATATTGTTTAAACTGACAACCATTAAAATTATCATCATTAGCAACAAGTTGTAGTGCGGGACCAGGAGACAACACTGTTGCAGAGATGACAATTGTATAAGATCCTTAAGTTGTCGTTGAGGCTGACGTTGTAGATCAAGATGCTGCGACTGTTCCTGCTCTCTTACAAGAAAATGTTGTAAGAGAGCAGTGCGACTGTTCCTGCTCTCTTACAAGAAAATGTAGCGGCTGGACATCATGGTTCTGTCGTTGAATCTGTTGGCTTTGAATGCCCTGCTTCTGCTGCTGTTTGCGTTGTCCATGAGTTAAAATTGGTAGCAATGACAAATTAGCTTGATTGTTAGGCAGAGCTGTCAGTGTGGTCTTGGATGAATTCAGCTTCTGCTCTGCATCTGGCACTGAAGCCAGTGAGTTCAACTGTTTAGCGGCTGATTCGAGCCTGCTGCCTAAAGCATTAAAGTCGGCCTGTATTGAGTCCACCACCCATTTCGCGGAGCACAGTTGATCAACCAAAGAAACCATAGAATTGGATTTGCATTTTGAACAAAACCAATAAATTCCAGATGATGACGACTGAACTGCTTCTGTAACATTTGCGTGCATTCCACTCCACTTCGCCTGAATTGTCTGCTCACAGAAGCCAGAGAAAAACAAGTGCTGCTCTGTTCGTATTGAACAGAGAAAATGCTACCTACCTAAACGATATTTTCACTTAAATTTCACACCATGCAGAAGAGTACGAAGTTTATGTGTATAGATATGCATATTGTGTAAGTAATTTGGTTTCCTTTCATAAGATAATCCATATTCACCCTATTTCTTGTGGACTGTTTTGCCGAATGCCCTCACGAAACGGTTGCCATACATGTAAAGGAGGCATGAGACGAGAATCCCGAGTTTGGTAGTAGTGACCTGCCTTTTCCAAAACCATGTTGTAATTCGTTCAGATGAGGTTCTATTAGAGCTGAGAGCTTATCGCAGACAAATTTTAATTAATTTATAACAAATAATTTAGGCAATGCTTATAGTATTGCAATACCTCTGTAATTGTCAATTCACCGTCTATCGTCATATTTAAAAATCGGCGTCAAACGGGAAAATTTCCAGAAGGTGGGAATGTGATTTATTGTAAATTAAGTGACTCCATACATTCGAGTATGAAACTAAGATCTAACCACGACCAATTCAATAGCGGCGTTATGGTAAAAACACTTGCTGTGGCATAACCGTGGGCCTTTTTTATGCCTTTGTGCGTCCGTTGGTAAAACTCTGCCGACCGAAAGCCACTTCAACCTACCTGCCTAATTTGTAAATAAGCTGTCACATTAGCTAAATGCAATACTCACCTTGACACTGAATTTCCTATGAATAGTCCCAATATTTGGTTGACTTCAAACTGTACCTTTGGCCTTTATTTATTTATTCTAATTTCAACTAATTGATGTACATACTCGTAAAACTGCATCTCCAACCATTTGTATTGCGATAAAATCAAGATCAAGGCCATAATTTTCAGTAAGTTTACATTAAGGCTAATTTATGATTCTCTTATGGTGTATCGTTAGCACGTTAGCCTATCCCTCAATAGCAATTCAGTTGAATTATAGGTAACTATCTTATAGTTTGATTTGCATACACTTATAAATGACACGTAGTGAAAGAGATTAGAAACATTCAATTTCCTGCAAATATGTCACAAGATTTATGAGCACATGTACTCCACACGTTCCGAAAGTAGGGAACAAAGATTTGGTGAAAAATGTTCTCACACATGAGGCGGAATCTATTCACCTTGCAGTGGAAAAGTAGTAACTTGTAAGTTATAGGATAGGAAACGACGTCGGATCTATCCATTTGTTTTACCGAAAAGATAAATGTTCGAAACACTTGCATTTGTTTCTCTTTATATTTGTTTTCGCCTCACTAACGGCTTTTGCGTTCTATTTCATTTCAGCACACAGAGTTTCAACTTGGCACAGATGGTATATTGTATGAAGACGATAGTGCTACCATTGCTTCTGGACCACTAGACGCTTTGGTTAATCTTCTTCTGCGAAAAACAGTGGATGAGGTATTATAACGGTAGCTATGGATAATGGTGTTTTTTAATCAAGAATCATAATAATTTGATATTAATTTAATAATTTATCATAAATTACGCGGCAGAGGTTTCGCAGTAATGTTTGTTTCAAATTCTTCCGATTCCGGATTTCAGTTTCCGTTTTTGGAAATCTTGATGATTTGACAATTGTTTGTACATTTTCTTGATTGAGTTTCAATTTGTTACCAACGTTATTGCAAAAACATAATTTAACAACTCAGCATCATGTCTGTACATGTAAATAGCGAACTTGTGCGTAAAAGTCATGTTCTAGTTGCTTCAGATATAGTTTAACAACGTAATTATTTTATAAATTAATAACCATTTAAACTTCTGAGCCATAGAAACAATTTGAAACTTTCTATAATATATTTTTCTTGCAGGAATTCGAATTTTCATTTTTATTGTCGTCACGACTGTTTATACAGCCCCACGAATTACTAGGAACACTATTATCCTCAGTACCTGAGCATGAATCACTCGAGCGTTTAGTATATTTATTAGGTGTATGGACAAAAATGTTTCCTTATGATTTCCGGGATGAACGCATTATGAATCATGTAAAACATATCGTTTCTAGGTAAGGTTTCAAATACATCAATAGTAGGTATTAATTTTGATTGTAGTTGGTGCCGATCTGAGTAATAGAATTTCAAATCAAAGTTTTTGAAATCCATCATTCGCAGTTAATCATGAGTTTTTTGTTGAAATAATTTGAATGTTATTTCGTTTTCATTCTTGTCATATTTACTGAATTAAAAGAACTAAATATTTATAAAAAAAAATCAACGAAATTAAATTTTTTTTATAAAAGTAATTGTCCACACGAAAACATTGGTCCTTTGAACCGGACGTGATTAAGAGTAATTAAAATATGCATTTCTTTTCATTTTTTTCAACCACTTACATACACTGCGTTTCATATTTATAACCCACCTAAAAATTTTCAGTTATTTTCATGTAAAATAGTTTTTCAGCACAAATCTAATACCGATAAGAATGAGAAACTGTGTGCAATGATTTTTCTGAGAATGACTTCTCATTGGCGTTATTTTTTACTGCATTTCTTGGAAATTCGTCATTTTTGTGCGTTTCATATTTATAACCCACTTGGTAATTAACAGAATTATTAGTCGAGTTATTCAATATTTTCAACAGTTGTTCACAAGTGTGTGTGGTAATAAGTTTATCATTTAAAATGCCTCGAGGTACGTCATTAAATGAAGTTGAAAAGGATGAAATCTTGGCATAAAAAGAAGTTGGTTTGAGCATCAGTGAAATTTTAAGAAAAGTTGCACGCAGTCGGCGTGTAATCAACAACTTTTTAAAAAAAACCTGAATTATATGGGAAAACAAAGCGAACGGGAAGAGAAAGGAAACTTTCTCCGCGGGAGGAGAGGATTTTATACGTGCAGCCAGTAATTAAACAATAAGCTGTAATAAAATGGCAACTCTTGTACAAACAAAGGTGTCAAAAACAACGATTTGGAGAACGCTACAACGTGATAATAAGAACAGAAGAGCTAAAATGAAGAGTGCTCCACGACTATTAGATCGCCATAAGAAAGCTCGGTTAGAATTCGGAGAAAAAAATATGGCCACAAATTAGTCCTCTGTAAGACACACTGGTTTTTTTATTCCCCCTTTGTTTAATTCCAAAAATTTTATTTCCAGATTATTTTTTCGGATGAAAAAAAATGGTTTTTAGATGGGCCTGATAGATTAAATTCTTACTGGCGCGATTTGAGAAAGGAACCCCGGTATTTCTCGACGTGGAATTTTGGTGGCGGTTCCTTGATGTTGTGGGGTGCATTTTCTGCATCCGGATGCTTGGACGTAAAATGTACTTCATCGCGTATGAGGAGTAGAGACTACATACAAGTACTTGAGGGCAGTTTACTGTCATTCCTGGCAGCACATCCTGAAAAAACTGGAATTTCCAGCAGGATAATGCCAAGATTCATACCAGTCGTGAAATAATGAGATGTGGAAACAAATTCCATGAATGTTATGGATTGGCCAGCGTGTTCGCCTGACCTGAACTCCATTGAAAACATATGCGGGATTCTTGTCAGACGGGTATATGCTGAAAATCGGCAATATGAATCACTGGCGGAATTGAAAGCGGCGATTCTTGATGAATGGTGGAAAATCGAACCTGCATTATTAGAAAAATTGATCAATTCCATGAAAAAACGGATTATCGATTTGATAAAATCAAGAGGAGATTCTATTAATTACTAAGCTTTTGTTAATTTTGAAATTAATTTTAAAAAACATTTTATTTTGTTGGAAACTTTATCTGGGTTATAAATATGAAACGCCAAAAAATACCGAATTTTCCAGGACTGCAGTAAAAAAAAGCCGTAACGAGAAATGACTCTCTGAAATGTAATTCTACACAGATTCTCAATCAGTTTACCATAAAGTTTGGGGTGAACAATTATTTCAGTCCAAAATAATTGAAAATTGTCAGGTGGGTTATAAATATGAAACGGAGTGTATATTCAATTATCGATTTGAGATTAATGAGTCGATGACACGAAAAATATAATTAAAGTCTTATCGAAGATACATTTGCATCGACTCATATCTGCAAGAAGCGCTCGCCTACCCAGAAATTAGCCAGAAACACTCGTCAAGTGAATTCAATCATTACGGTCCGTGTATCATTAACGCAAAACCATGTCGGAAACAGTCCCGAGTTTACTGATTCAACAAGGAATAAACATGTCTGCGATGAATAAGTTTGCAAAAAACTTTAAGAAATGTGCAAAAGCAAATCTCACTTCGGGATATTTGCAAGGCCGTGCAAAAAATTTGGATGAGTTACCGAAAAAGTCCCATTGCAAAAGTCCCATTGCAAAGTTCTGCTCCTGATTGAACATAATGAACCAGTGATACTTTACTTCACAAATGACATGTATTCTCAATACGAGGAAATATGTTACGAATACTGTGGGAAACTAACAGATTGCCTCGAGAAAATAAGTTCGCCAAAAACGTCCACATGTGAAGCAATAAAAGAACGCCTTCGAAAGCCGAGTCCTCAGGCGTATAATTGGACCTAAACAAGAGTGCGGCCAATGGCGGATAAGGTACAACCACGAGTTGTACGAGGTTTTTGATGAGCCAGAGGCTGCTACCATAATCAAATTGTGGAAGCTACAATGGTCTGGTCACGTGCAACGAATGGACGAGCATCGAGTACCTAGGAAGGTATTCGAGGGAAGGGCCGAGGGTCGAAGACCAGTGGGAAAACCCAGAAAACGCTGGTCTCACTCTGTCGACGAAGACTGCGCAAAGCTGCTCGGTTTTCGAAATTGGAGGACGCGGTCATTGGACCGAGACAACTGGAGGCGTCACCTGCGAGAAGCCAAGCAGATTAATCGTGAACGCACAACTGTCCATATTGCTGAACAAAGTTATCACTCAGAAGGATTCGGCCTCAACCATAAGGCATTTACTTGATACAACAAACGACAGTCGTGCTACGTTGAAGTCGTTAAAGATTGAAGCTGAAAATTGGGACCTAGCAATAATTCATGTACAGCCGCAACGCATACCTCCTAAAACTAGACATTTGTGGCAGACAAATTTGAGCACAACTATGGAGCCAGCTACGCTTTTACAATATCTTGATTTCCTCAAAGTGCGATTCCACACATAAGAAGCCGTTCCTCAGACTTCGACCCTGAGACTCACACCAACTTCTAATCGAAATTGCCAAACTTTCGTCACTTTACGTTCTAATACAAATAACTTATGTGTATATTATCGATCATGTTTCGATCATGTTCGATCATTATCGATGTGTATACATCATCTATGGCAGTGTACTTCGTTCCAAACATGCCATCTAGATCAGATAATGAAATTTGTCAAAAGTAAAACTATATGTTACAATTGTAACAAATATAGATATAACAATAGAAATGTTGTAGGCAATTATCGTCCCATCGCAAAACTTCCATGTGTTGCTAAACTATTTGAAGCGATAATCAGCAATGTTGTGGCGTTTCATAGTAAATCCATATTATCTCCTTTCCAACATAGTTTCATGAAAGGCAAATTCACAACTACCAACCTGCTTGAGTTTTCCAATATTGTTATCCCATCAATCGAGGCAGGATTTCAGGTAGACTGTATTTACACTGACTTCACGAAGGCTTTTGATAAGCTGGATAATTCCATTTTATTGTGTAAATTGTCCTCGTTTAACTTTCCTCAGCTATTTATTTCCTGGATAGCATCTTATTTGGAATGTCGTACCCAATGCGTATCCTTCCGTGGCGCCCTATCATCTGCAATTGCTGTCATATCTGGTGTTCCTCAAGGTAGTCACTTAGGACCTCTACTTTTTCTTTTATATATAAATGACCTACCATCTGTCCTGAAACATTCATCAATTTTACTATATGCTGATGACGCCAAAATTTTTAAAAAGGTATCTAATATTCACGACTGCTTGGAACTTCAAGCTGAACTTAATAGCCTCACGACCTGTTGTGACCTTAACAAATTAGTAATTAATATTGACAAGTGTACCGTTGTTTCGTACACGCGTAAAATTAATCCGTTGAGCTTTGAATTCTCTTTGAATAGTATTCCCTTAAGATATTCTGACAAAGTACTCGATTTAGGAGTACTTTTAAACAATTCTTTTACTTTTGACGATCATATTAACGGCATCTTATTAAAAGCTTCATCTACCTTGGGTTTTGTGAGGAGGCGATCCAAAGAGTTTCATGACATACATCTTACTAAGATTCTTTTTTGTGCGTTAGTAAGACCAATACTTGAATATGCGAGTATAGTTTGGGCGCCTTATCAGCAGGTTTATGTGGACCGTATCGAGTCCATTCAGACAAAATTTCTTCGGTTTTGTTTGCGTGAATTTGCTTGTTCAGATCCTCTTCGCTTGCCTCTTTACATTAATCGACTTAACTTACTGGCCATGAATACACTTAACAAGAGACGTGAAAATTTCAAAACTATCTTTGCTGCTAAGATCCTCAAGGGTAACATTTCATGTGAAAACCTTTTAGGTTTATTTGGCCTCAATACCAAGGGTCACAGAATGAGACAAGTCAACATTTTATCTGTCCCTGCCTATCGGACCAACAACGCCTTTAATGAGCCCGTTTCGTCCATCAAAAGAAATTTCAACGATGATTACCATCAATTTGATTTTAATTTATCTTTACCTTCTTTGAAAAAGAGCTTAGCCAAAAACAGTCCATTTTGACTGATTTGTTGTAAGTTTTAAATCTGTAAATACTACTAGTCTGTATTAGACGAAATTCTTTGAAAATAAATAAATAAATTGTCTAGCGGTGGACCATCAAGGTAAACAGTGTCCTGGCAAACGTGGTTGTTTCCACTGTGGTCGCCGTCACCACACAATTCTACATGATTCAACATTATACTTTGAGTCCAGTTCCAACAACATCAATAACAATCGGCCCGTTTCATATTAAACAGGCACCGTGCTTTTATCTATCGCAATGATAAAGGTACAATCCAATGGAACGTGGCAAATCTTACGAGCACTCTTGGATACTGGGCCTCAGGTGAGTTACGTCTCAAAACTCTCCCGGTTGTAACAGATACAAAGGTCACCGGAATCGGTAATATTCATACTACTCATCAATAGTAGGAAACTCATGCCAGAAAAGTCTTCCGCTCTCCGTTTTTGGCTATCAGGATCTAGGCTATCGAGAAATGTCACCTTGACCGTCGAAGCGATTATATAACCACCACTAAGGGATCGATTCCCACATTTCAAAATTCCCATTAATTCGTTTATCATCTCGAAGATCTGAACCTTGCTGGTCCTCTCTATTATCAGCCAGGTACCGTTGGGCTCTGACTTATATCCATCCTTAGTTCAGTTATTATTGGGACCAATCAGTTACGAAGCCAATAAATCAGTCACTGTCTAAGCCTTCTTGAACCCGTTGAAATTGGCTGAAGCATAACGAAGATTCTGGGAGATGCAGGAAGTGGAAATCATTTCCTTTCCAAAAACCGACGATGTTGAATGTGAAAATCATTTCAAGGGTCACTATAAAAGAAAGACAGAAGGGCGATACATAGTCACCTTACCTTTTAAAATTCCTTCAAATCATTTAGGGTCATCATTCTCAGGTGCTTTCTCACAATACAAGTCATTGGAATGACCTTTATAGAAATCCATCGCTTTACTATGATTATCAACAATGTCTGAAAGAATATTTGAATCTCAATCACTTGGTGAAAGTACCACTACATGAACTCGATAATAAGTCATGTTATTACCTACTACATCACGAACTCGTTAAAGAAACCAGTTATGCCACCAAATTACGGGTCGTTTTCAAAGCTTCGTATAGTATAAGACTGGTAGCGGCTACTCACTAAATGAACTACTCCATATTGATCCACGGCTACAGCAAGATATACCTAGCATTTAATTCGCTGAAGGATTTATCGTTTGGTGGTCTCGGCGGACAAGGAGAAGATGTATTGATATCAGAAGGTGATCGAGATTTTCATCGAATACTACGACAACGGAGTCCTCCAGAACCAGTTCGATTCGTACCGTCACCTTCAGCGTTAGTTCAGCTTTATTTCTAGAAATGCTAGTCATTCAACAGCCGGTACAAGATGACGTCAAAAATATCCACTGGCATTAGAGGCTTTGTCCCAGGAATTATATGTTGACAATCTTTTGAGTGGTAGAGAAACCCTGACCCCTAGACGAAGTATTAGAATAACAGAATGAGCTCGTATTACTCTTAAAGAAAGGAGGTTTTCATTTACGTCAATAGGCATCAAATTACCAAAAGGCTCTAAAATATAAACCTGAAATTGATCGCCTGGAGTCTACAGCCTTACAAATCTACGATGTCATCATGTTGACCGTGAACGAATGAATTGTGAAGCACCGCTTGAATGATGAATTGTCCTTAAAGTGCATTCTGAAATTCATTCCCGAAATAGTCACAAAAAGGAATGCACTTTCATATGTGGCAAGTCTATTGGACCCAATAGGACTGTATGCACTAGTGATTTTCTCGGTGAAAATAAACCTCCAGAAGTTATGGTTACAAGGTTTAAGTTGGGATCAACTACTCTCTAAACAACAGCAAATCGAATGGCATCAACTCATGACAGAAATTGCACAATGGGAACGTATAAAGATCCCTCACTGGTTTCAAACGAAAGGAAATTCTCAAATTGAGCTTCACAGTTTCTGTGATGGGTCGGATAAAGTATATCGAGCAGTAGTGTACTTGAAGATCTATGATGTCAATCCACCGATGACAAAGATCTCCATAATCATGGTGAAAACAAAGGTTACACCAGTCAAAGCGATTTCGCTTCCTACTGATCTTTCTCCTCTGACACCAGGACATTACCTGATCAGTAGAGCATTGAATACACCACCGCAGGAGGATTTGACTAACGAAAATCAGTTTGGTGTGCGACTGTGGAATTTGTTACTAAAACTTCAGTAAGTTTTTTGGGCGCGATGGCGTATAGATTATCTGCATACTGACCAACAAAAACCAAAATGGTTCTAACGTAAATTCAACCCGGAGGTCGGACAATTGGTCATTATAACAGATGAACGACTTCCACCGCTCGAGTGAATGGGGGAGCCAAATCATTGCGACACATTCGGGATTAGATGGCCTGATCAGAGTGATAGATGTAAAAACGAAATATTCAATTATTCGTGGCCCAATCACCAAAATTTGCATACTACCGTTACAGTACTAAACCAGAGACTTATCTGCACACGCAAAATGAATTTGATAATTCAAATCCCAATGAATGGGAAATAATACTTACAATTCAATTCATGAACCTTTTTTTTCCATTTTGTTTCTTTTTCGCCTTCAATATTCAACGGAACGAGATGATGAGTCGGACCGCCCTAGCTCCTGGTCCGATGATAGCACAAGGCTCGCATGGAGGAAATGCCACGAACCGGTGTGTCATCAACAATATTTGATAATCTATATGGAAGCTTATCTGCGAATCAAGGAAATGTGAAATCACTACAAAACAACGAGCACCCTAAATCCCCAAGTCCAATCATATGATGTTGTCCTTAAGGCGCCCATTCACGAGCAGTCCATCAGTCCAAGTGGCCTGAGGCCAGGCCAAAATCTCACCGTGTATGGGAGATTTCGGAGGGACTCATGGACTGAAGGAACCAAATTGGATTTCCAATCAATCCAAAGTCCATGCACACAGGGCAACGGATCATTTTTTGGCTCGACCGTATGTGGGGAAATAGTAGGCCGAGTTTTGACAAACTATGAACTGGTCTTGTGTGCTGAAGTCAGTCCAAAGATCGTGGCAGTCTTGTTTCACACGTTGACCTGTGACAAGCTCATTGACTGTTTCTGTGATTATTTTATTTAATTGACAAATTCAGCATAATGGGTAGTGGTGACCATGATTTGGAAAAATGGGGTGACCAACGTTTCATCCATTCTTAAATTATTTTGCCAATCAGAAAGTTCCGGTGTGAGTTCTTTTACCAAATTTACGTGATTTATTTGTTTCCGTTTGGCAAGCCATCCTTTTTGGTTTTCATTTCTTTATGTAGATGCAAGTTGAAATTGCAAACAACTCCTCCATACGCTTCGGATCCATTAATAAATTTAAAAAAAAAATTCTTGAAGTATTTAAACACCAATAGTTGATTAACGTATTATATTTGGCAAAGCTGCGCAAAATAGTTAAAAAAATTGGTCGAAATGTTGACTATTTTTCCAAGAGCATTTCAGCACTGTCAGCCAACACATGTATTCTCGTACGTTTACATCCAACATGACTAAGAGTCATGAATCATTATAATATTCGTTGAACGATTTTTGTAATCAACTTTATTTGTAATCGAGCAAATGGTTTTCTGAATGTTTCGAGTGTTTGATTATGAATCAAATTTTAAATCATTTTGCCTTTTAAATTAAAATCCCTTTCACATGCCATTTAATGAAAGCCATTTGATTTAATACTTTATACGTGTACGTTTTGAAAATGGATCATTTTATTTTACTTAAAACATAAATTAGTACCCTGAGATGTAGTCTTTCTGGCTTTTTAAGCTTTTCCAGGCATTTTTCTCTGTCAGCATTCTATCATTTTATTACAGGCTCGTCCCGAAAATGTGTATATGTATGAAATAAAAACAGAGAAGTATTCAGAGCACTTTGATACATGCTGGTACTTAAATGATTAAAATAAATTAACTTTTATTCCCTAGACAATTTTTGATGTAGCCGAA
>OZ022266.1:38674753-38689753 GCA_963978885.1 Nemotelus pantherinus
TCGACAACTCATCAGTTGTTCAGAGTCGTCAAGCACATTCAAGATAACTTTTCCATGAACAAATCCACTGGACTAATTGCTTTGGATATAGAAAAGGCTTTTGAAACGATCTGGCACGATGGTCTTATTTACAAGCTAATCAAGTACTCGTTCCCCGTCTATCTTTGCAATATTATAAGCTCGTTCTTATCGTCTAGATCCCAAGCTACAGTCTTTCTCAAACAAGTAGCAAATGCCTGCGGGAGTCCCTCAGGGATCAGTTTTAAGTCCTACCCTCCTCAACTTATTCATATCCGATTTGAACAAACTTCCCCACTGCAATATCGTTATGTACGCTGATGACACCGCCATATTCTCGAGCGGCAGCAATTCAGATTCTATAGTCAATAACCTGCAGCTTCAGCTCCAACATATAAGCAACTTCTGCAACAAGTGGAAAATTCAAATCAATTCTAAAAAAACGCAGGCTATCTTTTTTTCTAAAAAACGTGCGACGAAGAATCTTCCAAACTCACAGCTTAATATCTTAGGGTCCAATATCTCGTGGTCGAAAGACATAAAATACCTCGGTTAACATTCAATGATTAAATCTAAAATATTGAAGAGTATTTTTTCAAACTACCCACTTATAAACAGAAAATCGAAACTTTCAACTGAGAAAAAACTACTTATTTACAAGCAAGTCTTCCTACCAATAATTCTTTATGGCTGCCCAACCTAGTGTAAATGTGCTAACACTCACAAGCTTAAACTTCAGATCATTCAAAATAAGTGTCATAAAATATTAATCAACCAACATTTTTACTATTCCACATATATGCTCCACAAGATGGCTAAACTTAGAACAATTCGTCAAATGATTCAGACTTGTGCCTCTAAATTTTTAATAAGGTCTAACGCTTCTTCCAACCCCCTGGTGTCCTCCTTAAGCTCCAATCATTTGGTCAGTTAATCTTAAGACTAGTTTTAAGCAATAATCTTAAGTTTATTTAGGTTAGGCTAAGGACATCATTAGGTTTTAAGCTAATTTTTCCTAAAACTCCCTAACACACTATTGTAAATTTTCATACTTCATTTTTATATATAATCCATAACTTAGCTGTAAAGACTCCGTCTAAACGCTAGAATAAGCATATTGTAACCTCTGTGGAACGCAAACACTTTAATAAAGCTTCCATTATTATTATTATGAGCTCCTCAAACTGAACGAAACCATGAAAGGTGGATGCTATCGACTACAATAGTTGCATTTGAGCCGAGTTTTTAGGGTGTTGAGGAGTATTGAGGAAGTATGATAACCATTTGCATAAGCATCTTCTATGTTAAAGTAATATCAATTGAAAAGGGTCCAAATTTACTTTGCATATTTCATTTTTCGATCTTAATGTTTGATTGGTTGAAAAATATTATGCCAGAAATAAAATAAATTTTAAAATAAGGCAACGTATGTGGCTCATATAAAACAATGTATGTGTATAATTTTTACTGCGGTTTATGTAAATTCAATTCGACGTCAATTTTTTATTTCTTATAGGCATTCCTAATATCATCTTTTGTATAATAACGTTCGTATTTAACAAACATCCAGTTAGCAGAAAATATGAAAGTCGCTGCGTACGAAGAAATAATTAACGGCACCTTAGCCCAATATCTAGCTGCATCTGCTAAGATCGGCAAGGAAGTTGCTGAACATGCTGCACTCGTAAAACTGGCTTTTGAGTAAGTGACAAACCAATCCTTTTATTTGATCTAAATGAGATTGTACGCAGAGCTCAGTTGGCTTACCTAAAACTGACAACGAAGCTATCAAAACCGTCCCAATCGAAGCAGACAGAATTGTTAAAACCAACTTCCGATCAGATTAATGCTATTCAATCATTTCGCGAAAAAAATCGAACATCAAAATATTTCAGTCATTTATCTGCAATAAGCGAAAGCATACCAGCTCTTGGATGGGTTTGTGTTGTAAGTATAAATGCATTAAATTTTTAATTCATGTATTAATTCATTTTCTTTTGTGCAGGCACCGACTCCTGGTCCACATGTCAAAGAGATGATCGACGCCGGACAATTTTACACCAACCGCGTCCTTAAAGATTGGAAAGATAAAGATGCGAATCATGTCGAATGGGTAGGATCATGGATTCAGACTTTGTCTCAACTGCAACAATATATCAAGCTGTACTATACTACTGGTCTTGTTTGGACCGGAAATGAAACAAGCTTAGATGCACCCGCTTGCCCTCCGCCTCCTCCTTTACCAGCTAATTTCGACACTTTGAACATTTCATCTTCTGCAAATAATGATCGAGGGGCCTTATTTGCAGAAATAAATCAAGGAGAAAATATAACAAAAAGTAAGTTAGTACGCTCAATTGGTAATTAGTTCGATGATTTTGTTAAAGCCACTTAAAAGAACAAGCAGATCATATCACTTTTATATCACTTATTGTTTTGTTTTTTGAATTTTTAGATTTGAAAAAGGTTACCGCTGATATGCAAACCCACAAAAATACAACTTTGCGAACTGGTCCAGCACCATTTAAAGCACCACAGAGTAAATTGGGTTCAACCACTAGTGTTCAAACAACAGACTTGTCCGTAAATAAAACCCCCGTATTTAAACGAGATGGCAAAAAGTGGCTAATTGTAAATTCATATTTTTATACGGTTAATTCGCATATTAATGTTTGAAAATACTTTGTAGGAATATCAAAATTCAAATCCAAACCTCTCTATCGATAATGCGGAAATGAATAACATAATTTATGTTTTCAAGTGCGAAAACTCAACACTGACTGTAAAAGGAAAGGTCAATAGCATTATAATGGACTCTTGTAAAAAGTGCTCCGTACTATTTGATTCAGTTGTTGCATCTGTAGAATTCGTAAATTGCAGTAAAATTCAAATGCAGGTATGTTGAAGAAAAAATAAAATGGCTGATTTCGGAGGGAATATTCATAACTCAAACTTTCTCCTTCAGGTTCTAGGAAAGGTGCCAACCATATCTATTGATAAAACCGATGGCTGCCAAATGTATTTATCGAAAGAATCGTTAAACGTGGAGATAGTTAGTTCGAAATCATCAGAAATGAACGTCTTAATACCTGCTGTCGATGGAGAATACGTAATATATATAATATATATATATATATATATATATATATATATATATATATATATATATATATATATATATATATATATCATATATATTTGTATTTGCAATTATTTGATCTTAATTTACGTTAACTTTATTGCAGGTAGAGCAGCCAATACCAGAACAATTTAAAACAACAATTCGCGGGAATTCTTTGCTCACTGTCTGCATAGAAAGTGTTGGCTAAAATCATTTCATCATTCATGAGTCGCTGCGCTTTTAGCGGTTAGGCGCAAACATACTTGTGTGACTTCTAAGAATTTTAATCAGTCTTTTGTCAGATAATTTATAACTTTTTATCATATTTGTTGTGGTTGGAGGTAAATAAAAATTGTGGCTTACTACGATGAAATAAGCGTTTGCTTTCAAAGATTTGTTAAATTACTTTTTGGAATTCTAATAATTAAATTAGTTAAAACGATTCACACATTGAGCCAAATACCGATTGGCTTTCTGGATTTCGTCGTTTATAACAGTTATTTTCATCGCTACAAATTTTAAGATAAAAATGTTATTGATACGGAATAATTTATTGCATGTTAACTTTATGGAATTTTTTAAAGAGTAGAGAAGTATCTGGATAGACAAGTACTTTACAAAGATAGATAGGATTGAATTTATATTAGCCGTGTTGTTTTAGTATAGCTTTCGCAGCAAAAACCCTTGTTCCAGCGATAGGCATTTTAGAATTAGTAGGCGTGATAAGAACATTTTTTTTCTTGAAATAAAACGCAGCTGCAGGGTTTAAATTCGATTCATATTTTATTAAATATTAGAATTACTTTTGATACATTCAAAACAAGAAATTTAGGAATAAAAACTGTTCATTTTTCTCCACCATTTTTGTGTGAACTTCGATCTTTCGGAGGTGGTATAGGTGTCGTTGTACCAGTTGTCTCTGCTTCTTCCGGTATAGTTTCACGTTTTTCTTCGTCCTGAAAAATCGATAGACGTAAAAACAATTGGATAAGTATGCGTAAAAACTGAAAACAATTGGATTAATAAGCGACTAATATCAAAGTGTAAGCATCCTATTTTGATCATAAAATCTTTCCACAATTTATAAATTGGCATATTGCATAATAAGTCAGGCTTCAGATAAAGCTGGGGTTATAACACAACGAGAGAGTATAATATATCCAACACATCGAAATATGTGCACATATTAAAATATGTGTATATATATATATATATATATATATATATATATATATATATATATATATATATATATATATTTATTTTTTTTTTCTTTATTTATAAATATATATATATAAATAAATATAAATATATATATATATATATATATATAAATATATAAATATATATATATATATATATATATATATATATATATATATATACATAAATATATATATATATATATATATATATATATATATATATATATATACATAAATATATATAACATATATATATATATATATATATATATATATATATATATATATATATATATATATATATATATATATATATATATATATATATATATATATATATATATATATATATATATATATATATATGTCATTATGTGTATATTATATATAGGTCATTATGTGTATTCAAAGAGACCAAAAATTTCATCATCCGAGTCATCGTAAAGAGGAAGCCATACTGTCCAGCTCTGAGCGAAAGAGGTATCTTTCCTTGCGTTCTTGCGCTAGCAGATCGATCGAGATTACTCCCGATACAACCATCCCAGCCTCTTCTGAGACCGTGCGGTAGCTACAGGCGATTCGCAGGACACCCCTGCGCTGGACACTGGCAAAGCGCTTTCGGAACTTCATAGTTCGAAGCGCACCTCCCCAAATTTCGGCGCCATATAGCAAGATGGAATTGGTCGTCACCATCAGCAGCCTCCGTCTCTTCTCGCCGGGTCCGCCCACATTGGCTATTAGCCTACTCAGCGAAGTGACGACTACTAGAGCCCTGTCACATGCCTCGCGGATATGATCCCAATACGTCAGCTTGGTGTCCAGGGTCACTCCCAGATACCTGACCGACGGAGCCAACTGTCATGGGTATGACGGTTGGTATCCTCCGCTTCGTCAGCATGACAATCTAGGTCTTTGAGACTGCCAGCTGGGGGTCATGCTCAGTCATCCACCGATCCATCCTTCTCATAACATGGCCTAAGTTGAGCGAAATCGGCAGATCTAGAAGTTATTACAACTGCGACGTCATCAGCGTAACCTACTAGGAACACATCCGCAGGCATTTCCAGGCGCAGAAGATCATAGTACATGATGTTCCAGAGGTCAGGTCCTAAGACCGATTCCTGTGCCGCACCTGAGGTGACAGGCCTCCTTTTGACTCCTTCGTCGGTGTCGTAGAGCAACCATTGGTCCCTGAGGTAGTCCCGCATCATGGCCAGCAAGTAGCCAGTGTTACGGAACCTCCCCTCAACAACTCAACCTCCCCAATAATATACGCGGTTGACTCTCCGCTACGACTTTAAGTGCCGCAACCGGTACTCCATCAGGCCCCGGGGCCTTCCGATTCTTCATACTGGAAACTGCACTGCTCAGCTCCTCGTCCATCAAAAGAGAAACATCCGCCTGGTTGACGAATATGGGCCCATCAATCCTTGGCGGATGCGCCGGGAACAGCGAACCAACGATATGCTCCATGGATATCGCATCCATGAGAGTGCTAGGTTGCATGCAGCCAAGTCTGCGAGTGACCAATTTGTAGCCGTCTCCTCACGGGTCTGAGTTGACCTCCTCACAAAGAGCCTGCCATTTGGCACGATTGCTCCTCGTGATGGCCTTGGTCAGCACCCTCTTTGCCGCAATGTGAGCAGCAAATAGCTCAGCCACTCCCGGCCTGCACACCAAAGCGATGCGTCGCAGTTCGGCGATTTCTTCGTTTCACCAGTACATATGTTGCCTCCTATGAAAGGGCCTAATGCTGATAGAATATAAACTCAAAGTCTGAGCAATTCTTCTACAATTCTTCGAACATTAGTATTTCTAGCGCTTCTGATGTGCTGGAATTTTTTATCATTCGTGTTGTATTCAAGATTATTAATAAGAATAATAAATTCTGGAACATTAAATTGTGTGTGCGGACTAGGAAGATAACGACTGTTTTTAACTTTCAAAGAAGACTAAGAGAAATAACGCAAGCATGAACTATACTTATTAAAATATTGCCTAAACGTGTATATTATTTTGACCTAAAGGCTCTATTTTAGCTTAGCTACCCAATAATAGTTCGACTCATGCTAGACATGCTTGTGATTCATGCATAATTTACCGGAATATTTGCAGCTGTAAACACTAGAGATTCCACTGGTGGAATGGTGAGAAGTCCACTTGGATATTTTTTAATTTTTGTTGGAGGAAAGAAAACCGTTTCCACGCCCTGTTGCGTTTGAAGAAACAAAAATGTAATACAACATATGAATATTATGATTGATGGTGTGAATTTTAATATTACTAATCATGCACTTCCAAGGCACTTGAATTCACTTGAAAAACCAAAGGCTTGAGCTCCTTTTAAAATAACAAGCTAGTGATAATGCCACTTATCTAATATTTTATGTGGTAATCAAATACTTGAATTCACTTAGACTGCGTTAATAGCCAAAAACGTTTAACTAAACCCACTTAATAAAATTTTAATCAATGAGTAAATCTGCAAGTATGCTAACGCAGCAACATTTTTGAACAGATGTATTCTGTTATTTCAAAGTATTTGCCCAGTTAACCTAACAAAACTGCTAATGCTAGTGAAATTCTTAGATTAATCGATGATTAAACACACATTGTAGGTTTTTATGCAAATTTTAAATATTTTAATCTCAACTTCTGGCAAGCCATTTGAAATTCAAGCTTATGTTTATTCAAAGATATATCTTTGTGTTTATTATAATAATTATTTATCTTTGAGTCACTCCACTTGAATCTTTAATTGCATATAATGCGAATTATAGAATGGTTCAAAAAGTGTCAATTTTGCCGCTGAATAATAGACAATAGCCAATGTGAATGAACTTTTTATTTCTACTGCTAGCTAGTAATGAATAATAAATGTGTTCTTACCTCTAATACGACTGCTTCTAAAGTGGGCTGTGAAACATTCTTCGAGTTGGTATAGTTGAGCTTTGGAACGCTATCGGCACGGTTTCGACTAAGTGACTGATTCGAGTTTTTATCATTCTTACTTGTTACAGAACTGTTTGAAGTCTTATGATGAATTTCAAGAGCAGATCGAAGAAGATCAACTTTCGAAGCACTTCCACTAGAAGCTTTTGCCACTTTAACTGATTCGACATTGTAACTACTTCTTCTGTGCGTTAAATGATCGTGAATATCTGCCTGAAAATATAACAATAATATTTTATATCTCAATGGTATTAAAAATATCCACTTTTAATATATTCTGTTATCTATATTCAACAGGATTAAGAGTACAGGAGGGACGAATAAAGTATTGATATTTATTTATTTTTACCGATTTTCGAAGAACTTTAGCATTAAACTCGTTTCGCCAAAAATTCGTATTTCTTTCTTTATATATATATATATATATATATATATATATATATATATATATATATATATATATATATATATATATATATATATATATATATATATATATATATATACATATATATATATGGTATATCAGCAAAAAGATTAAGGGAGATAATATCTGGAGGGGCCGATCCGATTGAGCTGAAATATTCAAAGGACAGAGATGTGTATAAGGACTTTTTTTTAGTAAGCTTTCAAGTATCTCTATATTTTTGCCACAAGTAAGTACTGGAAGTACTGAGTTTCTAAAAGTAGACCAAGATTTTTTTTTCAAATTTTGATATGCCATAGCTTTTGACACAAATATTGGATCTTCGTGAAATTTGCAGAGCGTATTAACGTTGGCTAAAACTGCGATTGCGGTAGTTTACACTCGTTATTTTCTCCCTTGATTTTCAACTGTTTTACATTTGAAAACTGCACACAATTTGACAGGTTAGAGTCTGCTCATATGAACAAAGATGGCGTTCCATTTGTGGTCTACTTGGAAGTACTTGGGAGTAATAATTAGTAAAAATGGAACACGGCAATTAAGATCTAGAAAATTTGAAAACTTTTGCGATTGATAGCCCTAAATTTCTTTGTATCCCTATAACCTCCAATGTAGTCATCGTATTGAAACAAAATTCGCAGAGTAGGTTATTTTCAATGTGCGGCAGGTGTGATATAAGGTCTGTTCCCGTACTTTCAGTAACTGAATTTTACTGAATTTTCCTGAATCATGTGGTGGGGAATTTCATGAAAAGTATGGGAACGCTCTCATTGTATTTCCTGAAAATTGACAACCGAAAGTATCAGTTTTCGCTTTTTAGGAGAACAATAGTGATTATAATAAAGTCATACTAAGCGGTAATAAATTATCGCCACAAAAATATTCGACCTTCATAGCAACATTACGCAAAAAATATATTGCTTGCCGCGCACATTTGGAAATATTTACTCCGTTTGACACTTTTCAGTATTTTTCAGTAGCTCAGACCCTACTGAAATTTACTGAAAGAGGGAAAATTTTCAGTTTTCAGTAAAACGGAGTACGGGAACAGCTTCATTGCAATTAATCGCGATTAATCGCAATTAATCGTAGTACGGGAACAGACCTATAATTTTGATATTGATATTGATCCTAGCGAAGAGTTGCCAGCGCGAGGCGTTTTTGCTATTTTCGTATCAATAAATGCTTGCATTAAGTATTCATATCGCGAACATTTACAATGAAAATAAGTTGCCAATGTTTAAATTTGGTAAGCTCTGAAAATTTTTCGGCTGTTGATCCCAAAATTCTTTCTATCCCTGTAACTTTCGACGAAGTCATCGGATAAAATCGAGATTGAAAGGGTAATTTGATTTTGACTTGAGGCAGTCGTGGGAGACTTTTAGTTGCAGTGCTGGTAAAGTGTTGCAAGCACTGAACATTTTCTATATTATTTTACAGGAGAAGCTGCTTTCAAAGTTTGGTAGTGTTTGACTTTCCTAAATCTTGAAACTCGTGCAAGTGGTAGCCCTGAAAACTTTTCCTTCCTATGAGTTTAAAAGTATTGTTAAGATCAAAGCGGTTTTGCCCTCGAAACAGGTTGGAGCACGTGTGGTAGAATATGCACTCAAAATCTGCACGATTCTCCTATTTTTTAACGAACATTAGTATTTCTAGTGGTTCTGGTGCGCTAGAATTGGTTAAATTATTTGCCTACCCTTGATCCTCTTGGAAGCGATGTTAAACTTCCTATTTGATTATATTTGATCATTAAACTCAACCGTTCGAGTGACATTGATGTGCCTTGTTCTTTTGTAGAGGGTTCAGTTAGTTTCTCTGTTTCGCCGATTTCTGCGTCATTCTCATCTTTTTCATCCATTTGATGGTCGAATTTGCGAAGCCAAGCTAAATGTAATGTTCCATAAGAAAAACCACCAACTACCGCAATCAAACCCATGTATCTGAAAGCATCCCTAGTTCCAAATTGACCAATCAGGAATCCACCAACAAAAGATCCGCTGCCCCGTCCTAATGAAAAAAGTAAGTATTTTATTAAAAAAATATATTTTATTAAATCAATTGCTTACCTAAACTAAAATGAGCCATGCCCAAAACGCCAATCAAGGTTGCAAGGAGATTTTTAGGAGCTAAAATTGAACAATATGTGGCGGCAGCTACCCACATCAAATGACAAGAAAGGGCTTCCATTGCTTCGAAAGGGAAACACCACCATGCATTTCTAGAAAATATACAAAATAAATTTTATAAATTCATAGTTTTAGAGATTTGTTTAATTATTTCTATCGGAATGTACTCAGGAACAAATATATCCAATGAATCCTTAAAAAGCAGTAATTTATCATTTTAGGTAACTGAATGAGCTAACAGCTTAAATAAAAAGGCTAACAATACGTCTATTGTCAATATAGTCTGCAAACGAATATAATCAATATAATCATGAATGTGTTCAAGTCTTGAATAAAAAGCAAGCTTTTACAATAAAGCCTTCGATATTGCTCACTCGTTAAAGCTGTGGAGAATAAAATTGCACCAAAACAAATCATCACAAAGTATCTGAATAAATTACTCTTCATGTTGGTCACCTGTGAAACTTGGATCTTGGATAAATCAGTTTGTGTAATGAACACGTTGTTATTTGCTATACACATGACCTCGACTCCCATTACTCATAGTAATGGGAAAGTATAGGTTCATGAATTCCAGTCCGAATTTAAGAAGGAATTATTAAATATAATAGTTTTAATTTATAAAATAAAATTTCAAAAATTAAAAATGAAAATATAAATTTCTATCTGCTTAGCAGCGTCAAAGACGTGGCTTTTGTCAGATATTTCAGTCTAAAGAAGACTAGAAATATTTAAAAACAGTGATATTTAAATGATTATGCTGAGAGATTTAAGCTTTACTTACTCGATAAAAGAGTATCCAACCAGTCTTCCAGCGTGAGAAAAAAACGCGATAATAATGAGGTTTACATGACCAAATACTCTTGTAATATACTCTGCTCCATAAAGAAACGGAATACTGCTTACAGTTCCAACGGTGATTGTTATACCTAAAACACACACAATTGAGAAAATGCATAGATCAAAATAAAATCCAAGTGGACTACTATACTAACCAAGTAAATAGTTAGGTGCTCCAAGCTCTTTAAGGTATAGGAACAAAAAGCTCTCGATAAATCCCCAGAAATTTCCCAATGCAAAAAGGAACATAATAAATGTAATAACATGGGGCATTTTAACTAAATTCCATAAATCACGGAAAACATTGTCAGCTGGTAGCTTTTCGCCCAAAGGCATTAAAATCACGGTGATAGTCGATATAATCAACAATAAATCGTACGTATAAAAGGCTGCAGAATAATCGGTGTAGCCGAGGCCTCTGGACGAATAATCAATAAGAATTCCTGTGATTGGTGAAAATATCGCCATTCCAATGCTGGAAAATAATCTTTCGCGACCAAAATCACCACCATATTTTTCTATCATAGTTAGAGCGATTGGATCCATTATAGTTACACCTGCAGACAACATTGTTGTAGCTAAGAATCGAAGCAAAAAGTAGTACCAGAAAGTGAGATCATCGCTTTGCTTATAGTCTGGTGGGCAAATATCGGGACCATTTTCCCGAAATTGACATTGTTGAACCATACAATCTGCCGTTAGCTCACTTAACCTCAAGTTATGATTTCCGGATTTATTGGATCGTATGACCAAGCCTCCACATCGTAAATCGTTGTCTTCCAAAGCAGTAACGTTGACACCTGAGTCCCATAACAGCTTTTCACCGAACCTTTGCTTGAAATCAGTAACAGTTTCATTATCATCTGGCTCGATTTCCATTCCTAATTGTTCTCTTGGATCTGCTAGATCAGCATGCATATCAAGCAAATAAAATGTTGCTCCATCATCATCTACCATTGGCCAGCTTCCATCACTCGATTCTCCGTTTTTCAATCTAATGTGAGTCAGTAGAGTTCCTGAAATAATAAGTAACCGTGACTATATTTTACAAAAAGAAACTGCTTTACACAATTTCATGCAAATTTATTTATTTAATGTTTGAAGCTTTTACCAAAAAGTTTAGATGGATCTAACATATTAAATTTCGTAAAGCGCGAAAGAGACTTTAACTGATATACAACAAATGTTATAAATTTGAAAAACAATTTTATATACACAAACAATAGAAGTAAAGCAATCCCACGAAAAACTCTGGTCAGATCTAGGAGAAGAAGCTGGTAGAGAGCTTCATTCGCGCATTTACAATTAATCCTTATGAGTGTGTAGTGATTCCTCTGATTCAACACAAGTACCTATTGAGAGCAAGGTGAAATCAAAGCTCAGTGCGCGGTTCCTTGTCCAAATCTGGACTCGAACCAACGACCTCACACACAAGAAGCCTCTGCTCTATCCACTAGACTACACGAATTACACAAACAGAGAGAACAGTCATATTCACTTTGACATGATTGAAAATGTAAGGAACATATTGACCTAGTTTTTTATGAGATCAGGATAGACTGGTTTGCAGAAAACTATCCCGATTAGATATGTTCCTGTCTTTGCTTCAGTTACTGTTTTCACAGAATTTTTTGGATTACGTGTAGCACTAGCTCAGCAGGTAGTCGTCGTTGTGATATAAATAATTTCACATTGGTGTTAAAAATTCATCAAACTGTCACTGGTTGCTACAATCGCTATAGACAACGATTGCACTAACCGCTTCAAACACTTTTATCTCGTATTCACACTCTATTGTTTTACAAAAAAATTTATTTTAGTCAAATGTGCCATTGTGGAAATATCTCTTCGACTTCTTTTTTCTACCGAATCTTAGTACTACACTCCCGGTCAAAGTGATAGCACATGTGATGATTTTTGCTATTCAAAGGAAATAGGTGCATTCAAGTTAAGTATTATGTACCACATATATGCACACCTAAAAGACTAAATCAACCAAATACTCCGTTCTAGAGTAAAACTCCCGGAATTGGGAAAATATTTCTTTATTGTCTGGGTCAAAAACATAACAAAAATCACTTTTATTCTGCAAATTATACAATAGAAAAATGTTATAGAAAATTCTTTTATTAACTTAATAATGAGTAACACTCTCTTTTTTTGGAATTAAGCTCAATCATTCTTTTTAGTAAAGTTGCACAGATTTTTGATATTATTCTGGGGTCGTTTATTTCATTCTACCTTGATGCACTGACGAAGCTCTTCAACGTTCTTAAATTGCCTTCTTCCGGTGTAAACAGCTTACGAAAGCTCTCCCCAAACATTTTCTATAGTATTTAGACCCCACGACCTGAGTGGCCAATTTAGGACGTTCACATTGTTCGATGCAAAAAAAAAGTCTTTCACTACTCGAGCGGTGTGGACATGGCGTTATATTGTTGAAAGCTTCATTAGCGGTGGGGTTTCTTTTTAGTTTTTTAAAGTGAGTACATGCACGTATGACCCTTATTAATGTCCTGACACTTGCTTTGGCACCAATTTTTTGCCTATTTCTGCGACGGAAAAGGAAAAAAATTAAGTTTCTCTCAAAAGTAATCGTCTCTCACGCTCAAGAATCACCTTTGACCGATCAGGATTTTTTTCTTCCCATAATTTTCGGAATTATTTAAAAAATTACTTATCACTTTTCTGCTTCTCTTCATAAATCTCGATATTTTTGGCACTGACCACTCTTCCTTTTTAAGGTTCGAAATTGTTTTGATTTCACCTTCGTCCAACATTTTACCACGTCCCATTTCTACTTTTTTTATGGCAAACAAAACTAAAAGTCTATAACGAATTTGCACGTTACACTTTGCTTTTACAATGCTCTTAGCATGATTGTCGGCGCCAACTTGTTTTGCTTACAACCTGCATGTACACTAAGTTTTCGACCCAAACAAGAAAGAAATATTTTCCCGATTCCGGGAATTTTAGTCGAGAACAGAGTTGCCGTGCATGTGGTTGTATTAGTATTTTGGGTGTGCATTTATGTGGTATATAATACTCACCTTAAATACACTCATTTCCTTTGAATAACAAAAATTGTAACATGTGCTATCATTTTGACCGGGAGTGTAGTACCGGGAGTATGAACAGTAGAAATTTTTTTTGAGAAAATTTTTGAAGAAAATTTGTTGAGAAAATTTTTTGAAGAAAATTTTAAGAAAATTTTTTGAAAAATTTTTAAGAAAATTTTTTGACAAATTTTTTTGAAAATTTTTAAGAAAATTTTCTTAAAAATTTTCAAAAAATTCAAAAAATTTTCTTAAAAATTTTCTTAAAAATTTTCTAAAAAATTTTTATTAAAATTTTCTTCAAAATTTTCTAAAAATGTTTCAAAAAATTTTCAAAAAATTTTCTTAAAAATTTCCCAAAAAAAAAATTTTCTTAAAAATTTTTCAAAAAATTTTCAAAAAATGTTTCAAAAAATTTACAAAAAAAATTTCAACAAATTTTCTAAAAATTTTCTTAAAAATTTTCTTAAAAATTTTCTTAACATTTTCTTAAAATTTTCAAAAAATTTTCTTAAAATTTTAAAAAAAAAAGTTTCGAAAAATTTTCAAAAAATTTTCATAAAAATTTTCTCAAAAAATTTTCTTAAAAATTTTCTTAAAAATTTTCTAAAAATTTTCAAAAAATTTTCTAAAAATTTTCTTAAAAATTTTTCAAAAATTTTTCAAAAAATTTTCAAAAAATATTTCAAAAAATTTTCTAAAAATTTTCTTAAAAATTTTCTTAAAATTTTCTTAAAATTTTCTTAAAAATTTTCTAAAAATTTAAAAAAAAAAATTTTCTTAAAAATTTTCTTGAAATTTTCTAAAAATTTTCTCAAAAAAATTTTCTAAAAATTTTCTCACAAAATTTTATAAAAATTTTCTCAAAAAAATTTCTTAAAATTTTCTTAAAAATTTTCTTAAAAACTTGGCGCTACGTGCCTCGACGGGGGGCTTCGCCCCCCTGGACCCCCTCCCTCACTCTATTTATAGCAACCAAGCACACACCAACACAGCCAATGTTCGTGGAACGCTTTTTTATGTCGCTTTTTTATGTCGCTTTTTTATGTCGCTTTTTTATGTCGTTTTTCTATGTCGTTTTTTTCAAACAGACTACCGTAAAAGTATGTTCCATACTAAAATGTATAGACAAAATGCATCTTACTGTTGTGAAGTGGATTGGATGTTGATGTTGACATTGTCGTGTGTTGTTTTGTCTTGTTATGATTTTTATTGTTAACCAAAAATCCTAAATCATCAATCTTGTCAGTATCCG